>OY756434.1:23701676-24306653 GCA_963576905.1 Mystacides longicornis
CGATTAAACCATGGATCACTGTTGGTTTAGTAAATTCAATTAGAAAAAAAGAAAAACTATATCGCAATATAAAAAGATCACCAAACAACTTACACTATTTATCCTTATATAAGAAATACCAAAGCAAATTAAACTTGTTAATTAAGCATGCTAAGGAAGTGTACTATAAAAATAAAATGAATGAAAATTACAATAATACTAAAGCTAAGTGGAAGATTATTAATGAAATATTGGATGGAGATAGAGGCAGACAAAATACAATAAATGTAATAAACCATGAAAATGTTAAAATTGATGTAGTAAAGGAGACAAAACGATGCTCTAACATATTTAACCAGTTTTTCCTTGATGTAGGCAGGAATCTCGCAAGAAGAATTGTTGAAGCAGAAAGGACCAACAAAGACTCTAAAGATCAGAATATACACCACAATCTAAATGAAAATACTGACATTGCCTTCACAGTTTTTTCTCGAGTTGAAAAAGATGAAGTTGAGAGCATGATAATGACACTAAGGGATGGTTCAGCACCAGGATATGATGGGTTTAGTGCCTCTCTACTAAAGAGATTTAGGAATTATTTAAGCCTTCCAATAACTTTTATAACAAACTTAAGCTTACAAGTAGGAAAATTCCCAACTAATTATAAACAAGCTATTATAACTCCTATTTTTAAAGCCGGAAATCCTGAATTAACAACAAATTATAGACCCATATCTGTTATTTCTAATATCGCTAAAGTAATTGAAAAAATAGTAAAAAAACAAATCATGACCTATCTTGAAGAAAACTTTATCTTAGACGATAGACAGTTCGGTTTTAGGACGGGCTGTGGTACACACGATGCTATAGCGTCACTCACGTCAGGCATAATAAATAATTTAGATAATGATAAGAAATGCATTGGCACATTTATTGACCTACGTAAGGCGTTTGATAGTGTATCACACTCAAAACTAATAAATAAATTGAAAAACATCGGTATACAAAATAAAGCATTTTTATGGTTCAAATCGTATATTTTGAATAGGACACAAATGGTAAGACTATCTAATGTTCTGAGTGACCCTGGAACCCCAACCTATGGAGTTCCCCAGGGGACAGTACTGGGACCTCTGTTGTTTATACTTTATATTAATAACATCTTCAAACTGAACATTGGTAGTAAGTTAATTGCCTATGCTGATGATACCGTAATGTTGACGACTGGCGATAGTTGGACCGAGACAGTTGAGAAAGCAAATCGTCATATTAATATAATTAAGAAATGGTTTGACGATAACATACTCTCAATGAATGCGGATAAGACAGTGGTGATACCGTTCTCTTTGATGCCATCTCAGATACCTCAGGATCTGTCGGTGAGGGTTCACGATGGGGCATGTTGTGGTTCATCGTGCAACATGCGGGGATGCACAACCCTCTTATGTAAGAAGTCAGTCAGATATCTGGGCATCACAATAGATCAAGACATGAAATGGAAAAACCATATAGAGTCAACCGTAAATAGATTGCGCAAAATGATTTACATTTTTCTAAGACTCAGAAATATCATGTCTATACAGTCATTGAGAGTGGTTTACTATGCATTTGTGCATACAATATTAGCTTATGGCATTGTAGCATGGGGGGGAACATACCCAACCAATGTGCGGCCTCTCCATGTGGTACAGAAACTACTGATTAAAATCATACTTAAGAAAAAAAGATCATTCCCTACTGATGAACTGTTTGATATTTTTAGGGTACCTAGTATAGATGAAATATACAAAAATATTGCTACGCTACAGGTACACAAAGAGACCTTCAAATATCAGACTGGTGAAGTGGTACGGAGCCAACGATCCTGCATGAGTGGGAACTTGATGGTACCACTGTGCAAAAAAACAATTGCACAACACCATTATGTTTATCTTGGTACCAAGTATTTTAATAGTCAATCGAGGGATATAAAGAAGGAAAAATGTTTCAAGAAATTTAAAAACAAACTGAAAGAAAAGAAGACTCTAAATCTACCTTAGTGCACATGAACCTTGTTCAAAAGAGTTTTTAAACTGTTTTGAATATTTTATGCAAGACAAACATGATATACCTATCAAAATAGGTTTTCCGAGTGGTAAAAGACAATATAAAAATTTAAAATATTGAGAAAAAAAAAACAAAAAAAAAAAAAAATAAATAAATAAAAAAAAAATAAAAATAAAAAAAATAATTTAAAAATATATTAAAAAAATAAATAAATAAATAAATAAAAAAAAAAAAAAAAAAAAAAAACTTTTACTTATTATCTGTATGTGTGTAAGGAATAATTGTAAATTGCTTATATTTGATTTCACCTATTTTATTCTAATTTGCTGTGAATTTGTTTGTAAATAATTGCTCTAACCATTTAAGTTTTTTTTTTAATTGCCCCATACACAAGTTTCTAACTTCAAATGGGGCATATAAAATTGACTTTTTCATTTTGATATATTTGTTAATGTACCTATATGTTTTGTACTTGTATATATTTTTTAATAAAAAAAAAAAAAAAAAAAAAAAAAAAAAAAAAAAAAAAAGTCAGCATAATCTATTTGTTTTTTTTTTTATATATAACAAAAGTATGTCTTGTATATAAATATCTAAATTTGATCTTACACGCAGATAAACCTTTTGAACGATTCCAAAGAAACGTTGACAGCAAAATAGTTCACGCACTTTAATTATGTCTTGGACGGTAGAAAATATAATAATTGCTAGTCAAGTTACAAGAGAATTCTCATGATTGAGAGTTTCGAAGACTTAAACATTACCACCTAATGGCGAACGTTAGAAACGTAAAGAGATTAAATATAAATATAACACTTTTCTATACAAAGGTGTCAGTATAGCCGGCGGAACTTATTGCCTGAGGCAATTTTTCCCAGTCAACCGGTCCCGTCCAATCTGAGACAGGCCAACCCCGGGTAGAAATTTCAAGTGAAAAAACACTGACCCGACAGGGAATCGAACCCACGAAGTCCACGCCAGTACAACTAGGCTACCGAGGTCGGTAAGATTACACTAAGCCAGCCTTCGAAATAACAGTAGAAGACGGTCGTAAGCCCGTAGTGGTTTGTAACCAATGACTCTAACAATCAGTAATGTATTGTAAGAGTTGTTGGTTGTTACATATATTCGTTAAGTTACAAGAAAGCGATGTTTGAAAGGACTATGTGACTACCAATCTATCACCTAGTAGCCAATTTGAAATTAACCTTAAAATCTTTATAAAACTGACTAAGCAATTTCAAACTATATCAATGGGTGGAATAAATGCGCAGGACACCTGCTAGTTTTATGAATAAAATTGATCCTATCAAAATATCTGATTGTGAAAAATCAACGCCCTATAAATCTAAAATGGCAGTTATGTACGAAAATAAGTACAAGGTCATATCGACATAGGTATGTACGTGCGTTTTGGCATGAACATATCTATAATATAAAAGAAAGTCGGGTTAGTGCGAACACTTAGGTATAACTCGAGATCGCATGAACAGATTCTTTCGATGTTTGATTTATTGGATTCTTCTCCGCTCCGGATAACAGAATAACTTATAAAAAGTTGAAAATGCATTAGAAATACTTAATAAAAAATATTAAAGTTAGTATGAAACGGATTTTTATGCGGATTTTTACGGACCGGATTTTTATGCGATGCCAACGCCATCTATGAAAAAATCTTTAACAAAACTATTGTTTATTACCTGACAATCATCATTGACATATTGGTAAGCAGATTTTTTATGGAATTTGTTTCGAGTTTTCAGAATTGTTTTTTTAATATTCAAAGATGTTTTAAACGTACCTATTTTTGTATAAATTACAAATTTGAATTCAATATTCATAGTAAGAACAACGTCTGTCGGGAAAGCTAGTTTTATATAAAACGAATGATATATTTTAAATGGTGTTATTTGATACTCAAATCAACACACAAAGGGGGAGTGAGTTGTTATCGACATGATAATAATTTATAGGTGACCTAATTGATGATAATGGCATTTAAAAACAAACAAAATGGTGTGGCGTGCATGAAGTTTAACAATTTGGGGAGAACACGGAGTGAACAATTTGGGGAGAACACGGAGTGATAAGTACGTATATAATATTGAAAGGATTGATAAGGCTGAAAAAAAAGATAGTCGAAAGCCCGCACTGGTTCAAATTTGAAAAATTGGGATCTTCAATAAGAGACGACGCGTCGAAGGGGAGAAGAAGAAGAGACTACGTCAAAAAATCATCACATAATGCCTTAATTAGTGCCAAAAATGCCTTTTCAAACGAATATAATAAGGCATTTATTGGAATGATTTTTTGTCTCTATCTATCTTGTTATTCATTGATTGTTATTGTTGTAATCGAGATAGGAAACAAAAAATGTGAAATCTTTTAGATTTATTTTCTGTATAAAATGTTTAAATACCACTTTCTATTATCGAACGCAGAAAGGTGGTCATTGGTTCCCCTACTTATACCCATATTTTAGGAGAAAATGCCGCTTATGCCGAAAATTCCAAGTCTTTAACCTTATATAAGGTTAAATTTCAATGGATTTTATACATATTTTTAAGAAAGTACTCGTAAGGTAGACACGAATCGAATTTGCTTCATGAAAGTTTACTTCCAATAGATTGAACCAACTATCTTTATACGTGCATTCTTCAACAATAAGCGCAACCTGACTTTTAGCGAAATTGCTAACCTAGCAAGAAACGACTCGGCTGAATAAACGGTAGGTAGTATTTGAGGATAAAAATGTTATTTGAAGACGATCGCTACATACTAACTAGGCAAAACAAATTTGCTGACATTAGTATGTAAAATAACAGAAAGACATATAAGATGAAAACGGCCTATCTGCGTTCTCTTAGCTGATTACTCTGTGCTTATGCATTTAAATGAATAATGAATTTTACCCTCTGTTTCTAAGGAGAGAGCTCTGTAGAGTTCACATCCCACTGACATCTTTGACATGTCGAAAATCTCCCAGCAGGATTCAGACCCGATTCCCTTGCAGTGCATCGCTATAGCATTTTTACCTACAGATTTATGTCTAAAGGCACCAACATACTGATTTTTTTCAGTTAGGTCTAGCATGAGTAAAAGCACTAAAGGAGATTTAGCAAGTTTAAGGTATTAGGTAGAGGTCTTACTCGAGCAATTTTGAATAGTAAACACGGTGTTTGAAGCGCTCGGCTACATTGGACATCACTGCAAAATCATTTGATTGATTGATAGTTTAAGAGACGAGTGTTAAAAGGATATAATCAAGTCATTATATCGATACTTTTAACATTACTCTTACTATTATCTATTCATCGAGAGAATGACATTTTCACGCCCCTTTTGAGGCGGTATTTTAATATTTAGTCTCCGCCTGATTGTCAGCCATTTTTTAAATTTGGCTGAAAAAAAATTTTTTTTTTGTCAACATTTTAAAGTTCCGCCTTAATTGCGCAGAAAACTATTTAATTGGTTTTTTTTTTAAATAAACCGACTATAGATTCTTATCTACTCCATGTCCTACGTAGCATCCCTGTTAAATGGGTACTTATTTACAAGAAGTAACGATGCACTCGAACTTAAACGAATACTGACACTTACGAGTACTTATTTTGATAAATGTATGGGTGGAGAGTACAATTTAGTATCGACTCTATTAAATTCAAATTCATTATTTGTAATAGAGTGGTTATTTAAAGCTGAATGCTATGTCTTTAATATTTTGATGTCGTTTCATTGAGAACCATGGAAGGAATCAGAGGGGCTTTATCGTCAAATGAACCTTCTTGCCAATAGCAGGAAAAGAAAACTGGTTCAATGCATCCTCCTACTTTAGTCCTCATCCATAACATATCAAATGGCGTCCAACGTGGGGCATCATAATATTATAGTAAAACGATGGTTGCTCCTAACATTTAACACGAACGAGACATTTTTATTCGTTTATAAACGGTGAAATATCTAGAAATAATGGTGGAAAATCTAATGAGGGCGTGGTTTTTTATTTTTTCATATATTATTATTTAAAATACTGGAGTGGGATTTGTAACAAAGGCTAGCAAACCACTAGATAACCATACAGTTCATTTTTTTTATTAATGAACATTTTATAATGAAATTCATTAACATAAAGAAATATTACAAAGTAATGAACATTCTTAGGTCAAATTATGGGAAACATTTATAACAACGGGTTTGTGGCAAAGGATCTTCCGTAAAAGACCCGCCTCAAGTTCTGGTAGCATAAATTATAGTGTGGTAGTTGATTAGGACCTCTTGAACCTTCATGAACGCTGTGCCAGATCAAACAATTGGAGGTAATTCAATTTCTCCATTTAAAGGATGTTGTAATGTAGGGCCAATCAACTCGTTGTTAAAATTGTGTGACGCATGCAATCAATAACTATTTACACGCGGGATTTCGTTAGCTGAGCAATTTATCAAAAAAAAAATGTTTACAGGAACTTGTTTATTATGCAAAGGTCTCGAGCCCATAATTGAGTTATTTATTTTCAGATAGTTTTTTATTGTAAAACAAGTATATTTAATTACATATAGCTACTTTGAAAGAAGTTGAATCGTAATAATTATGAAAGAATTGGTCTCTCTCTTAGTAAAGTGGCGTATTGGCCCCGCACCTTTTTATGTAAAAATTTAATTTATCATCAGCATTTTTGATATAATTTACAGAACCCCACAAAAAAGCAAATGGATGCAACAAGAAACCATAATCTTTCATGTCGCCCTTCTTAATTATGATAGAGATTATCTTTAGACCGGGTTTTTCGGCATATACACAGCTTAATTATGCAATACATATTTTTAATTAACTAGCAGACCTTCCGCACGATCAACGAAAAGAGACAACTTTATATCCTTTACAATATTATGTTAAATAGAAGAAGAAAATCATTGTAACGGTCGAGGCATGCAAATATTGCAAAAACAGGTGGTCGAAAATTAAGCATAAACACACCAACAGAGGAACAATTATTATTATTACAATGATCTCAAGTAGAGAGCTTGGATTATTTCGGGATCAATTCGACAGATGGTGATTCCAATTGACTAAACTATTCAATTATAATAGTCTCCAACAATACGTTCCTATTTCCTGGACGGTGCATCTCACAGACAGCTCTAAGTGGTTGGTTCTGTTCGTACCGCGATGAGGGGAACAGAACAACAGACTCCATGACGGCGGTTCAAGGGTCAGGCTACGTAACTCCCAACTGTTCAAACTCATCGAAGCGGATACTACTTGTTAGAATTATATAACTAGACCCCGAAACCCCCAACACCCGAATATTCACAAAAATAACTAATTAATTAACACTTTTGTCTAAATAAAAATTACTGAGGTTTAGGATTAACTAAGGCCGTCTGTGTTATTTTTTTAATAAAGATATGTTGGTGGTACAGGACCGACTTTGGTAGCAGAGTTCTTAGGTTTAGATCCCGGCAGTAGACCATCTTCCACTTTCACAACAATCACAACACAAGCTTTGCTTTCTTGGGAAGATGTTAAAAATGTATTAATTGTGCTCACTTTGGGTGGGCCCAAATTCGTTTAAAAAAAATGTATGTAAAAGCATTCATGGTAGACAACATTTTCAGTGCAGATTTCCTTATGGTTCCGGATTTACTTCCAGGTTGGATCAAAATACGCGTTTTTGTTGCGTAAATGCTTAGAAAAGAGTTTTTAAAGAAAATTTTAGTAATTTTCATCTTAAAAGTTTTATATGTACAGCTTTTTATATCTATCAAGCTGTATGCATCCCAAAATAGAAAGGCAGAGAAAGCGGACCTCCACTCTTTTCTATCCATCACTCATCTTTTACTTGTTCCACGGCCATTACATTTCTCAAATAACTTATATTAATTTTTTTCTGATGTGGCGTTTCTTGAGAACTACATCGCTGTGTTCAATCCACGTCATTATCTGTCGATCACGAATTTTTGCAGCCTACCATTCCTTCCTAATATTTTCATTCTTATGTTCAATCCACGTCATTATCTGCCGATCACGATATTTCGCAGCCTTTCCATATTTTCGCCTTCCTAATATTTTCATTCTTTTCCTTGCCTTACACAGAGACTTTCAACATATTTCCGTAGAGCTCTAATCTCTACTGCGTTTCGTACTAGATTCTTCCTTTTTCAGGAATGCGTCATGCATAAATTCTTCGTAGATTAATGCTGTCGAAACCTATATCCAATCAGTCTTTATAAATCTAAAATACAAGGATTCGAACCGGAACCATAGACAACTAGCCTACCGAGGTCAGATTGAATGTATGCAGTAGATTACCCCATACATACACATTTACAAAATATCGTAAAATATTTTAATTGTATGAATAGTAGTATGTTCCTGCTAACTGTTGTTTTAATTAATAATAATGGCATTGTGTGATCTTCCTGTATAATGTGCGTGTGTGATAGTGGACGCTACTGTATGCTGCAGTACGAAGGATAATATGTAGACTGTTCGGATCAAAGGATTAGAACAACGAATGCATTCAGAATCGACCGCTTGAAGAAACTGTGTTATCGGTTGATTCAGCAAATGTTCATATTCTGCATACTTCAAGCGCTTGTAGCTGGTATTCGAAGAGTTGTTGACGTACAATAAAAAATTAAAATCTTCAACAACAAAATATTAAAATAAATTAAATTAATTCGAATTTAAATTTGAATTATTAAAAAAAAATATCAGTAGCTACCTAATTTTACGATACGTAACAGTCCGCCTATAGTTTTTTCGTCGGATATCGCCTATAGTTTTTTCGTCGGAGCAAGTAATAAATATTAAAAGGAATCGGGGAAACGGTTTGACAGATAATAAAAGCGAAAAAACGAGTGTAGAAATTTATATATAAGATTACATTAAATCGTACCATGATGCAATTTAGCAAAGAATGTATAGATCGAAATAGGTAATTATTTTTTCTAGAAATCAGAAAGTGTAGAAGAGTTGAGATAGGTTATTTATTTATTTACTTTATATGACTTTTTTTTAAATAAAAAAAAACTTCCAAAACGAAGTTTGAAGAGGTGTGGTCGAGTACATATTAAAACGATGCCGATAGGATTTAGGCAAAAATTTTGATGTTGATGGTTTAAAATGGTATTTTTTTTTTGTTTAAATTTGAACCACTACAGACTTACGACTCTCTTCTACTACACTTTACGTTTACAACGTTCGCCGTACATAAACTTAAAACGCTTTTTTTAAATCGATAACCGCGAACGTTTTTAACCAGCCTTTGGTAGGATCTATATTTATATATAAAAAAAACCGTGATTGTAAGTAAAAATTTTAATTTATCAATACATAAATAATCAATCAGCCGCATATAATTATCTTTATAATAATAAACGAAGCGTTTATCACGGAGATTATCCAGTAAAATATTACGTATGACGACATAAAAAAATAATTAATTAATAAAAAAAATGATGTCAGTCTGAAATCTAAATGAGTTTGCAAGGTCATCATCACTACCGGTCAAGAGTGTATGTAATCTTAAGAAGATGGAACAGCTTTAGTGATGGCCACTCGGACTAAGATGAGTAGATTTAACTAGCTGTTTTACCCGGTGCGTTGGTCTCACTTTTTTTTTGGTAGCTACTATCAACTTAGGTATACATTGTGGACCGATTCAAATGAATACACATGCAATCTAAGTGATAAATGTCCAATTTCGCATGAGATCTATTACTCATAGTATATGGAACATACATGTCTTGTATACACGCGTACGCGTACCCGTAAGCGTACGCCAAAAATGTGCATAACTCATAGTAATTCTTATCCGATTTGATTGAAATTTGGTAGAACGATTAGCCCCTCGATGTAGATGAGTCGGTAAAATGTTGAGATCTGTACCTTCAGGGGAACCCTCTTAAAGTATCCAAAGAAAATTTCACTTGTTCTAGAAACAGGGCTAAAAAAGAAAAAAAAAATTCTTCGATTTCATAAAATTTGGTATACGGGTTGGCCTTATGCTCCTACACAAGCACGTAAAATTTGGGTCCGTAACTTCAGTGGGTCCCCCTTAAAGTACCGATTAATATTGAATATATAGTTCTAAAGCAGATAATAAAAAGCTCCAATAGTCGATATCATTTTAAAGTTTCTATAATAATTCCAAGGATAAATTCATTTTAATCGTAAAATTATGAATTTTTATGCAAAGATATGTTTTACACGAAAAGGCTGTTATAATATACTATGAGTTCTGGGCTACTCTAGGTTAGCAGCCTTTTATAGTTGGAAATCGAGCACAATAGAGAGTTATAGTTGCCTCCCCATGCCCCCAAGTGGGGTTATATAGGAGGATTAATCTTTATTTTTTATTTTTAATAAAATGAATTTGTGTTCACTCAAAATGAACACAAATACACTCTGACTATTTCATATTAAGCTAATCAAAGGTTGTGTCGTAAAAGAGAATGATGGTCGGCACCTGGGATCGAACCCACGACATCCGCACGATACAGTGCGAAAGTCATCGTCGTAACTGCTAGTCTACCAACCACTTCATTATAATTGGCAAGTTCGTGAGTAGCTGCATATTTTCGTTATAGCACTTTACCCCACCCGCAACATTTCTCATACATGACAAAAACTATAATTATGCAAATTAGTTATGCTAACTATGTTTTCTATGCCTGTCATCCGACAGGTTTTGCTGATAGTAATAGGTATTATAATTTTAGGGGAATACGTAATATATGTGGATTATTTCATAAAAAATCGATTTATAATATCAGATACAAATCGAATAGCTTCGGGCTTTCATAAATTTGAATTTCGCACAAAAAAAACTTTTCAAATCCGTCCGGTTATTCCAAACATTGGCACGAGTAGACAAACAACTTTTCAGCTTTGTATAATAGTATAGATAATCTGTCTAATATCTATGGACGCATTCATTTTGTTTACATTTCAATCTGCGGTTTTCCGTTGCATTCTTTGAAAATCGAAATATCCATTTATATACAAAGCACGCATAAGATTTAAATGTAACATAATAATTCAGACTTTCTTAAAAGTCACTGTATGTATCGTATATTATCTCATCCTATATAATAATTACATATTGGTAAGTTCGTCCGTAACCGGTGTTTTTATTGACAACTAGCTTTCCCGAAAGACGTTGTCCTGTGTCCCTAAATATTAATATTGAATTCGAATTTGTATGGTGATGAATTATTATTTGACCAATGTGATTCCGAACGATGCGTCTGTTTTAAACCATGTTTATTTCATCCGCGTTCTGTCAATCGCACCAATTGACAATTTCTGTCTAAAATTGGAACAAAAATTAAAAGGTAAAAAGTACTAATAAGGTTGTCTACGTAGAGTTTTCTTTAATTTTCTTATTTTCCGTGCATTTTTCTTTTTTTTTCTTCTAAAAGGACATTCTCCTGATAAAAGCCTACACGACAAAAAAAAGAATAAGTGAAATCGGTCCAGCCGTTTAGGCGTGATGCGATGACATCGGAAAATTGCTCTCCATTTTTATATATTGAATACTAAATATTCAGGTAAATGTTCAAGCACCAATAACATAATATGTTCGTTCATCATCGAAACGCTTCTAATCCTCCTGTCCTCCGCAGCCCGCACCATCGAATTCAGGTATCCATCGGTCATCTGATAAGACCATCGCATCGCCCCGGCTCTGTGAGGTTATGAATTATCACTCGCATTTCGCTGGTTACCGATAACCGTGGGAATTACCATCCAAATATAAATAAAAACCATTGCATATGTATTTATTTGAATATATAAACATATATAAAAAATATATAAAACACATGTCTTTGGGAGATAAATATTTAGATGTAGGAAGCTACATACATACTTACTTACTTGTGTAGGTTGTGCGTTGTTTATTTTTTAAATAAGTTAGGACAGATGTCTCTATATTAGTTCAAAGTTAACAAACAATGACTTATCGATGGGTCGGTGCAAAACTGTACTATATAGAATTGTGATTTTACAATTTTTATCTGCAGTTAGACTAAAGATATATATTTCGATATAATACATGAAAACGTTCGAAACTCTGTAATGGTTCAAATAAAAAAATATACAATTTCAAAAATCGAACGTCTATTTATTTAAGGAAGGCAATTGGTCGGTTGTTTGTGTAATCGTTATTGCACCACATCTGCAGTCCAAAATCCCTCCATTACGCACGGAATACCTCATCTCTTTAATACAATAAAAATGCAGATCTTTTTTTCCTTAGTATTAGCATCACGGAGAGAACGACTGAACCAATTTCGCTAATACCTTTTTTGTTTTCTGTGGGAGACCCGCTGGAATGAGGAGCTTTGGAAGACCTAGATGGAGATGGCTGGACGAAGCGGGGAGAATCCTCGGACTGCTGGGGGTGGACGATTGTCGGAGCATGGCGGAAGACAGGAAGGCATGGAGAAATCTTTTGGAGGAGGCCAAGAGCGTCACAGATGTAAGTACTTATGTATGTTTTTTTTTTGTATTTGCTACCATCAGAACAAGGTTATCATGTAAGAAATAATAAAAAAAAGCGCGGGACATTACGAAATTTGAACAAATTAGACTAAACGTAGGTAACCTTCTTTGTGTTTTTTTTTTTTTTCATTATAATTGGCGTTTGACATTTGTCAAGTTTTGATGATTGGTGCGATTGTCAAAATGTTATCGTGTCCTGTCAACATCATTTAAAACAGACGCATCGATCGGAACTATATGGATTAAATAGGTAGGTAGTCAATTGATTAATCATTAGGCCTACATATTCGAGTTAAATTTGTTTAAATTCATAAATATTAAGAGTTAAGACAGGACAACTTCTGTCGGAAAGTTGCGATATAAAATTATGGTCTCATCATATTTTTTTTACTTTTTTTTTTTATAAAAAGGTGATTTGTTGTAATATCGCAGTTTTGTACCAGCCTAGCGCTATAATGTTGAAATCAAACAAACATAGAGGCACAAGGCAAGGTCTTCAAATTTCAAAATTCATTGATAAAACTATAATATTATTGTAATGCGTTTAGTATTGGATTTCAACACGTCCCGACCAAATGTGACAAATTATTGATAGCCAGATCGGGCCGGTCTGCATGTAACACGATGCGACGGTGCGTGATAAACAAATAAATAAATAATATTTAACATATCTTGTTACATGAAGAAAAAACCGATAAGTACCATTCGTTGTCTATGGTGAATTCATACATTAACATTGTTCAATTCAAATACATTGAAATAAAAAAAAAAATTCATTCCTATGTTATTTATTTAAAAATCAATGAGTCGAAAACCAGGAGCCCTCCAAACAACAATGTTTCGAAATTCAAAATTTCTCACGATACAAAAGATTTTTGTCTCGTTTTCCAAGCAATAAGTTACTGATGAATGACGAAAGCCCGAAAACGTTCCATTATTTATTTTACCATAAAAATTCGGCAAAATTTAGGAGTCTATTCAATATTCATCCAACAAGATGACCAAAAATGTAACACGCTTCACATGTGACTTATTTCCTACTACACCGCCATCTCTTGGGTTTTTTTTTGGAAGTTATGCAACTATAGAGGAATTGTTTTAATTACTAACTTATGACCCTTCGAACTTCATCTCATATCCGAATCAACAATAATTATAACATAATGCAATATATTATAAGTTAAATTTAATTCAGTTTTATGTCATAAACTGTATTTACCTACCTAATTCATGTAATAAGTCTTTTTTTTTTTTGGTTAGGTCGAAGTTCGACGGGCGGGTCAGCTTGTTATTAATAAAGTGTTGTGTAGATTTTACAAATTAATCCTCATTTTGATATTTAAGTGATAATTATTTTTTTTATATAAAACTAACTATTTGAGGCTGTCATTTTAAATCAATTAGTGACATTTTAAAATGTCATCAACCAATCTGTATTTTTTTTTACCAAATTTGATCCACTACGGGCAACGACCGCGTCATCTAGTACTGTTTCGAAGGCGGACTATGCGAGATCACTAAAAAGGTATCAACATTATTTGCCACTTAGGTGATGAAATCGTCGAAATCCCCGAAATTCCAATCCATGGGAATCTTTAAAATATTCAACAAGCAGGACTCGAACTCGCATCTCTAGATGTCTTAAGTAGAACGCTAGCCACTGGACTCGACGATAATTATTCTTCATGAACATGTAGGTATTTTACATTTATTTTTTTTGTTTTTAATGAAACACAAATTAAAACACTCTTTGACTCTTTCACAGTAAGCTACTAAAAGCTTGTGTCGTGAACGAGGAAGATGATAGGCACGGAATCGAACCCACGACCTCCATTACGTAACTTTACGAAAGCCGGCGAAGGAAGCACTTCATCTTAAATGTGAAATATTATAATTGAGTGATTTAGTTAACGGTCCTAAAAGCGTAGATAAACAAGTTAATTTGACAGAAAGGTCTCGCTGTAATGTTGTTATCTAACCATAGAACAAATCAACACGAGGCAGAAAGGTAATTATTTCACTGGAATAAGGTTTGCGGTTTGTTAGCCCTGAGACTGAAATAATTTATTTGACGTATAGTCTGATTTCTGACTTTCTGAGTAAGTCAATTATGAAGCAAACCCTCCGCCTTGTAATTAGATCAGTAACCTTTCTCATGATGTTCCGGGAACTTTTGGAACTCAAAACTATCCTTTGAAAACTGGACGAATTTAATTCCCTAAATTTTGATCTTACGAGAATAGTATTATTTTTTTTTAACAAAATAGCTTGAACGAAATAGCTCGACAGACGTTGTCCTGTGGTCCTTTAGATATGAATATTGAATTTGAATTTGTACGATGATAAAGTGATTATCTATTAACCAATGCAATTCATTCCGACTGATGCATCTGTTTTAAATCATATATTTTCCATCCGCATTTTGTCGAATACTGTCATTTTTTTCTAACGCAAATTTAATTTAAAAATTAGAATTCCACTATATTTTCAAAACACTATATTAATTTTTTTTTTAATTTTCGAATATACCGCGCATTTTTATTAATTTTGTCTTTCATAAGAACCTTGTCCTGACAATAGGAAACGCAAAAAAAAATTAATTAGCCAGCCGTTTGGAAAATAGAAAAATTGAAAACTCATAATAACACAAACCTACATATTATTATGTAAGTATGTCTAATAAAATAAACAGGTGAGCGAGCAAAAATAAATAACGGTCTAAAATTATATTCTGAGTTAAAATAACTAGATTTTTGCCGGAATTTTCTTTTTATCCCTTATTGAGAACAATTTTTTTATTTATTGATAAATATAGGTACCTATTGAGTTATAGTATAAAAAAACGAAATTATTTCAAAAAGTCAATCTGCCATTTAATTTGGTTTTTACCAATAATTTTATTATAGTAATAATTCAAATTTTATGTTTATGTTTTGGGAGGCACAAGTTAGTAAAAGTGGTGGCAAAATCAGTTTGGATAAAATGGAAAATAAATATAACAGTAGGTACCTACTCGAATTTATGTAAATAAAAACGGTTTTAATATGATAATGAACTTTCAGAATGTGCTGAAAATGGACGTAAAAAAGTAAATATTATGTTTTCAATATCAAAAACAAACATTGAAAAAAAAAACAAATAACATTTGAAATACAAAATTTTCAACGTACCGTTTAAAAAACCAAACTAAAAATCCATGTCACTTTCGAATACGCAAAAAAAAAAACAGAAGCACTTCCAAATTTAAAAAGAAAAATCACCACAATTCTAAATTCAAATAAAAACAAAATTACGTATTTATCACGAATGTGATGTTATAATAATTTAACAAAACACTATAATAACACGAGCGGCACAGAATTATTGCTGAGATAACGGCACAACCACCTAGCACGGATTTCGCGCCACACTGACTCATATAACGAACGAAATTAACGTAACATACAGCGTCCGGACGCTGGGTACGTCAGTTAGACGCCTGGCCTAGCGACGACGGCAAAAAGTCGTTCAAAGGGCTCAACTATAAAGTATGTAAGTACCTAGAAACCATAGGCGAACTTAAAAAAAAAAAAGTTATTTTTAAAAGTTTGCAGTGTGTATCTATTAAAACTCTTACAATCTCGTATTTATTTTATTACGAATAGAAATTTTGTGTGGTATCATAAATTTATTTAAATATATGTTAATTATAAACACTGCTATAGTTGTAACAATGAATTACTGTTATAGTGATAAAAAGTGTTTAATAAATTACTACTAATTATATTTTAGAATCAACTGTTTAAGAATAATGAAGAAGTTTAGAAGATTTAGAAGAAATTTGGAGGACGAAAGACTTTTACAATAAATTTTCCACTCCCGCTTCCAAACCTTGTGTGAGCTTATTTGAATTCATATTATTAAAAAATATTCCTTAAGAGGTAGAGGAAGAGAAGACCGCGACACTGCTTCTCCCATTTTTTAGCTGTTTCTTCTAACAAATTGTTTTTTTAAACCGAAATCGATGGGTAGGTACTGTCTTCGGCATCATTCATCGAACACTCTATTATTATTACGACCTTTTCATCCTGTCACAATACAATATTCTTATTCACTAAATTTCTATAGTATGGTGATGAAAAACCTGGGATAAACTTATCTGGCGGTGCACTGTTTATATATAACTTTTCTCTAAAAAAATACCTAGAAAAAGGTATTCAGACGAAAGCCTTGGAGAAACCAAGAAACATTTCTAGATTTTTATTTATTTATTCATACATAATAATACAATGATAATGGATAACAAATTTAACTGCTGCCCAAATAGGCCAAGCCTGTACTAGGGCAAACATTATATACAGTTCATAAAAAAAAGAGTATTAAAAGGAACATACAAACACGAACAACAGCACAACCACCAACTCAAATACGTACAGTCCACAAACAAAGCCTAACCCAACAGTCACAACACCCTTTGGTCCAACAAACATCAATCAAATCAACAGTATAAAGAAGAAAGAAGAGAGAGAAAAAAAAAACAAAAACTAAACAAAATACTTTATGGGACAAAACCCAAGATACCCTGCAAAACCTCCAACTGAATTGATGAGACCCAACCAGACCAGAGATGAAAGTATAGGAACAAAAAATCATTGAAGAATAAAACATGCATTCCAAAAGACGGAGGAGAATGCAGTTGTTTCTATAGTGAGAATCCTGAAGACGAAGATGACCTTAATATTCCAAATACTGTATTTTCTAAGCAGCTTTGAGAGTGGGGAAATGATATGGGGGGAGGTATTGAAACTGCGAGAGATTGAACAAAGTGAGAAACTGTTGTTGCTTCTCTACCCACCTTAGTGGGATCACAAAGAGAACGATTGTTTATTTTTTTTTTAGAAAAACAAATCTGTACTTAATTAAAGTTAACACAAATGTAGAATATTTGACTCTTTCACACCTGGAATGGAATCCATGACCTCTAGTACCAAAGCCGACATAGTTACCGCCAATCTACCAACCACTTCCATTGATAGAGACCCTAAAATACCAATTAAGAGATAGATCTTTTGGATTTACGTTAAGGATAAAACGCAAGATAGGGTGACATAACAGTGATGACCACGTCAACGGTACCTATCAGCTAGATGTGTAAAAACATTCGCAGTTCCACCTGTGAGGAATTTAACAGAGGCTATGGATAGAGCGGAGTGGGCCGGGCTACCTGCCAATCTTGGGATTGTGACCAGAAATGAAGAACTAGGGGTTCAATGTGGAGTTGGTTAGAATGTAAGTGATACCTGATTCAAAAAATGAACTTGGCAGAAACGTCTAGTAAGATAGTTACGTCTGACAACACTAATGAACCTACTTATGTTAATATTAGACATATTATTATTGTTTTGTTGGTCTGTTGATGAGAAATCCCGCCAAACGGATTTAGATTTCGCCAGATTGTCCAACTATAATATATTTAAACATAATATCTATACAATATGGGCGTTTTATTTGCGTTCATATTTCTGTTAACCATTAGGTATCATAATAGCATATTAAAATATAAGTTATTGTGTACGGTATCTTCGCCAGATGTCAAACACCACCAGTCTATAATCGTGTCGCTCGTCTCTTAGTTTTCCTTAGTAATAAACGACTATACTTTACATTACAAAGGTGCTAAGTATCATTTTAAAGGAAAACCATTTTATATTTGCGAAAGGTGTTGAATATAAAGACCTGCATGATTATTCACGAAAAAGTTTAGTACGTATTAAACTTATTGTTTTACTTACGAGTAAGTGTCATTGAAACGCTAAAAATAAAAAAATTAAATTAGGTAATTGAGACAAATCTTCACATTTTTTTGCATCTAATGTTCTATAAATATTTTTTTTTAGTTACGGCTGGAAACAAAATTTGAGATGTTCTAAAAAGTATTCAAAAAGCACCCTAAACCACCTAAATTATTTTTTTTTAAGTTTTTTCTACAATAATACAAAATTTTCAGTATTGTATGTTAAGGACTCGCGAAATCATTATGTAAAATCGATAAAAATAAAAGTGGAAAAACGGGTGTTTGCGTCCGACACACCCTTAAGTCTCGAATATTTAACTAGTTCTTAACTTACACTTTTTTGTGTACAACCCTGTTGTAACCATACAAAATTCAAAAGTGCCATGGAGTTATTCAAATTAAATTTTAATCTAGTCTAATTGATAAATTATTATGATGTTTGCAATGACATAGTACATTTAAAACCTTGCCTAACTTTATGTCTTTTTTGCATAATTATAACATGTATTTTGAAGAATCATTTCAGTAATAAAAAAAGCAAAAGACTGTGTGTATATTATAGAGTAAAATGCCGATCATGCGTGGACTGATATAAGCTGCGTAAATGAGATCAGAGAGAATAAGAGTATCGTATGAACATCAAGTCCTACATTACAGAAAATGAACAACACAGAAAATGAACAACCGAGTTTTTGAAGGTACAGAAAGTCTAAGAAGGTTTATTTTCTTACTTGCAGTACACAAACACAATATTGTGGAGGATTTTCATTAAGAAAATACCATCCAACACGTCGAAACGTCTGGGAATGTGAGATTTAGAAATAACAATGCCACTATCCACTGGCATCCCTCGGTTCTTAATTCAACCCTATTAAACAATTATATTTTAATGTATCTGTGTACAAATTTCTCTCAATTTCATCGGAAGAGTAACTAAGTTTTACAGTAATTCATCAAGATCAAATCAAGTCTATGAATTAGGGGTTCAAAAAAAAAATCAATACTGATCTCTTCGTCATAAACCTTCTTACAAACTTATGTACTAAGAAGGGAAATATTTCTAATACTTCTATTAATTGTCTCTTAAGCGACAGTTGCTTAATAAGTCCAAGGGGAAATTCCTATTCCATAGAAAAAAATGTGATACTTCTTGATTAGAGGTTTCTACATACCTACAGCTGTTGCTACAGAAATAAATGTCAATTTTTTTCCGCAGTTCTCCACGTGGTTAAGTAAAATAGGCACCCATCAAGGAAAGATATAATTGATTAATTAATCACACAGTAGTAAGACTTGTGAAGTAGTATGAGTTGTTCTCAAACTGTAGTCAAATCCTTTACCTAGGTACTTATAATATGGTCTTCCTCGTCTTAAGGACATAATGAACATTGGGCACCTCTTTTTACGGGGCATATTTTGTCCTTTAATTAAGATTGTTTCCAGTAAGTACCGTACATAGGTCGACTTAATGAATTCTGAAAGCGTCTCTTCAACCTTGGAATATTTTGTCTATATCTCTATATATAAAAATAAAGTCCTTTTTCCCTTGTTCGTTTCATCACGCGTGAAATGTTGGACCAATTTCTTTTTGAGTGTTGTCCTGTGTTTGCTATTTTCAGAAGAAATTTCTTATGTATTTATTTGAAAGGCATATTTAGGAATGTTGCGCATAACATCAGAAAATTCAATAAAACTTAATAGGTAACAACACATATTGACAATATTAATTATTTTGAGTTTTAATTAGCGTTCGACATGTGTCAAAGATTGATAATTGGTGCAATTTTCTGAATATGCTCTGCTTAGGTAAACATGGTTTAAAGCAGATGCATCAGTCGGAATTATATTGATTAAATCGGTAAATAATTTAGTAACTTATCAATCAATCAACTCCCTTTTACACCCCACCCAGGGGCATAGGGAGGCAACAAAGGCTCTCCATTGAGCTCGATATTGCGCAATGTTTATGAACTCCTCCTTTTCCCACACCATATCACTAAACAAATTCAATATTCATAGTTGGGAACACAGGACAGCGTCTGTCGGGAAAGCTAGTTATTAAGATAAAAACCCGACTCGGGTACAAGGTAATATAATTTTGGCTTTTACATATTCAAGCTTCTTACATAAGAGAATCAACTTAATTTATTAAGCGAGGGGGGTCACGTCACATCGGGGGGCGATCACGTCATGTCAAAGGGGAGGGGGTATAAAAAGTAAACCTAATAACGTACACTAAAGAGGAAGCTCGCGTAATTTGGGAATCTCGAATCGAATACTTGGAAGCACACAAATTTTTTTATATGGAATCGATACCTCTTTTTAATTCAGCGCCAAAAGCAACAGCAAATCACATTTCATTGCAGTCAGAAAAATTGACTAATTTTTTTTTTGTTTTATAAATGTATTTACTCTGCATTTTTAATCCTGTACCTACTAACGAAACTATTAAGCACAATAATCATAATTAACAAACGCCAAAAAACACAAAAATACATAAGGTACTATTTTTTTTTCGAAAAATTATGAGTGCTTAGTAATCCATTTTCGAAGATGTGATTAGCAATTATTTGATTTGTTTGTTTTCATTAAAACTTTCCAAAACATAAATGATTTTATCAGGATATCATAAAGGCGAAACGGTATGATAATTAAATTATAACTTACTAAATAATAGGTACTTTCGTCTACATAAATTTTAGTTTAGGCAGACCAAACCCTCATAACGGTTTCATTTATTAAAAGTAAATATTGCCTCAATTCACCGCTAGGGGGAGGCGATGTTGGGTAATTTAAGTAGGGCCCGCCCTAATAGATGATGGCACGCTGACACGCCCTTGACATTCTGCTGCCCTAATACAAACCAACTGACGTAACTTTATATAGTAGCCCGTGGCCAGCCGCTTCAATACTTTGATTTGATTGATACGATTGACCTCTTCGTGGATTATGTTATCTTGTGAATCTTCTATATTTAGATTTGTTTTATGACCCATCACGATTTATCATCCCCAAAGGAGTAGACAAGGAGAATAGACCTTGAACGGCATTCATGAAACGATCTTGTTGGGAACGAATGGGATATTTTTTTTCCTTTTTGTGCCACCAGAGGCGCCCGTGCTAACCCGGTCTAATGTCAAATTCAGTGTTGCCAACGTGGGCGATTTGGAACGATAATCGGCGACGAAAAAATCTAAAAGGCGACAGGTCGCCAATTGGGCTACTTTCCTTTCAGCAAATTTTCACCTTTCCGGATACTAAATGACCTTTTTTAGTGAACTCCCGCCTTTTAGATTTTTTGGTCGCCGATTCTCGTTACGAGTAACCCAAATGGCGATAAATCGCCCACGTTGGCAACACTGATAAACTGCTGTCATAATATTTAGACCTGATTAGAAGTGCTGCCACCTAGTGTGTGTTGTCGGAAGCTCTTCAGAAAACATCCCATTTAAGACTTACAGAATCACTTCACTTGTGTCTTTCACAGAAAGTAAAGCTTGTCTTGTGAAAGAGGAAGATGGTCGTCAGCAACGACTTTCATAATAAAAGTCGAATACTGAATCGCTAGTTTACCAACCACATCGGTGACTGAACCACTAGGTTACCAAACACTTCGGTGACTGAACCGCTAGATTACCAACCACTTCGGTAACTGAACTGCTAGGTTACTATAACCACTTCGGTGACTGAACCGCTAGGTTACCAACCACTTCGGTGACTGAACCGCTAGGTTACCAACCACTTTGGTGACTGAACCGCTAGGTTATCAACCACTTCGGTAACTGAACCTCTAGGTTACCAACCACTTCTCATTAAGTTTTTTTCTTATTTCTTTGACTTTTTTCCTGGAATACAGAATCCATGTGATAGATCAATCTCTCATGACGATAAGTGGTGAGGTTTCAGTGTCCATATTCACGTTTACCTATATTTTTGGGGCAAAGGCATCCATGCCTCTAGCTGTATAAATCAGATTAGATTCCAGTCCATAGCCTAATTATGTTGCATAGAAAAGTGAGGGATTATTTTAACAAACCTATAAATACCTTTTTTAGGGACACAGCGTGATGGGTAAAAAATAAACCAAATATTTTCTTATTCTTAAAACGTAAATAATTTCTCTTCTACCAAAAAGTTAATTCATAAATCTTTTCAATTATCCTTCTTCGCCCTTCTCGCTTCCTTCCAACTAAAATTCTCGGCGGTTCGGATTGCAGACGAGGTAGAAAAAAAAGTTTTTTCTACCCTGGTGAAAATTACATAATCAACGTATTATTTTCATTCATAAATTATTATAAAAGAAATTTCACTTAGACTACAAGACCTTATTATTTCAGAAAAAAAAATCACGTTGTGAATGTTGGTAAAAATGAATGAATTTGAATGTTGGTAAGAATGTTGAAAAAAAATCTGTTTAAGTTAACATACCAACATTATAAACCTACTTTTATAAGGTGGCAGTTTACACATTTTTTTATTAACTTTTTCAATTTAACCATTACACGCTAAAAACTGTTAGTATTCATATTTTGTAGTTAATGTAAGTAATGCAATAGGTAGTTTTTTAGAAAATCGGACTCGAAATTGAACATCCAAATCAAAATTAAAAACTAATATTGCAAAAGATTTTTTTTTTATTATAAAACATGAATCTGTGCTCACTCGAAGTTAACACAAATACACTTTTGACATCTTTCACAGTAAGCAAATGCTTGTGTCGTGAAAGCGGAAAATGGTCGACACGGCCAGGATTCGAACCGACGACCTCCGCACGAAACAGTGCGAAAGCCCGCGTCGTAACCGCTGGTCTATCAACCACCTTTTTGAATGCAACCTTTTTACACAGTCAATACATATTATTTAAGTGAGCGTCTTGTTTACTCCGGTATCCACGTTACGATAATTGTCACTAAACGTCAAAGTTATGGGTACTGTTTCTCTACCTCTTTCATATTTTATACCGTGGCAGTGAAAGAGATACGTGTAGAATGCGTAGCACTTCTCTCAACTGCTTTCGTAGTGTTGTGACAATTTTTTTAATTTTTAAACTCCCTTTTTAATCTTCTCATCACGAGAATCTTCAACAACATGTTAGTATGATTTTATGGCTTCGGCAGTACTCGAAGCTTCAGTCTTAACTTTCCTATCCAAATGCACCATACACTGAGCCAATGGCACAATTCTCATTCTATCATTTAAAGTTCTTTATCTTTAAGCATGGTATTTGTTGTGTAGTTTTAATAGAGCTGTTTGCAATCATGAGAGATTTAGGAAATGTGACAATCGCTGTCAGCAAAATATTTTAACTTCATACTAGTTGATACCCGTCAAAAAGCATGATGTTGTCACAATTGCACATGTACAGTTATTAATAAGATAAACAAGTTAGTATTTAAGGTATGTAAACTTTTCTTCTGTTGCTAACAAATTTAAGGGAAAATACAAAGTTTAAATTAATAAATATTTTTTTTTCTTTGATTCAAGGTATGTAATTAGCAAGATTCTTCTTTATGGTATAAAGTTCATTGCCGCAACGTTCAAAGTGCCTGAAGTTATAAATACAACTTTATATTTTTATGGTTCATGGTATTTAACTTAATAAACTTTTAAGTCTAATTATTTGACTTATAGCGATCGCTTTAAGCTTTCAGATTTTATGAAGAGCCTCATAATAAATGTTGCGTTTAAGCAACTTAAATTCTGCATATTCCTGATTAAAAGTAGAACTGAGATAGAATGGATAGGAAATTTTGAAATAAATAGCACTGGGACCCGAGTCAACTCAAATAAAATGGTAGCGATTATGAACGTGATGTTAAGAAGTGAATAATGGAAATGAAAAAGTGCCGATATGCCATATTATTTCAAAATAGAATTTTTAATACATACGATTTTTATTAAAGAGTAGGTATAATTTGCATTTAAAACATCTAACACGTTTTAAATATGCAATATTACGTAATGTTTTAAAACTAAACCCGGTCTGCATGTGTTGTTATCGAGATTTTTTGAAAAAAAAATATGTCCAGCTGACACATTTTCTTAACCAGAGTTAGGTCATAATGATTTAAGTCATTTTTCATCAAATTTTGATATTACTTGAAAAACTTGCATTTTCATACATATTTAACAAAAATAATTTGGCCCATTAATAGAAAAATATTTAACTAGTGGTCGACCAATGCTCGAAATTTGACCATAACTAATTGAAATTATAGGTTAGTTTGCACATTATTCCTAAGATTCCATTGTCAAAGATTGAACGAGCGATATTTCAAAATTTTCTTTAAAAACATGACATGGATACGTAGGTACAAAGTTTTTCTATTATAAACAGAAGAATATATGCGTCTGTGGCTATGTCAAATACATCGGAGTGTGTGTGAGTATCAAATACATAACATTACATAGTGGTTTAGGTAATGTTATTTTATTGATTTGATCAATTTTTTATGCATAATTTAAAAAAAATACTCCTCCGTCCGCGCTACGTAAAAATGTGGCAAAATAGGGTACAAAAATACTAGTTTTTTAATAACATTAAAAGGTTGCCATTATGCAAATTGTATTTTTTTATTCTCTTTCCAATATTTATTTTCAAGAGTGGCAACACATATCCATGCGTATATTATTATGCTCTCGCATTATTATGGCAATGAAAAACAGACACGCTGGAAAATCTAATGAGGTGAAACGTTTGCTTGTCTCTACGGAGGCGTTCAAACACGTAATAAAAAAGGAATGAGATAAAGAAGCATGTTCGGGTATGTACCTACCCATGTGTCATGATATCGATTGGAGTGGGTCTGTTTATTTTCTTACGTATGTTAAAAAAAAATCATGAAATTGCGTATGTCAGGATGAGATGAAAAAGAAGAGAAACACGACCCGTCAAAAGTGACATATGATTATGTTGAATGCGACAATAATATGAATATTATTATACAGTTGGTATGTATTATTATTATTTTTCTACCCTTATTATATTATAATAATATTCTTTGGTGTTGGGACGTTTTGACAAAAAAAAAACTAAATACCCTTTTTGGTTGGTACGTCCGGTGGAATGTCAAAATTTCCGATGTCGGAAACCATTTTTTTTATTTTTGGGGGACAAAAGAGAAATATTTAAATTGGCTTGTTTGAAAAAGGTTAGTACCTACTGAAGTGCTGTCTTCATCTTGGAGAGGTTGTTTGAAAAAGCACAGGAAATATGTGTAAATGAAAAGATTGGTGGTTCGTTCTCTCTGTCTGTCCCTTTAGAGATATGGCGCGATGGGAAAATATACAGGCACAATTTTACTCATTGACAATTAATTTGATGGTGTTTTTTTTATTCCAACTCCTTTTTTCACCCATTTTGACTTAAAATAAACTATGAACAAAGCATGAGATATTTTTAGGCAATCATTCAGCCCAAACTGAAAAAGGATGCATTCCAAATTATAATTTCCATCAAATTTTAGGAACAGTTTTGAAATTAACCCCATCATTCTCCTAGATATACCGATCTGATCATTCATCGCGAAAAATGCAGATTAAAGACACTAAGCTTTTGACTTGCAGATTAAACACACTAAGCTTGTAGCTGATCCGACAATAGATCTTTCTCAAGAAGGTTTGGATTAAAATTATACGGAAATGAAAATTCACCAGCACGCGCATGTGTGATGATACAAAATATTGACCATGATAAAAACTGGTTCCTTCAGAAATAAAAAAAATCGGACGCAATGACAGATAGCACAAACTAAACGTTTTGGTCTTTGGCGATCAAATGCTATCGACTTGAAAGAAAAGGAAGAACTACTCTCACAATTCTTTAACTAAAAGCTTAGACAAATATAAAAAAGAGATCCCATTATAAATGGGTGTCTGGAAATGTAAGAAAAGTTTTGGAACGAAGAAAATAGGTAGGTACCTATATCCCTTAAACCCTTGGGTGATTTGCAACACTATGCGGATATGTTCGAAGCGTCTGGATTTATATTATCAATAACCAGTGGAACCATTTTCTGCTAAAACATTGAATTGAAAAAAAAAAAATGTTAATATGAGATGTCGATAAATTACTTAAAAAATAATTCAGGATTGTGTTGAACACAAAAAACGGGAAGAACAAACTACTTGTAAATAAAAGAACATCATAACAATTAATTCTAATTCAGGTTGAAAATTGAATATTTTTAAACACATAAGAAGTTAGTATTAAAAAAAAAACAATTAATTCCTTAACTGTTTTCTTGCGTAGTTTTTAAGGCCACCTCACACTAAGCCACGAATAAAATATTCGTGGCTTAGTGTGAGGTGGCCTTAAAAAATCCGACAACCCCATTCAAACGTCTTTCTTGCTCAAGTTGCGGCGGCGAACTGATTTCAAAATAATATGTGTATATCGCTATTGGTCCTGAAATACGTTCCTTCGACCCGCTCTTCATCGTAATGTTCAAAACTCTCAAGTTGTCGACCTATACGATGTCTTTCTGTTTAGATCACATTTTTTTCATAATTGAGTATGATCTAAGAAACTGATTTTGTTAACAGTTAAGTACATATATGTATAAAGTTTTGTTGCGTGTTTTTGTTTACATTTATGAGAAAGAAAATAAAAAAAAACAGAGTTCCTTGTGTATTTAAAGGTTAAAAATAAACTGGATATTGCCATAGAGACAGACGACGAAACTCCACGTACATCGGTATCGATGCTACAAAGGACGATAGTAAAAAAATCGCAATAAAAAATGAAGAAGGTTTTTCAATCATCCTGTACCTACCGTCAGCGCTCAAACACAGAATGCGGAATATTGATTATGAAGGAAAAAAATCCTTTTTTTTCTATAATTTAATCAACATTTTTATAAATTTCTTATTTGATTTTTTCGTTTCGTCTTTCCACCCACAAATCGTATCTTTAGAAACCTGGAACAAATAATACGTGATGAAATTCGTTTAAAAAAAAACTTTTCTCCCAGAGAGAGGGATGAAGCCAGCCTCTGAATTCCTAAAAAGCCTTTGACAGAGACCTCTTCCCTTTTGTTTTTAAGCTTTAATAGGATTAGGGGCGCAGCTACCTAAAGCAGCACTTTTCGAAATCTTTTTCGAGATACATATCTCAAAGCTTTTTCTGCACGAAGTTACTTAAAATTGTTTTACATAATACATACCTATATGCGAGAGGCACGTTGGGTACTTACCTTGAGGGTAGGATATTTTGGGTGTTCTATTGAAAAAATATTATTTTCAGAAAAAAGTACCTATTTGGTTGAGTTGAGTATTAAAAAATATCTTACAGATTTTTAAAGTAGTTATCACCCTTCACAATCTTCCTTGATTTTCAATTCAACGCATAAATGATGGCTGTAGGTTCCAGGACCCTTACTGTGCATACAGATTACGATCCCGATCCATCACCAATCCAATTACGATCTATTTAACCTGATGTTCTTGTCTATACAAAATTGACAACCTATCTTTACAATACTTAGTGTTATTCCAGCAACGAATATCAAAGCTACAACTTTTATTTGCGATTTAGCTAGGCTCACCGAAAGTGGGTACAAAATTGACGTTTGATATTTTCCGCAGAAAGCAAAGCTTGTGCTGATTATGAGGAAGATATGCCCCCATGGATATCGAGTCCACGATCCTCAGAACGAACCGCTAGGTTTACCATGCACTATCATTATAGTTGTTAGGATTTTAAATTAACAAGTCGCTTAAAAATTTATAAGCTTTAAACATGAAAGAAAGGCTTACTTTAATTCCGTCTAAACCTATTTCCTAATTTATACAGCATTATAACCAATAGTCCATTCTTCCAGTGATGGTGTGAGAGTCCATACCGGAAGTACGTCATCAGTGACCGTACCAACATTACGAGACTTCCACATGGAAAGAACCGGACGTCCCATAGGAATAGAACCACCATCCGTAACAATTGCAGCGTCGACTCAATTAAAACGACAGCATTAGTGTTAACAATGCCGTATCCGTTACAGAGAAGGCAGAGATAACACATTTATACATTAACCTGCTTTTTGATGTTTCTAGGTTAAAATATCTCGTTGATTCAACGAAGAACTATATATCATCTACAAGGCTCCATGCCAGGTTTGAGTAGGCCGAGATACGCCGGGAATCTGCAGAGAATGACATCGTCACGGGTCACTAGGAGGATCCTCGTGGGTCACCCAGGCGGAAAACCAGGCTCAAATAGGAAGACGAATTTAGAAAGGCTGCAGCACAACTTCTGCAGGTGACGGATTGGCGAACCACAGCGGAGGACAGGAGAAGTTGGAGGAGTTGTCTACAGGAGGCCAAGGCTCGATTTGAGCTGTAGCGCCATCGAAGAAGAAGTCTATTCGGATCATTAAGAGAAAACTTTCCTCCATTCTTTCCTATCCAAACAGAATTCTTAAACTTCAATTAGGGACATTTCATTTGTCATACAACCTCTCGTAAGTATTTGTTGCTTCTGACCTGGCCTTCGTTGAGGACGCAATCCAATGGAAATAATGTGGAAGGCATGCTAGCGTAATGCTTAGAATGGAAGTAAATAAATTCAGGTGGTTTGGGCATGTGGATCATTACAGATCGACTCTCCAATGTCTGCATGCAACGCGTCCTAAGATTTTTTTTGGATATCTTGCGGGACGTGGTGCGGACAATCTAGAGAAACCATTTGGACTATGGAGGGCGCTCACCTATTTGTTGTGGCGACCGAGTAAGAGAAGGGACTGGGGAGACCTTTTATGGGTCACTGTAGTGAGTGGATGGGAGCTGACTTGTGATGTTGATATTGATAATCACGATCGCCAACACTACGCACGGATCGTTATGACGTTACCGACCTAGAATAACATGAATCAATCGTATAGGTGCCGTTTTAAAGGAGCGTAAAATCAAGAGTATGAGGAATAGGACTAATAGAAGACAACGTATTCGAAGTAGTAAGCTTTTGGATGAAGTGAAAGCGGGTTGTCTGTATAGGAAAGAAAAGATTTTCTATCCGGGAAAAGGCGTAGGAAGTAAAAAAGGAACAAATATGCATTCATTATTTCAACATGCTCAAAGCATCTAACTTAGACAGTTTAATTCTTGGGGCAACACTTACATATTATATGTTTACCTCATTCTTTCTTAACATTCTCATTCCTTTACATGTCTCACAGATTCTTTCCACTTATTCTTCGTAGAGATATTTTCATCTCTACTGCATTTATAGTACATACATACATTCCCATTTTTGCATGTTCAAATTTTACAACCATTGATGTGTAAAAAATACGATAAAATCAACTCATTGGATGGAAGGGAAATTCGCTAAAGCTTGGTACTTATTAAATAAATAAATAAAAAAAAAACAAACGGGGAATACCTATGGAGAGGTGTAGTTTACAAACAAGAAGAAATTTTGTCTCAAATTTCGGTTCTAAACGTATGAAGCGAAAAAAAGACTCCTTAAAATTGTGTACATGCGGCAACACTTGAATTCTTCCAATTTAAAGAACGTTTTATTTTTTTTACTTTATGACTCAGCAATTTTGCGCCACGTTAGGTCATCCTTTCCAAAATCTAAAAATATTTCAAGCATTCGATGAGATCGAAGGGTCTGAAATTGGTGGTCACACGAAACGAGGCAAGAATTTTTAATTAGAAATTTGTTTTTTTTTTGTTACTTGAAATTTCTACTCCGGGTACAAAATCACGATCAGGCAAATTTAATTATGCTCTCTTATACGTTTTTTTATAAACAACCAAATGGAAGACGTTATGCGTCGGGGCGTAATGTGAAAGTGCCTAAAGCCTTCCTTAACACCTGATGGAATATCCCTATAAACCTGACAGATATTTCCAGAGAGTTTTGCGTACATATTAATATAATCATCATTTATGTACTGAACATGAATTCAAATCGGCTCAAAGATGTAATTAAATATTGAATTGTCATCGTCTTATAAGATTGTCAGATAGTTTTTAGTGTCTTGGGAAGTTGGGGAAGTTGCTTTAGAGTCGATTAAAAGATTCCACCAGAACAAACTAAAAAAAACAAACATGAATACGAGCTTATACAAACATACTCAAATAAATCCACTCATTAGCTAAATGTTACCGTCTATTTGTGCCTTAAGCTATTACATAAGTTTTGACGCTACGCGAATCGCCTATCATTTCGCAAAAATCTTTCCAGGTATAAAGTAAACCTTTCCTTTTCAGGTTCGGTCAGAAACTTTAAGGAAGGATGAAAAATAATTTGATTCAATATACTTGACTAATTTCAAAACAATCCCGTAGAGTTCGAAAAGTATTTTCATTGTGATTCAACAAACGGTTCGTACAATGGATTCGTTGAGGAAATCAAAAGCTTCGTTCGAGCAGAAATTCCAGAAACTAAACGGCAAACTTGTAAGTTCCATAGCAGATAAGCCGAAACAGATCAATGAGCTAAATTTGTTCGTGAAACGTCGAACTATAGTTTCTGTTCCGTTTTTACCTTGGTCTATCCTATTAAGCTTCCGATTTTTTGATACCAAGTTTTGCTTTTGATTTGTAATTCAACTCTGATATCTTTTATGTTTTGTTACGACATTCTCGTCCTTCCAGAAAGTCCCGTCAGAAATTCATGCCTCTAGCAGGATTTCAAATTCGAATGTAGATTAGAAATTGTTTGGGAGATATCGTGTAAATGTTTGATCAGACATTGCTGTGGATAGATCGTGCCAGAATAAAGTAGTTTTTTTTTTCTATTTAATTTAAATTAAATTCAGCTTATGTTTAATTGAACCAAAAAACACCGATACTAAGGGTCGGTTTTATACACGAAAAAATCAAATATTTTATTTATTTATTTATTTTATTAATTTTATAAAGTTATGTATACAAAAATCTGTTTATATATCTTATAACAATAATAAATAAATATCCATAAGATAAAATTATCAATGGTGAATAGGGTTGAGAGCACACCGCACTATGAATTCAACGCTCTAAAAATCTGTCAAAAAAATATTTTATGGATATTTTTGCAACTATATTCGCTGGTTTTTCAGGAAAATATTACGTAGTGCGCCGTCAACATTTTGTCAATAAATTGACCAGTATTAATCATTGTTCTTTTAGAGCTGTATTTGACGAGTCTGATTACATCAATGATAGATAATAAATAAAAATAAAAAAAAATACTCCATATCGGTAGATGAAGAAATCGCTCAATATCAATAAGCTAAAATTTGTACGAAAACAGAGACTGTCAAACTATCGGTTTACAAATGGTTAACTGAAATTCAGGCGGTAAAATGTTACCGAAATTTTACTAACAAACGTTTAAGATCGGACCTTTTAGTTTAAAGAAAAAAAACCATCGTTGAAATGTCTATCTTTTGAACTGAGAACTTAAATTTAATGACGCGAAAATGCTGTGGTATGCTCAGAAACGCTTTATGTAACATTATAAGCGGTTATTTTATGATTCAAAGCCTCTTGCAAGCAATTAAGCTTTTTAGCATTTTAGCCAATCAAAATGAACATTTCGTTTTTCTTTGTTCAGAAAAAAGGTTTCGTCTATAATTTTGTTATAACCTTAATTTTCTATACAATAAATTTAAGATTATGGCATCATTATTTTAATGTATAACTAGCTTTCCCGACAGACTTTGTCCTGTGGTCCTAACCAGAGGCGGACCGTAAAACAGATTCGATAACACTAATAAAAAAATAACTTTAAAATATTTCTAAATCATCCATATTTCATTCGTAATCTTTGAAGCTTAAGCGGGAACAACGCGAGAATATAATATGCGCGCGTACACATTCTTCCTTCCCTATGAAGTACCTATGCTGCGTTGGAACATTATTTTAAATGTGCCCGATAATTAATTTTGTTCCCTTTTTATGAAAATTTTCTAAAAACGCTCGAAACAGTGGAGTCAAAGTCAATGGGACGGGCTACTGTAAGAGCAGTAATTACGTATGCGAGAATGAGAGGGAACTACCATCAAGGGCATTAGTAAACAATATTTTTTTTATATTTTTTTTCATAGATGGCGCTGAATCGCAGGAAATACAAGTAAAACATAAAACGAAGAATAATTGGCTTAAAAAAATCTGCCCTTTATTATGTGTATTTCTGTATTTTGTGCACTTTCGTCAGATAAAAATGTTTGACAAATGTCAATAAGCGGATATATACACCTTTATTTGCCCAAAAAATATCGAATCTCTATATTATCTTTTTCGTCGTTCTCCCAAAAAATGTTTAGTGTTAAAGCTATCTGGACGATATACCGTTCCATCAAAATGGATCGCTGTTCGTTTGTTTCGCGTAAACTGGAGAACGGTTGGACCGATTCTTGAATGTTTATGGAAGTTTTAAACGGTGAGAAAATGTGAAAAAAATGCGAGGAAATAGAAAAAACAACAACAGTTTATATGTGTCACATTAAAGGCGAATTATTTTTTATTATTATGAGGGTCTGTAAATGAAGATGATAGGCTTGAGGCGGTTCGAAGTTCACCGGGTCAACTAGTATCAAATAAACAATAATTTAAGTTTGAGATGTAAACTCTTCTAGTATGAATGGTGGGACCAAACAGATTTAACTCTAACGTCTACTGGACCATCAACACGTGCAAATCCGCCAAGAACTGCTGGTTACATAACAGGGTTAATTATAACCATGGTATTAGCGCCCGCCGAGAGCGTATCAATGGAAACTAGTGTCAGTGACGTCATATCCGCAAGACTAGAGTCGTAAATAAAAATCTCCCAGTTGGAAGGAAAATAATAATATCTTTATATATAAATTTCTTCTGTCGGTGCGTATGTCACCGAACTTTTAAATAGGATTGATTCAATAATGGTTATCACATGCAATTTTTTTTAACAACAACTTACCCATTTTTTTCTTTACTTTAACATCTGTAAAAGATTATATGGGAGTCTATTTGACACCAAACGGCGGGGTAGAGAAGGAGCTCTCCATTAGAATTGCAATGGCGAGCTCGTCCTTTAACAACATGAGAAAACTGTGGAAATCCACCAACTTCTCCACCAAGACTAATTGTCGCCTGTTTAACGCATGCATTATGCCAGTGTTGTTATATGGTTGTGAATCCTGGCATCTGGCGAAGGCTCAACAGTGGAAGATTCTTAGCGTTGAGAACAGATTTTTGCGACAGATTTTGGGGATAAGGTGGTACCACTATGTCTCAAATGAGACCGTACGCGCCAGAACAGCACAACAGTCAATCACCTCAGTGATCCAGAATCGCAGATTGAGTTGGCTTGGCCATGTTCTCCGCATGTCCCCCGAGAGACTTGAATATGCAAGTCTTTTCTACAATCCGGATGGGACAAAAAGGCGAGGCAGGCCGAAATTAACAATCAAGCGGGCATTCACTGCGGTTCTACAAGATGCTGGACTAAGCTGGGATGAAGCTGTGCAACTGGCGCAAGATAGAGAGGCTTGGAGGAACTTCGTGGCGTCCACATGCTCCACACTGGGAGCGAACGTTGATTTAGTAAAGTAAGTAAATTTTGACAGTTGACAGACAACAAGGGAAAATATTTTTAAGTATTTTTTTTGTTATAACTTTATTTCAACGTGTGCTTTTTTAAAAACTTCGGTCTCCCTATGAGCATGGCAATTAGGCGACCTGAAGAGTACGATAAGAGAACAAAAAGTGTTAGCCGATATGGGTTGGTCAACTTAGTGACTAAAGTTTTGGTTGAGGAGTCTCCAACGTCAATCCTGGTCAGCTAGTATGATATATTATTATTAGAAGAACATAGCAAAATGTTTTACGATCCAACCTATAGAGCGCGCAGCGTAGGGATCCATAATATTATTATAGGAGGTATGCAGTGTTTCTATTCTAATAATACAGTTCCGATATTCTTCAGTGTCTAGATTATGTTGAGCAGAGGCGGTTTGAGGTAATCGTTAGACTAATGAGACGCGCACAGGGCTGACACCATTCTACTTTATTTTATGTTAAAAAAACTAAAACTCTTCAAAGTTTAAAAGTACATCTACGTATCAAAACAAAGTTTTCACCAAAGGAAGTAATGTATTAAAAGTAATAGTTGTAAATAGCATAATACATTGAAAATATAATAATCTTTCTAGAGATAATAGTATGCTGAAAGATATTTAAGTATAACTACTATAATCTGAAATAATGAACTGATTTCTAACAACAAACATCTTGGGGAAAAAACTGGTCAATATTGATATCTTCGTCTCAAATATATTAAGAGTTCTACAGAGGACAGATGCAGATAGACATTTTTTCTCCTAAAATGATAATTTCATAAATGTTGTGTTGTGAATGTATAAAAGAAAAGTCAAGAATTGTATATTATGTTCTGTTTTCCTTTTGTAATAATAATTTTGAAAATAAAGAGATCTGAGAGACTGATCTGAAAAAGTATGCTATAATGCTATCATAAACGACTCCGGGGTGAACCCAAGACTTCAATAGTTAAGTCGGCATCCGAAAACTCAAAACTTTCAGTATGTACATTAGTGTAAGGGCTTAAAATAAAAAAAATCACGTTCTTTTTATGGACTATGTAACACTTGACCAGATAACCAAAACATTACATTATTACACTTTCAGATTTCCAACAAATTTGTATTTGCGAAAACATTGCAGGAATGTTGAATTTAAGAGTTCAGGTGCGTATGTAAATACTTCAACAATCATATCAGAATTGGACCAAGACACGCCAACAATAATTCAAAACCAATCCGATCTAGAACACAATGGGGCCGAACCTACAAATGCCAGACAAAACGCAATCCTACATATACCCTGGGACTTTTTAATGATACAATACATACGTGGCTTATGTTTTGTGTTGGTAATATATGGCATGTCCCTCACGGGGAAGGCAGAGAGGAGAGGTTCAATTTAACGCATGAATTACTTTTTATTTCCTGTCGTTATATTTAAAGATACAAAATTAGCTATTTTATTCATTTTGTTTATTATTATAAATTGAAAGTGTTCACATGTATGTCAGATTGTAACTTTAGCACAAGATTAACCATTTCTATGTTATATTCAATTTTCTCGTTTTGTATGGCAAAAGAAGAATTAATTCAAATATTTCTAATGAACACACTACCCTCAAGAAACTCTGGAGTGAAAGCCCGACTGGCAGAAGAAGTGACTGGAGACCTGCAGTCCTTGGGAGTGAGGAACTGGCGTCGCAGGACGGCTGACAGGGCGGAGTGGCGACGACTACTTGAGGAGGCCAAGACCCACAATGGGTTGTAGCGCCGTGGATGATGATGATGATTTCTAATGGTAAACTTTATGGGTTCATAGTAAATTTGCTTGGATAGAGCTCCATCATATTTGGGACTATTTTGAAAGCATTTTTGTGGTATGAATATTTTTTGTTTCAAAACTCGTGTCAAAAATGAGGAAAATATTTGGGGTTTGAGTCCACGATCTTTATTTTGGAGTACGAGATTCAAAAATGTAAATTTAGCTACCACTATCTTATGTTTAAAAAATATACGAGTTTTATGTGGAATAATGGTCTGAAAAAAGCATTAAATTCAGATTGGATATTGAGTTTCTAGGTACGACAATTATTTTTTGAGGACTATTATAACCTAAATGTAAAATTTAAAGTATGAAGCAATTTCTTATTTACGGTAGCGAATATCGACAATCTCGCTGAATATTGAAAGTCTTTCGAAAAAATCTACTCTCTGAAATATATTCAAACAAAGAACAACTACCACACGACGCTTATAAACTACCACTCAGTCCATAAACCACCACTCGACGCTTTCAGTCTCAAGGAACTGGACTACTTTACATCACATCCATTTCAGATTGTGATGGGCGATTTTAACTACCATTGCACCACCTGGGGTTGCTTGGAGACTGATGAGAATGAAGAAAATTAGAAGAATGGGCGGAGTAAACAGAAAAAAATCCACTCTCGGAAAGTAAGTAAGTAGCAAAAATGTGCTGTTCTTTCTCTGGTTACTCCTTTATCGTGGGAAAAACCGGGCTGGTGGGTATTTGCTATTCTCTATGGATCGGACTTCATAGTTAGTATTGAATAATAAAAAATAATAATGTCTGATGCAATAAGTATGTTTGTATTGAAGTTCCATAAAGAAGGATGTAACATTTTGTATGATGCGTTTAAAAACATTTTATTGATTACAATATGGAATGGACTATTCAATATTGAACAACGATATTATATATGGTCAGGGGTTCGAAACCATTGACCCATCAACACAAAATTATTTTGTATTTCAAACAGTTTATAAATGTGACGCTTCTTGGCGATATGTTCGTGACTGAAACGTGGCTTACAAGAGGACTCATCTAAATTGAGTAAGATTGGAGTCGTTGTGTCGAATGGGTTCTCCGATTCTTCGGGAACATGGCTTCAGCAGTCATGCAAAACTAATAATGCTAGGCAAAGACGAGAGAAGAAGACGACGAGAGAGTGTTCGAATGCAATGGCTATACTAGAGAAACTGAATTACGGTCAACTATTTTAAGCGAGCCGATATAAAAGTCGCAGTGCTGATAGGGTCGAAGAGACATCGTAAGGGATGCGGAGATGGCGTTAGATCACGACCTTCAGACATGAAAAAAAACTATCGATAAGAAGTATTATTGCGAAAGACGAGATTTATAGCTACTTAGTAGACAACGCTAAAAGATTGTGGTAAGTGGAAAGTTATGAAGATAAAAGGAAATTGGTGTGCTAAGGAAGTTCTCTCGGCCAACCATTTTAGGGACATGGTGTGATTAATAATATGAAGAAAGGAAAGAGGGTCATCGTCTACTAATTGATGGATGCGGCAAACAAAGACTAGAATAAATGCACACAAAATAAAATTTGGGCCTTTTTTTTGTAAAAATGTTTCTTACGCCTTTTAAATACGTACTAGCTATTATTTGCTCAAACAATAGATTTGTTCGTCCGAATTTGTCACACACGCATACAGTAACGTTTAATACAATTTTACAATAACTAGATTGGGCACATTTGAGTTATTCTCAAATAACTACAAACAGACATGCATTATACAAATATAATCAAACCGCAAACAATACATTTGATGAGAAAGCATCGATTTTGATTCAATAGTTTGTGAATTACTATGAATAGTTTATTGTCAAATTGTCCATAAACTATTCCATACATATTACGTTTTCTATAAACTATCTGGAATAGAGTAATAAAATTTAAGTGAAAACTTGTAACAATAGTAATTAAATGTTATGTTACTATTAAAGGCGAGCTGGATTTTGACACGTGTAATTTTTACGTAAAATCAGTAAAAATTCTATTTCAAATTTATACCTTCCTAGGTACATACAAATTATGTACCTACTACATACTCCCTGTGTGATATCCAGGGAAAAAGGCAATGCAAAAAAGCCCCCCATTGCGCTTGATTTTGTAGAGTTTCAATGACCTCCCTCACAACTCCCTCCAATCCCTAAGCTCTGCTGTGAAGGGATGGAATGCAGTGTAAGAGGGTCTTCCTTTTCTTCGCGACTCTGGTGGGATGGAAAACATCGGTCTCCTAAGTTCATAGCTATGCGTAAAATATAAAAAAGGTATCAATGAAGGGAGTGGTTGGCGGTGGTCTAGCAGTTACGACGCCGGCTTTCGTGCCGTTTCGTAGGTTCGATCCCAGGTGCCGACCATCTTCCTATTTCACGACACAAGCTTTAAGTAGCTTACTGTGAAAGAGTCCATGAGTGTAATCTGTGTTCACTTACTCACTCTAAGTGAACACAGATTCGTTAAAAAATAGATATGATTTCACCAGAAAATTGACTGCATAGGACATTATTGTTACAGTCAATCAGCCCCATCCGATTTCAGATAAAGTTTGACCAAGGATTGGACGCGAGAATTAATGACCAAAATTCTACGCCCAGACATCCAGACTATCGATTGTTGATTACATATCCTTTTTTATGAACAAATAGATAAGACACTTTTACTTGTACATATATAGTGTAGGAAAATACTATCAGATTTATATAATTACTATTTCACTGTGAACTTTAAATAGAACGTAAGTATGCTTTCCGTTTATCAAAGGCAGCATGCTATACTTAGCAAAGTTTTCATAATCTCCCGTAGCATACCACAAACCATTTCTGAGCTAATTTGAACATACCGAAAGAATGATTAATCAAACAAATTTAATAGTTAGATTTATCTTCACCCTATTCAGACCAGTTCATTAAAAGATTCACAGATATAAACAGACGTGAGATTATACAAATAATAATATTTAAATATACAGACTCATAAGAACACACATGTTTCTCTACACACATATCTATCTCTAATCTTACACTACTCCAAGTTTTTTTTTTCAACCAACAGAGCGAGTGCCCTATATTCCCGTCATCTAGGTTTAAATATAGATACCTATACGACATAATTTTGTGATAATTCGCCGGGGACCGTGTTATCTAGATAAAGGTGACGAAATGATGTTTTGATTCACTGAATTGTATGAAAAAACCATTGAATAATTATTTATAAATACTATGAATTTGATTAAATTTAAGTACCTGGGAGCAACAATGGTTGCTCCCAGGTACTGTGGTAATGACCACCACTGGTGAAGATTCACATAATTTAGAATTTCGGGGATTTCGACGAATTTGACCACCAGAACTGCGAACGTTTTTTAACTTTAAGTGATCACACCAGTGCCAGTGGTTTGTTTATTAAGTGGCCACGAACAACGGTGAATGAAATGAGTAGAATATATGTTATCTATGTTGTGATCGTAGCAACATATTTTATGTAGACAACATTTTGGCGATTTTCAATGACGGCCCATTAGAATGCCTATAAAAATTTATAGCCTTTTTAACAGTAGTAGACGACGGTCGTTAGCCTCTAGTGGTTCAATTTTAAAAACAAAAAAAAATACATCTTAAAATCGAATATTATTAATTTGATGATCATGTATTAAAACACTCTTAGGAATTTTGTGAAGAATCCAATTAGTTTGCTCATCAGATACCAAACCACATAAATCCAAATGTTAACGATTTGAAGAGTGTTTGGAATGTGGCTGATGGTGGATTAAAGGCATATTTCATTCTTTTAATAAACATATTATTAACAAAATACCCATGCATTACTATTTTTAGCAAGCTTACACCGTCCATAGGTCTATATTTAGCGTTGGTTATTATTTTTGTTGTAGATTTTCTGACCGCTTCCCGTTGGTCTATTCATATTGTGGAATTTTGCATTCTTACTCATTTCCGGTTATGAAACAATCAATGAAAATATTATTTAATACCCAAAAGACTTGGTATTTGGTATACTTGGTATCACCTAAAATTACTTCCTAAGCCGTTTTACTATGAAACAATTTTTAGATATATGATGCTGCTACATGAAATTTACGGGACAGATTACAAGACATTGAAAAGTTTGTATTGATAATATTGAGAAAAAAAAACAAGTAAATAAATTTTTTTCTTTTTTGTAAATCGTCTTCAAAAAATTTTCAGAATTTAAAATTGTGCAAATATTTTTTTTCGTTAGAACGATGGTATCAGATAGGCTAATAATTGTTTTTTTGTTTATCTGCACGGTAAATTAATCAGCTATTTTATAAAAAAAAAAAATATCCTTAATAATTGGTGTCTCTGCAATTATTATTATCCTTCAAGTTTGGGTTTGACAAAAAAATAATAATTAGGTATTATTTGAAAACCGTAAAAAATCAATCGCTATACATTGAGGTATTGAGGGTTTTTTTCTCTTTATATCTTTAGACTTTCCCTTAGTGCCTTAGTCGTACTTCTGTATTGTGAAAAACTCGTGAAAACGGAATATTTGGCAGTTAACAATATTGATTTTTTGAATTTGCAATACACATTATATGTACACAATATCTTAAAACATAAATAGTTATAATTTAGCAAAACTATCATAAGTAGGTATTATTTTAAGTTTAACATTCATAAGTGTTGCTTTAGTTCAATTTTCCTACTACCAACGCCACCTATACCGCGACAATAGAACTAATAAAATTGCTAGTGCGTGCGAGCGAATAATCCCTGAATTTCAGTCAGACGTAGGTAAGTACCAGCTTGAACATTGATGCAAACCATTGCGCGATTACCAAAAATATCAACAGGTGGTGATAAATACTATTGAGTGTTTGTAATATTATTTTCACAATGAAACTAAAATATACTTGAGGATGTGTGATTTTTATCAACGAATTTATAAGTTTGTTTTGTATAAAAAATACATCTGTTTTCAATCGTTTTAGACGGTGAAAGTCGTGTTTATAGAATTAAGACGTAAACAAAACATAAGAAATCATCATGTAATAAATATTTTAGTCTGAAAGAATCAATTCCGCATTTTTATTCTCTTCAAAAAATATCCATTAATAAAAATTTTTTTTCGCCTACGCGACTCTGAGTTGGTAATAAATACTGTATTCTATTGAATGAACAATTACCGTTATCGAACCCGGAATCTATTGGTCGTAGAAGTCAGCTAAAAAGGTGGGTAATTTCTAATGGGGATACCACATGTTCTCAGCTGTTTTTTTTTTACTATTTTCTATTTATACGCATTTTTACTTCTTTCAGATCAGATTTCCATATCTCATTCTGAATGGCCTTTTTAGGGGATGTACCTACTTTTATTTTTTATTTCTTTATTTATTCCAACAATATATTATACTTACACTTCAATTACAAAAACAACACTACACATACTTCTTGTGAATGTTCTGCTTCATACATGTTCGATCACTTCTTTTGCAAAACTTTCCTTTCAGCTGAACATTGTTTTCTTTATTCTTTCAGCACTCATTAGTTCAACAAGCCCAAACCATCTTAACTTATCATTAACTTTCATCTTTGTTACAACATTAACTTCCACACCACATTCCTTCGTAATACTCCCCTTTCCATGTCGAACAGAGTCTGTACATAGTACCTAGTTTCTTAAGATAATCTCACATAATATAAAAATTAAGTCATGTTTTCCTAGGTCATCGCGTCACGGTTGTACTACATTCGCCTAGGTATTCTATTTTGTCGTTTTTACTTTTGTCAGGAGAAGGTTATTATGAAAGAAAAAAAAGTCAGATACGCGGAACATTAAAAAAATTAAAGTAGGTAACCTTTTTAGTGCTTTTTACAATGATTATATTTTGTTCCAAATTTGAAATCAAATTGACGTTTGACAGAAACTGTCAGTTGTTTGGATGAAATTGACAGAATTCGGGTGTAATTTTGTAATTTATTTACAATTTTTAAATAATAGGTAATCATCTTATCATTACACAAATTCGGGTTCATTATCCATAGTTAGGAATGATAGTAAGGAATAAAATAAATATCGTACACAAACAAAACTAATCCAATGTATTAAAAAGTAACATAACTTTACAATCACGAACACCTTTACTTTATATGACATTTTTATGATCGCCCATGATCATATAAATGTGGTTGATAAAAGACTAACAGCTCGTAAATGTTAAAATATATATTGATTTGATGATCCATTATATGTTTTTAAAATGAATTACTGCTACTAAATCTTAAGTAATATAATATTTTAAATGTTTTTTTTTTATAGTTACGGTTAAATCTATTTGTTAAGAGTTTAGACTAAATCGAAAGGAGTGCAAAGAATGATTGTACATATATACGAGAAACTCTCAAATTTAATATGCCACAACATATGGCATCCAGTCTGCTTTTAACCATCGTTGAAAGAACGACAGAGGTTGGAAAATGCTGAGTTTACACCAGAAAAAAAGCTTCATAGAAAGGTGTTTGAAGACTATGTTATGTGGCTTGTAAGTGGTAATAAATAGTGTGGCTGAAGACAGGGAGACGTGGTGAAGGAAATGGTGTTTAGGACAGTCTGTTGGACAGATTGAGAAAGAAAACTGAGAAATGATATGACGTTTAGGACAGTCTGTTGGACAGATTGAGAAAGGAAACTGAGAAATGATATGACGTTTCAATTTGAAAGAATATCTAGTTTAGATCTATCTGCTTACCTTCTATAGGACTCAAACTGATAAGAGGAAATGGAGAGGCTGGATGATGATAGTGAGATGTGAACAGTGACAGTGATAGTAGTACATAGAACCAATGGGCAGATTGATACCCGAAAATAATTAGAATTTTTTGTATGGTGACATTTTATACCAACACCACCTATATAAGAAGGCCTTAGTGCTGCGTCACATCGTGAGGCCCAACATTCACTCACCTATATCTGTATGTACTTACCTGTGCACTATGATATCTGTCTACACGCCGGCAGCCGTGACGCGGGAGACCAAAAATGGCCGCCTGCACTAAGGCCTTCTTATATAGGTGGTGTTGTTTTATACCAGAACTCACATATTCAGCGATAATGACCGACAAAGTATTTACCTTGATGTTCAAAATTACCTACCAGAGTGCTCATGAAGAGGATCGTTGTTGTTTTTTGAAAATTTGTTAATATTTGTATTTTTCTACATTAGAACTGTATTATGGAACACTTAACATGTAAAAGGCCTAGGCCGTAGATTTCATAAATAAAAATAAAAATAAATAAATAAAAATAAAAATCAAAGTTGAATATAAGAATCGTTTCTTTGTAAAAATAAAAAAAAAGATTTAGATTCGGAGGAGAGAGAACGTGTTTAGATAGACAATGTCTCCTCAATAATGGAGGGTACAAGAGCAGCATACATTGCCAGATACAAGACTCCACTAAGAAACAGACCTCCAGGACCACCACCCAAACCCTGGAATGATAGTTGGGAGTTTTCTTCTTAAGAGAATATGCAGCAGGAACAGCAGGCCTAATCAAAAATAATTTGAAGTGGTTGGTAGACCAATGGTATAAGTCGACGGCTTTCGTTCGAATCTCGGTGCTAACCATTTCCACCTTTACAACACAAGCTTTGCTTAATGTGTGGAAAATGTCGAAAGTGTATTTGTGTTTACTTTGAGAGAGCCCATATCCATTAAAAATAAAAAAAGGAATGAGAATAACATGTGAATTAAATTGTGAAAATTAATAAATAAAATAAATCTTACGAAAAACACAAGAAAATAATCCAGAAAAGAAATGAAGAAAATTTCAATCCAGGAGTAAATACTACGAATGTACTTAAGTGTCTAATCAAACTATAACATCAAATAGACGAGAATAAAACTACGGTTTTAACGCTTGTTCTATTTCGAGATAGAAATGGTATAATTTTATGGGCACCTTGACCACATTTCAAAAGGAAATCGGTAGCTGTTTATTGTATGTGTGACCTATAAAGAAATTTCTCCAATAGATAAAATCAGAGCAGATGTCACGCAGTGTATTTGCCAGCGAAAATATAAGTGTGAATGAAATAAGAGCAGAAGAAGAAAAAAGATAATTCGATAAATAATGTAAGTATGTTATTAGTATAAAGTAAAAACAAATGAAATAAAATAAAATCTTCTACAATATGACTGATAATTTGAAAAAGGTTATACTAGAGCTTATTTGCTATATTTTTCCCAGTGACCAGGGGACTAATGCCAGTGTTTTTCCAGTTATTAAATTTTTTTAAGTTTTTTTTTTTTCAATTTTTTTCTTCAAAAATACATTTTTATAATAGCTTAAGAATTAAAGAATAGATCACTCTCTCGAGAGTGGATTGCCGCGTTGAAAGAAAGAAGAAGAAGAAGAATTAAAGAATGGAAACGTTTTAAATTCACAAGTCAGTTTTTGTTTTTCATTTTTAATTTCGATTTTTCGAAGGGAGTTACTCTAAAAAAAGTATAGAACACTTGGCGTACAAACAACAGAGAATATTTTTTCAATCAAAAATATTTCCGAAAAGGTACAAATTGTGGCCCTTGTCGCAATAGTTTCGGAAAATAAACCTTATTGAACGAAACAAGTAAATAAATTGTGTAGTAAAATTGTGACTGTGGCCCGAACCAGGTAGCTCTCGATAAATACATGCCTTACACGTAGCTAACCACCAAGATCGGTAGTTAATGTGCCATTACACATTAACAGTATGATGTTAATGTGTAATGGCACATTAACAGCATGATGTTAATTCAAGAATGTACACAAAATATGAAAATAATTTGACTGAACAAAATATTTAGGCAGAAAAGATGGTCGGACATGATTAATTCGAAAAAAATCATAAAAATCAGGACAAATTTAAAACAAAAGTTAATGAGTAAGACAGTAACTCCTAGATAAGTTTTCGATGATCGTTTCGATATTCAAAGAGTTCCGAAAAAAATCCATACAAAATAATCGAACTATTCGATCTTTTGATGTAAGAAGACAAATAGATTTCAATTAAACTAGTGGAAGATGCGAATGCGCTGTAGGTACTTATAGAACATTATTCATCGAATATGTGCAGAATAAGCAAGTCTTCCACGACAAAGTCCCAAATGGAATGTCAAACCTGGGTATAAGAAGTTGAAGTATTGTGATAGTTTGATACATACGGGATACTATCGAAGAAGATTTGCTTGTTCTACGCTTATTCGATGAATTACATTCTATTATTTTTTATTTCTCTTTGTCTATCTTCTATGAGACAAAAAGTGACATGTAAATAATCTGCAAGACTACAAATTCAGACCTTGATCGTAAAAGTACCTATTTATGTAGTGATTGTTTTATATACACGGTAGTAGGTTGACAGGATGACATCTATTTAAGGAAACGTTCAAATAGAATCATGGTATCGATAGGATCCTTGTATGGTTTCTATTTCTTAATAGTGGCCTTAATAATATTTATAACTTAAGATTCATGCGTTGAATTTCAATCTTAAGTTAACAAAGAGGTTAATGTCTAGAAAGATGAATTCTTCAAAAACAATATTCGTTAATTTAAAGTGTTTTGTTGTTTAACAGAGGTTGGTGTTTGAAAGGGATGGAGCAGAACGGAGGAGAGATGGAAATTATAAAAAAGAAATCGAACGTAGAAAAATGGCTGGTAGCAGGACGGTTGGTGTTCAAGGACCTGCTATGATAAAGAAAAACGTCTCACTAGATGCTAAAAAACTAAATCATAATGCACTTCTGTGATCATCATAGATGTATGGGTGAGAAACATGGAGAAAAAGGAAAAATATAGTATAAATTTAATATAGATGAGAGGTCTACGAAGCATGAAAGTGGAATGACTGGACACGTACACTGTAGTGTGGGCCGATTTCCTTTTTTCCCTCTATTGCTAACGTAATAGTTATATTTTAGTGCTAAATGCTGTTTTAAATACGTATGCAAAATATTTTTCAATTCGAAAGATATCTTCTGTCTCCGAATTGAGCTCAAAATTTCAAGAAATTGTTAAATTTGTCCTATTTTGAAGCAGGTATAAAGAAAGTAAAAATATGTTTAACATAATATTTATTAAGATTGTATGTCATAAAATGATGGAATAATTAGTTCTGTATGATATAAAGCATAAAAATACAATTTAATATAGCAACAAAGTATATAAAGCGCCGCAATAAACAAGAGAAAATCGCATGAAATGAGAAAAGGGTTAAAAATACCAGTTTTGTATTTTGATGGCCGTAAAGCCAAAGTTTTAGGCTAGTGATTAGAAAAAGTGAACAAAAATACAGATGAACAATAATTAAGAGAGTGTTAAAGGAAACTTATTCTAAATTGATGGAAAATTTGGAACACCGAACCGATAGAGAGATCGATTACAGATTTCTTTTCAAAAAGCAATATTTCATTGGATATTTTACTTGTCGTCTGATGTAATGAAAAAAAGTGTAGGTAAATACCGGAAAACATGATTGAATAATTAGTTTGCAGGAGAAAATACTAATAAAACCATTAGAATGAATATTTTGCTTATTGCGAACCACAAATAATCCCAATTGAATGAGTCGCCAATAATCTAGAAAAAAACTGCAAGTAACAATATATTTAGGTTTTTATATAATAATGTGTTGATAGTGCTTTCTCAAGTCATCATACGCATTCTGACCAAATTGAAAAACAACTGGAAAAAAACAATTGATATATGTTCCAGGATGATTACAAGAGAAACTACTATTTTATAATTTATAGATCTACGAAAAGATCAATTATATTTATTCCAAATTGGTATAGTCATACCAACAGGATCATTTTCTAATGATTTAGGCAACTGAGCTCCAGGAAAAATAATCCATGTAATAATCGCTAAACTAAGCTCATAGGATTCTGCGACTGCGCTTCTTTCAGAAAGTTTGATGACTTTTACTTATATCTTTATTGTTAATGTCTGTGCACCAACTTACCTCGCAACTGATCCAGTTACCTATGGAAGTTTAATTTCTTATCCATATATTTATCAGATTATCAAATCTGTTATATAAACTGTAATTACTAAAAGAAAAAGCTATCTCGCTCAAAATACACTATGAAGAATGAACCGCTCGCTGGATAGTGAAAGCTCGAATCACCCAAAAAAACCCATTTTTGATCCTTGAAGTACCGAAAGTAAATTTTGAAGCATCCTTTTACAAGAACTAAGTTATAGACAGACAGCAAAATGTAACAGAAACACCAATCGAAAAGTATCCGACGAAGATCTTACGGCATTCATTACATACAATGGCGAAGATGAATAAATACAGTTTCCTGAATTTTTGTTGTCATATCCAAGGAGTTTGACGATCTGTGAAATCGTTAAAGAAGCCTCACCAACTTAACGGAGAAATTTATCAATAAAATATTATGTAAAAGCTTAGAAAACAACGAGTAAAAAAGATATCAAACCCAATTTATCAAAAACAATCACCGCAAAATAACATAATTTCATATACTTGCTTTACATAAAAAATTTGAAAGTTTTATTTATTATTTTTGTGTAATTAAATAAATAGAAGTATGTTCTTGAATTATCTGTGGTATAATAAAAAAAGTGAATAAAAAAACAAGACCGGAATCATTTTGCATGATTATTATAAAAATATCAGTTAGTATGGGATATTTTCGTCCCATACAAAACTTCAAGGTCGATTCGGAGACAGAAGATCTTATTTTTTTGTCACGAAATTTTGTAGATAGTTATAATACATCATAAGGCAACAAATTATCACTATTACATTAAGATTAGAAGCACTTTTTAAACTTCCATACTAGAACGGCCCAGCCTAAGTCGTACAGTAATGAAAATATTAGGAAGGAATGTGGTATAAATGTTGATAAATTGGGATGATTGCAGCATGTTGAAAATCGATGCTTAAAGGAAAATAAATGAATTTAGAAAGCCAAAAAGGGAGGTTTAAGAAGTTGTGGTCGACCAAAAATGACGTGGATCCAACACAACGATACCGTCTTTAAACAAAACCAGGTCAGAAGCAAATAAATCAAGAAGAGATTGTGGTTGAGAAATATTTTATGTCGATGGATGGAGCGAAAGAAGTGGCTTCAGGAGCGAGTTTTATATTCTACCTTTAAACTTCACGTAGGTAGGGGCATAGGGAAGCAACAAGAGCTCTATATTGCGCAATGATAATGACATCCTCCAGCACCATATCCAAATCCCTCAGCTCTACTTCGAAGGGGATCTTCTTCGTCGTTAGGACCCTAATGGGAGGAAGAATATAGCGCTCTATTCGGCCAACGGTTATTGTATTCTTTACACATGTCTATCTCCTCTCGCTAGTAATGGTCCTCCGCTGGGTGCCTCTGCCTACTAAGTAATACTGTAATAGGTTTTTTGTCAATTTTAGTCATTCATAAAATGTATGTTAATGTAATTACCAATATTTTAATTCAGGCCATCGATCGTTAAACATAATTATTTGGGAAACTCTGTGTTAATGACAGTTTCAGAATGTCTGTCAACGCTTTGACGTATGTATGTAGGTATATCAGTCGAATATTTAAGTTACCAATCAAATGTTTAGAGATGCGTGAAATTGAGTAACTTATTTATGTTGTACCTGTATGATAGTCCAGGGCACTGACTCTATAATACTGACGTTATTAGTTTATTGGGGCTGAATTACAAAAATAGTTCAAAACTAGCTATATCAGGCCAATAATGTCATATTTACATTATTCACTGGGGGTAATGATCTTGGCGAAATTGATATATTTTCTTCACCCTTGTATAGTTTCAAAAGAATGCTAAAGGTACCGCTTGGCTCATTAAATTCTTTGAGATAATTATTTTGCTTTACTGTGAAGCATAACTATTGTAGGTATTTTTTTTCTTCTGATTTGTAAATTGTATGTAAAAGCAACCATTGGTTGCGTAGATCTTCTTATATATAAAAATGGAGAGCTATTTCCCGATGTCATCGCATCACGTCTAAACGGCTGGACCGATTTCGCTAATTATTTTTTTGTCTGTAGGCTTTTATCAGGAAAATGTCCTTTTAGAAGAAAAAAATTAAGAAAAATGCATTGAAAATTAGAAAATGAAGGGAAACTCTACGTAGACAACCATATTAGTATTTTTTACCTTATAATTTTTATTCCGATTTTGAAATTTTGACAAAAGCTATCAATTGGTATGATTAACAAAATGCGGATGGAATATAGATGGTTTTAAACAGATGCATCGTTCGGAATCACATTGGTCAAATAATATTTAATTCATCACCATACAAATTCGAATTCAATATTCGTATCTAGGAACACAGGACAACGTCTGTCGGGAAAGCTAGTTTCAAATAAATAAATAAATTATTATAATAAAGTGTAAAGTTCCTCCGTATCTCAATATTTTCGGTAAGTCGATATTTGCTATGACTATTAATAATGTAAGTATGTCCACGAGAAATAATCGATAGTAGAAATGTGATACCTACTTGATCATAAGTTCCAAATACAACAGTTGTTGCTACGAGAAGAAAGTTCAAATTGTCCGCAGTTTTCAACGTGATAATTTAAAATCAGGACCCTTTGAGGGTTGATATTATAATATCTGATAAATAGGACAATCAAACTGGCTGCTCACTTTACGTTTACAGCGTACAGTTGATTCTAAATTGTAAAAGAAGTAAGAACGAGTTCTGAAAAAAGGCACATGATGATTTGTTACGTCATTAATGTCTTAGTTTTATAACAGTAATAAGTAAATGTTTGTTTGTCATTGTAGTTTTAGTTTGTATAAATTATAAAAATTTGCGACGAATCCGTCACATGGTAATGGGTGATCCTAACTTCTTGTAAATGTAAGGGGTACTGCTGTCGCTCTTATTCAAATGAGAAATCATTTCAATTTAGAACAAAGATTTTTTTTCTACTCATTTTTAAACACAGTTTTTTTTCATTTTACTGTTCCAACCGATCCATTTTTTATTAAATATTAGATAATATCACATTACAAATTACACTATTGTGTAGAAAAGAGTATAAAAAGTCTCTCTATTTATCTATTTTTATTTGTCTATTTTTCTATCTCCAAAGAGTAGAAAAGTGATAACCTAGGATTCGAACCTGAAGTTTAATTTTTAATTCTTCAAACTCATGAATTTTATTTCTTTGATTATTTATTTTTTATGTTCATATGATATGTTGGGAGATTCCTAAAGATATTATATAAAAAAAAATGTAAGTAAGTAAATAAAAAATATGAAGTAAGCATATTTTTATCATGATAATATATTATTTTATTTTATCACAGATTGTATTGTATAAGAATAATATATTAAAATGTGAAATAATTTATGTAATATATAATTTTACATTCTTAAATTACAAATGAAAAATCTCATTTTAATCATATTTTATTATACTATAATGTTTTTATAAGTATATATCTCGTAAAACATTCTATAAGTTAATAATAATTTAACTGATATAATAAATTATGATTTGATTTTATTAAATATTCAATGAATAAATAAATAAATAAAATTGTATAAGAATATTTATATATTTTTTAGTACTTATAGGAATAGTTTGTTTTGTCTGTCAGGTTTAAGTTGACGTATATATGTTGAATTTTTTTTTTTAAATATACAGGTCTATCGAATGAAATTATTAATCTATGTACTGATACAATTGCAAAAAAAAACAATTGAGGATTTCATACATATTTCCAGAAATAAATAAACCAAAAGTAGCATGTATTTTGCATATTCCACCATATTAAATATACAAATAAATACCATGTGACCAGATTTAATTATCCAAAAAAAAAATTTAAATTATAAAAATATTTCTTTTTTTTATATAAAATTCAATTTAAAATATTCTTTCCATATCACAACATATTCATAAGGAATTATTCATTAAGACATTTATTTGAATTACTTAAATATAAAAATACTTATTAAATTGTTATATGTACATGCATTGAAAAAAAAAACAAAACAATCTCACAAAAAAACAAACAAAACATATAATTTAATAAATCATTATTTCCCAAATATAAAAAAAAGTATTCTACAAAGTAATTAAAAATACAATAATATTGTATTAAATTAGTATTGACCAATATGTCGCTTAATATATTGTAAAAACAAAAACTAGTAGGTATAATTGGAACGTATAATAATATTATTGACAACAAATATATACGGAGGCACTTTAATATATTAAATTAATTGATAATAAATTAAATTAAATACCTACTTAAAAGATAACACTCGTACATTATTAATTTTAAATCAATAAGATAGTTTAACAGATAAAACATTTAAGGATCTTAGCACTTGTGTGGGAATGTATTTTTTATCAGGCAGTCTGTAGTTTCGGGAAAAAATGTATATTCACTCTATTAGTTGGTTAGTAGTTCTAATACAGTTAATCTTTGATAAGTTTTTTAGTACCAAAAAACAAGCAACGTCCAATGGAGACGACAATCACAGCCATTGCCACAAACATTACGAAAAAGGATGCATCACTATTGGCAGGAATGTCAGTTTCCGACTCACCAGCCTCGTCTCCGCCGCTGGTAAACTTGACGAACTCCTGAAGATGGTTTGGCAGATTCTTCACGTCCTTTTCTTCATCTCCTTCAATCACTTTTATCTTGTGTTCAATCACTACAGGTTTTCGTTCGTTCACCGTTTCTTTATTGTCTTTATTAACTTCACCTTCATCTTCCGTTTCTGGATCTTTGATTCCGAGCTTATCCCACCGCATTTTCGCTTTGTTTATAAATTCTTCTTCGATTTTTGAACAATTCTTCTTCATGTCGTTCAACATGCTATTTTCTACCGTGAAATTATTGCTTTCTTTCGAACTTATATCTCCGTTTGAAGATGAGATTTTTATAACCTTATGCTGTTTTCTTTCTTGCCTTTCGGCAACTTTGTCCATGTACTCATAATACATTTGATCGCGAAAGCGTTCCGCGTTACTTGGCAGCGACACCATGGAGCGTGATTTTTCTGATTTTAAATTTGTGCTTAAGTCCTTTTTTATTTCTGATTGGAGCGTAGCAATATCTCTTTGCCTCGATATGTGATATTTTGGAACTGGTAGGTTTGCAAAAGATGTATTTTCATAACTTTCAGGTAACATGGGAGCTTTTGGACCTGATTTCCTTACATTTTGACGTCGCCTTTCTTCCAACTGCCTTATGTGTTCTTCGATTTCTCTTTCCTTTTGTACAATGTATTCGATTTGACGTTCGTGTAAATCTTTTGGTAGTGAAGATCTCCGAGGTCCATCAAATGAAGGCGATAATTTGGAATTTTTGAATTTCGCAAATTCATCATTGAAAAATGGATCATCTATCATAAACGGTTTCTTTAGTAATTTAATCATATGAGACTTATCATTCTCAGTAGAGGTCAGATTACCTGAAGATTTGTACGATTCATTAATTACAATAGTTTCAGTTCCTCCGTTTGTCAAGTCTTTTTTTACTTCTTTCGAAAATGCAATATCTTCATGGGTTGAATTGAGCGGAATATCAATAGGAATAAATGAATTTGAATTTTGTGGTAATTCTTTCATCGGAATATCTTTTTCAGCTTTTTTAACGTTCGCGTTTAAATCTTTACTCGAAGAATAAGACTCTTTTATTTCGAGAGATTCTTTAGATTTTTTGATGTCGCATACTCTGCTGGTTTCTTCTTCCAATTTTTTATTCAGAGATTCAAAGGATCTTAATGTCTCCATAAAATCGAAAGTACTTTTCGACGGACTTGGATTATCAACATTACATTGTGTAGTGGCGTCTGGATTGATCTGAGGATCTCGGATGATTGCCAGCAATCTATTAGTGGAGTGAGGAGTGGGGACTGTAGCATCACTTCCACTTGTCTGCATCGGTGTTTTATCATCTTTATTATTAGATGCCGATGACTTAACACTGTTTGCGTGGATCTCGTCGTAGCCTCGACGTTCAAAATATTTGCGATGCATATCAATCAACTCGCCGGCTTCGTCATTGTTCTTCCTGTTTTTCGTGCTATCCAAATGATTTTTTTGTGAAGGCGATAAGCAAGCGAGTAAATTTGGGTCGTTTTGAGATTGTAAACCGACCCAATGGGGTTCATCGCGTAAAATTCTAAAAGATGATTGCCTCGGAGCAACCGGTGGAGGCGTTTTATTTTGACAAACAACACTCTGTTTTTGCATCATTGCGATTTTTTTCACAGCACTCAAATCCGGTTGTGGATAAGCTGACATATTTGTTTCAGCACTGATGCTTTTCACTTCACCAAATAAATCGCGAGTCAGTGATTTTAAACTTTGAGAAACAGCGGCGAGTTCTTCAAGTATAGTCCTACCGTACGGTAATGAAATCACTTTATAAACACAAATTTCTCTAAGAGTCTGCGGGTTGAGTAGAAGATTTCGAACTTGTCCGCTTGTAACCTTCGGTTCACCTGTAACATTGTCAATAGTTTTAGTATCTGCCAGTTCAACACAATCATTGGGAACACTATCACACACAGGTTTATTGGTTTCGGATGATGTTGTTATGTCATCATGCACAATGGCTGCTATGTCAGTTAGGGATGAGCTTAAGGGATTATATTTAGCTGTACTCTGTGATGTGCTGTGGGATGAACAAACACTGCTCGATGAATCTTGACGAGCGTAACTGCTATCACTCATTTCTTCGCTCGAAGAGGTCATCGAAGAATCTCTATTCGTGCTTAGATTATTTTTCATTGTTCGTTCTAAGTTTAACATTTGATCACTTTCAACTTTTTCTAATGATAGTTTCGACTCTTTTAGTATTTCAGTAACAATTGGAAGTTCATCAATAAATTCGTTCGCCATTATGATAACTTCGTTACAAGAGGCAGGCACTGCTTCAGGAACTAACAAACTCTCCAAACTTTCGTGAATATCTTCGTTTGAAGTTATTTTATGACTTTTTGAAACATCGTCTAGATTTGTTTGAGACTCATTTCTGCTGCTATTATCCTTAATATTATTAAGTTCCTCCGTTAGAAGCATATTCAAGGGTGGCAATATGTCATCACAGTTGTTTTTTAAATCTATAATTGGGGTTCTGATTGTAACTCGCTCATCTATACTGGGTAAGTCTACTTCTTCGTTGTCTATTTCGCTAGTACCACTTGAAGAATCATCTAAATATACTACATCAGCTCCACATTGAACCTCGGTATTTTCTATTTTCCACTCCCCACAGCCTGCATTGACATCCGTTTCGATGATCTTCGCGTCAACTAATAAGCACTCTTGTTGCCTTTTGGCGTCATTTTTGGCACCGAAATAATTTTTTGATTTAGGATACACTGTTTTTGGCTCTTTGATTTTACGATCAATTACAAAAACGTCATCATCAACATCTTCGTAGTTACGTTCCACTTCATTTCTTTTGCGAAACGGTGGTTGTATTTTAGTTTCGCTTGAATCGCTGCTGCCTTCTTCGTCTATAACATCTAATACACGCGGGTATATAAATTGAGGAAGAAAATGTTCCTCTAATGCAGCCTTTTTTCTAGCCCTTCTTGCTTTCAGATCATTGTCGTTTTCATCTCGACTAGTTGAAGGGCTAGGGTCTGGTAGAGTTGGCGAAGTTCGTTGTACATTAAGATTACATTTTAAATTATCAAGTGATTGCAAATAATTTTTTAAATCAGTTTCGTTTTGCGGAGATAGTGAATTTGTCTCCTCCGTGTCGGCTATTACAAGCGGAATCGCCTCAATACTGATTTGACCTTTAATTTTTTGCATTCTCCTACATTCTTGCGGTAAATCATCCGCCACCACCCACTCAACATCCGATTCGGACTCTGAAATTAATGCATTTGATTCGGCCAACTTTTCTTCGTCGGATTTTCCCAACTCGCTTTCACTCATTTCTACGATATTCAACTCGGCATTTTCATTATCGAGACTTTTACTTTTTTTATTCGTATCTAATTTCTTCTTCGTGTTTTTCTTATCCAATGATACGGGAGAGTCCACTCTATACTCTGAATCGAAATGTTTACATTCGATATCTTCCACTTTTTCATAGCTCGATATGTTATCCAATAATATATTAGACAAAATAATATCACTTTGCTCAACCGGTGATTTATCAACTTGCACTTCCTTTTCGGCCACATTTTGTTTTGCCGAATCCTCGTTTATTTTAATAGAATCACAACTACAGCTTTGTACATTATTATTCGTGTTATCCTGTTGAATCGCTATTTCGGCTACTACATCGTTTATTTTATCAACCACAGTTGGGATTACTTCACTTTTGATTTGTTCGATATTATTTTTAGATTCTTCATCTTCTGCAAGACTCTGTTCATTTTCGCTAAAATTATGAGTAGACTCTTTAGATTTGTTCCTTCTCCTATGACCTCTGTGTCGTCTTGTTCTTTTGTTTTTTCCTCCTTCCGACATTCTTTGTTCTGTTTACTTTAAGTTGGTTAATCAAGAGTTAATTTTCATTACGACCACAGAACGATTCGCAATTGTTATTGAATCATACGAAACAAATTCATCATCAATTGACACAATAAATTATTACGATCACAGATTCAAAACACAGACACAAATCGTTATTATAATCAACTAGCGAGTCACACAAGGAGGGGCGAAAAAAAAGCAATAATGATCAGTCAATTGCTAACATCAACACAATCATCAGTCACGGATAGGGTCCAACAAAAAAAAAGATGACAGTTATCAATCAGCTGACATAATATTATAAACCGCCACGTGGTTGAAGGAGAGAACCAAAACACACTGATAAGAATAACTATTTTTTTTATGCATTGAACACACGAACTGAGATCAAAAACTTAAAATGATCACAAATGAAACAAAAGACAATCGTTTTAAACAAATTTTAAATAAATCGAACGTTTTTCTTTTATTATTGTTATTTTTATATGTTGTTTATTCAAAATGAAATTCCGATTTGAAACAATGATGATTTTCCGCCGGCGTTGTCATTCTTTAGACGTCGCGTCTTCCGTACAACTGAATGTACACCGGTTATTTTTACAAACAGTCATATATAACATCGCGTTATTATGTTATATGACCACGACTACTTGTATAGCTTATGTGTATGTAGGTGAGCTACGATGTACGGCAAAGTCAGTCCACCGTCCAGCTGTTAGAGGCGCGTAGTACTAATCAACTGACTACGACTGTAACCTATGTAAGTATGTTATGATATCAGGAGTCGAGCTACTTATCTGTATACAGGATGATGCATACTTGTATAAGGCGAAATTTGTCACTATGTAACGGAATGGCTATGATTTTTTTTTTATATATATTCTAACTACGACAAAAATCTATCGATATTTTTTGGACCACGATCAGCAAGATGGGTTTTAGCTTAGGAACAATCCAAAAAGGATATTAAAAAAAAAAAAAACAATATATCTCTTTTTTTTACCCTAAAGGATTTTAACCTTTTGAAGAAAATAGTATGGATTTTTTTACCGTATTTTTTTATCGTATTTTTTTATGTATTCTTAGGGTGGTTTTGAAAAGGTATGAGCAGATTGGTAAACAATAAACCATAAAGCAGTAAAGATAATAAAGAAAAACAAGATTTGGTTAAGTATTGTAGGTATAAAGTTTCAAACCGATCGAATTACATTAGAATTTGGCAAAAGATAATGGAAATTCCCGTTATAAATATACGTACGACAATAGAAAGTATTCAAACATTTTATGTGTTTAAGAAGTGAATGTTATTTCAGTGATTTGAATGATCATTCAGTTTAAATATAATTTGTTGAGTGAAAGTGCTTAATTTTATGTTTTTATCACTGGACCATAAAGTGCCTACCTGCAAAAGCTAAAGAAAAAAAACGTTCCAATTTTAAACATGACATATATGTAGATACAAAGAACAACAAGAACGGTTTTTAAACCAAGCTAATGAAAAAATCTTTCCAATTACAAAAATAACAAATGGATCCAAAGAATAGATAGAAACTGTTTCAAACTAAGCTAATGAAAAAAATCGTTCAAAATTTGAAAATAAAAAATGGATCCAAGGAACAACAACAACGTGTTTTAAACTAAGGTAATAAAAACACGTTCCAATTTTAAAAAACAACAAAGTTCCAAAGAATAACGTGTTTGAAACCAAAATATGCTCTAACGGTTAGATTGGGAGAATAAACAAATGAAGCGAGATTGTTAAATAAGCGTCAGTGATAATATGAGGTGTGAATGAGATGATAAATCATGGGGGAATAGTTTGTTATTAGAAGATTGACTTATGGTGACAGTGATTGTTTTACGGTGTGTGGATCTAACACTACCATCATTAAAGGAATTTGTAAGATTTATGATTTAGAAGGGATTCAAAGCATTTGATATGGTATGTCACAAAAAATACTTCACATACCAAGGAAGGATTTAGTAAGTAGCGTTGGAGTCACTGTGGGTATGAGACTAACATAAAACTGGTGAGAAAGATCTTGCATCTGTAAAACTATAGATTGGTATAAATGCTGTAGAAATTAGTTCACTGCGATAATATTAGTAGAAAGAAAAGTGATGTGACCAGAATTAAAATGTATAAATTGAGGCGAATTGGTAATGTAGATTGTAGAGAATGCCAAAAAATGTTCTAAGAATCTGAAAAATGGGTGCACGGTAATCATCTTACTGCGGGAACAAAGACTACAGGATAACAAAGTTTCACTGAAAGATATTGCTTTTGCATTCAGCTCCATTACCCATATAAGGAAAAGCCTTTTGTAAAGATGACTAGATGAAGATCTGCCTAGATAACACCATCATATTTTATATTGTAGTACAAGGCCACAGGGTTTCAAATCTGACTAAACCAAGAGCATCTTTGAAGTTAAAATTAAGGTAACTTCACGATACATGAACACAAATATATACCTCTCTGATATTTTTCATTTTGCCAGATGCTGACAATACCTTTGACGACAGAATTTACGTACGCGATCAAAACGTTCATATCTTATCTCAAAATTATTGAATCTTGATTGCAATCGACGTGCGTAAACTGAATTGTTTGATAACCTGCATTTTAAGATTTTGATTATCGTTTGATTTTTTTTTTACTCCGTTATGTACGTTGTAATACTTTCATCTTTCTAGTGCAGTGTTCAGAAAGATAAGCTGTAAAACAGATTATTGAAGAGATTTAAGATAAGAACTGTTTTCTTTATCCAAAGTATTTAATTTATTGACAATCATTTTTGTTAAAATGCCACTTATAACACATTTTCTTTAGGGAGGGGGCGGTGGGGTAAATCTGCATTTCCATTGCTATACCGATCCAAGAGAATTTGTTTATACGATTAAATTTGAACTCTTGACAAAAGAGTGACGGGAGTACCATTTCGCGACATTGACATTCACAAAGCGACATTGAAAGCGGAGAGTAACTTCCTGTTAGGCATTCTCCTAAATAACATTCACCAAATTAAGGTGTTTTTAGTGGGTTTTTCACATTAAATGTTCAGATTGAGATAAGTAATACAATGTCAAGGTTATATATTTGCAAAGATCATACTTTAGCCAAATCATAACTGCTCAAATAATCTGTTTGAAATTCATCTCAAGTGGTATTTAAAGCGTTAAACTACATTATGTATCAATCAAATTGCTCTTTACATTCCACTTTGGAGCATAAGGAGACAACAAGAGCTCTAAATTGCGCTCAATATTGCACAATGTTTATGACCTCCTCTCACACAATGTCCAAATCCCTAAGCTCTGCCTCAAAAAAGCGGAACTCGGTATGATAGATTCTTCCTCATCTTCGGAACCCTGATGAGGGAAGAACAGCGCTCTCCTCATCCAACTGTCATTCGGCATACCAAAGATACGTCCCATCTCTTTAGGGAGGGCGTTTTGTCTCCAGAAGGTAGAGGAGGTATAAAACTGATTCTAAATCACAAACCTCATAAGAATAATGAACATGTCTAAAGTCATGTTTCTAAAAATGTTATTTTTGCACATGGACATCATTAAAGGGATGTCACCCTGTGAATGGTTCAAATACAAATGGTAGCCAGAGTAGACCTTATTGTTTACTCGCGATAAGAAGTAATTATCCACCCCTAGCACTCGCACCCTCATACTCAACCCTCAAACATATACGGCTTCACAACCACAAAACTCTGATGTCCGCCGACAGGTAATTGTGTCACTGGGTGGTTTGACAGCTAATTGCACAATAACATCGAAAACTTGTTTATTTAGTTCGCTGGTTACGTTGTCCGGAAGAATGAAATTTCGTCCGGAAAATTCATAGACAAACACCTTTGCTATATGCTACTGGAGTATTCCAGGAAGTCGAAGATCCATTAAATTAGCATTAGGAAAGTTGCTGGTTACAGGGTGGGCTGTGCACTAAGACATATGTATAATGAGAAACGATAAGGTCTCACTACAAGTTAAAAAAAACTAGTGTATAACGCAATCCTGTAACCATCAAAGATGTATGGATGTGAGATGTGGATGTGGTCGAAATAAGAAGAATGTACAAATGCAGTGGAGATGAGAGCTCTGCTATGAATATGTGGAAAGATTCTGTGGGATATGGAAAGGAATGAGAATATTAGGTAGGAATGTGGTATGGAAGTTAGTGCTGTAACAAAGATGAAAGTCAAAAAGTTGAAATGGTTTGGGCATGTGGAAAGAATGGATGCTAACAGAATGACAAAGAAAATAAGAGAGGGTGTATCAGAAATGTTGTGTCGGTGGAAGAAGCGAAAGAAGTGTGCTTCATTGCCTCAAGCACCTTTGTATACAAATATGTTAATTTAATTTGATTAATTAATTCATAAAAAAAGAGATTTCTGAAAGATTTTTAAGTAGAATTCCTTAAGCCTCAAGAGTTATTTATGTATTACGTTATATTATACGTAGACTGACATACGCGTTGACTTCTGTTCTGAGAATAACAAAGAACAGCTAGCTGCATGCAATGCTGTGAGTCACCCTGCACCGTCTGCTTTCAAAACCATCAATATAAATCATGTCCTCACTAATAAAATAACAAACCGCCACCTATCATGAGGGATGTTGACAATACAAAAAATATACATTTCAATTCATCGATTTTAGGTGTCTTCATTATTAATTTGAATTAAGAATACCTTTATTCTAATCTAGTAAAACTGTTAAATAATATTTTAAAAATCGAATGTTCGATCCTTTGCCTTCTAGGATTTTTCGATGTTGTATTTCTTTCTTCTTAAAGTTAGTTTATACTAAACGAGCAAAGAGCCAGGGCTGGAATAAAGGATTCGTTCTTGATCTTTAATGTAAAGTAAGGTTCGTTTTCAGCGTGTACACCCAGCAAAATATGTTAACGTGCAAAAACAATAATTCTAGGGCAGATGATCACAAGTATCAATAATTTGACATTCGACGCGCATTGATAGATTTGTATTTCATTTCAAATATTTTCTCTATGTACATAAGAAGATCATAGCTTTTATTGGCTATCAAATTGACTGAAAGCTATTTTAAACATTAGGTCATTTCTAAAATTTGGTATCTGTAAACATGACTTATTCACTAAAAAAAAATATCGTTTTCTCAGTTTCATACATATTTCTATTTCATTCGGCTAATATTACCTGACATATACATAATAAGGGTAGGCTATTATTTCCCTGACTATTATTTATAAATATCGTTTAATATTAATAACGTTAGAGGCGTTATTTTTATTTATCAAATATTTTTATCAGCTATCGTTATAATACCCATCTCTAGTTTTAAACCAAATCCAATCCATAATCTCTTTATGCACAAATCAGAGAATGTGGAAGCAAAAGCTCTCCATTCCTCAGCTCTGCTTCGAAGGAGCGCAATACGGTATTAGAGGGTCTGGTCCATTTTCGTTTTAAATGGGGCAAATAATTTAATTTGGTGAAGACGATCACGAATTTGAGGTAACAGATTTTTCGAAATGTGTATTTCGAAGATTCGCTTTGATAGAAATGGGTCTTAACAAATCATCGTCAATTTTTTTCTTGAAGATTTGACATTACGAGAGTTACAAGGCCACAGTCCAGGTTTCGATTATCAATGTGGATGGATGATTGCATGAGATTTCCTTGTTGTGAGTGAAGAATTGGAAGATTTGTTTATGTTGGAGGGTGTGAAGTAACACGCAGGGAGAGAAAGAATGTTTGTATTGTCTTGTGTGTATTTATATTGTATTTTATAAGTAAGTTGTGAAGTTTGGTGGTTGTGCTCCTCTGTCGAAAACGAGCTTTGCTCTATCGACAGAGTGTTATTGTATTTAAATGTTATGTTTTGTGTAATGTAAATTTAATATACATTGTAAATCATTAATTTTAAATGACAGATTAAACACATCGATAAAATAAACCATCGAATCTATACTACGCTATATTGTGGTAAGTTGCAATCCCTAATGCCACAGTCGCGCACCCTAATCAAGCGCGACTGTGTATTGAACTTTTCACCAAGTAGTCATACCAAATATCAGCTGTCAAAACATTTAATGTCCCATTTGCTTCTATGAAGATTTTTCCGTAAGTACAGTTTCTATGGAATGGTTCTAGTAAAAAATAAAACATTTTCACCACTTATGTATGTATTTATACCAGAAAATGTGTTATCTCGACACTTGATCAAACGAATTGCACTGATAATAGACAAAAATTAAATATTATTAATGAAAAAAATACATTTGTCTTAAAATTTTTGAAAGTTTAAAATGCATACTCCGGTGTTCCTTAGGCTTTCACTTCCGGTCATAATAATGACTAAATTCTCGTTTTATTGCATGGAGGATTGGTTTGTTACTAATAGAAGAGTTCATATCCTGGCGCCAAATAGGTACATGACAACAGTCGTAGTTGTTATCTTGTTGTTATCTTGTTCTCAATAATTTCCAACTTTTATCTCTATATTTCATTAATTATTATTAAAAATCTACTTGTTGTATACATGGGGTTTTTTGACATAATTCTCATGATTAGAAGTTCCGGAGACTTAAACATTACCACCTAATGACGAACGTTAGTAACGTAAAGTGATCACACTGAACCAGCCTTCGAATTAATAGTAGAAGACGGTCTTAAGCTCGTAGTGGTTTGTTCCATTTAAAAAATCTAACATTAGTAATGAATTGTTAACGTTATTAGTTGTTACATATTATTCACTAATAGAAGCGATCTAAGTTGTAAGTCTGTTCTCTCTGTCTCCCACTCTAGGGCGTACGGCTTGATGGGTATAAAGCATCGTTTACACCTAATCGATATTTCGTATAATTAACACGAGAATAATTAGACAAAAAGCTAGGTAGATAACTACTTTTATTATTTATGGGACATGTAATATTATGTTTGTTTGACCCAGAAAAATAAAACGCCACCATCTATCATAACTTTATTAGAATATCTCCCAACACTGAATAACTGATCCTCGACTAACGCCGCCTACTCGGAGAGTTTCCTCCGGTATACACGTACCCACATCTATGTAGTGGTGCATGCTTGAGGTCTGTTGTTTAAAACCACATACCTATAACACATAAAGGTAGTGCGTCATTTATTTATTTATTACAGACATCAACACTGAATAACACATAGAATCTCCAGTGCTCCAATAACAGGTATCTCCCGCATAGCTATTGTGCATAGTTTTAATAATTTAATGGAACATAATTTTAAAAAGTTACTAGCTGACCCCTCGAACATCGTCCCGCCTTAGAATAAAATAAAATATTGTTATTTGGATACAACATAGCTGACATAATATGTACATGACTTTTCATTGTGTTGAAATCAAAAGTATGTAGGTGTATTATGAATAAATTATATAATTTAGTTGCAATGTGGTGTTGACAAGAAATTAACAGCCGCTAATATCGACAATCACCCTAGCCACGAGAGAATCTTATATAATAAAACTGGCAGTAGAAAAGTGAACTAATACAGAAAATCTTCAGATACAATTCTTCAGATAATTGTGTAGGCAAGAACTTTAGGTACCTAACTATAGCCATCGTTTACGCGTCGATTGCCTTTGTCTGGTCAATGCTTTTCCCAGGAATCGATTTGATCCCGAGTAAGTACCTATCCACGTCCGATAGACATAGGTATTCTTGGAAACCACGCAAGATATCGCCTTACTAAACTTGTTGAACCCTTCATAGGTCAAGGGGAAAGAAGGTATGTGTCCCCCGATTGACCTTTGAGGTTATTTTCAAGATTGCACTTATCGATCTGCTTGTAGTTAGAACAATGATGAAAACAGCTACCTAATGAAGAGAAGGGACCCAAACCCGAAACTTGCATGGTTTTGAAAGACAAGCTATCTAAACAATAAGCTACTGATGAAGTCGTTTTAGTACCATGTTGAGAACGGCGGACAATTTGACATTTATTTTCATCCCGTAGAAAGAAGTGAAGGTACTAATACGTATAGTGTCCGCAGACATCAGGTGTTGATTGATTGTCATAGATATAATCTACTTTCCTACGAAAATTACAAGTAATGCTATTTTAATATATTTGAAGTGGTTGGTAGACTAGCGGTTAAGACGCCTGCTTTCGTACTGTTTAGTTCGGAGGTCGTGGGTTCAATCCCAGGTGCCGACCATTTTCCTCTTTCACGACACAAGCTTTAAGTAGCTTACTGTGAAACAGTCAAAGAGTGTATTTGTGTTCACTTTGAATGAGCACAGCTTCATTTTCAAAAAAAAAAAAAATCATCAGGCATTCCCAGGCGCAATTCCCAAATGCTGATAATTATACGGGAAGTTTTTTTTTCAATGAACCACGATGAAAAGTATGGAAAATATATTCCGTAGTCGGATTGGTTTTTGTCATTTGTACGAAAACTCCTTTAAAAAAAATTCATGTGAAATTACTTAATGAATAGAAAAAATCATAAACCTTATACGTTTTTAATATCTTTCACAGTAAAACAAAAGCATATATTTCAAAGATAGAACGTGGTCGAATTTGGAATTTAAATCCAGTTTGCGCATCTCCAACAATATCTGCAAGATATTTGAGCTGATGATTTGAGCACGTGGATTAGTTAGTTTACATGCACCGGTAGTTTAACAATCAGCTGATGATAACCTGCACACGAACGAAACTGATCATTGGAAACGTTAACATTGAAAACAAAACAAATGAACTACAAACAAAACGAAATAGTGTGACTGTTTTTGTGTTGATGTACAATGACTCTCACATGATATACCTAGATTAATTATTTAAACACCGTGTTATATTGTTTGTGTGCGGCACCCTTAACGTCGCGGAGGTGACTCACGGGACGTCCTCACAAAGTCGCGCCGTGGGGAGAACTAACTAACTAATCCATATTGATAACTAACCACGAAATGACTACTTAAAGAGGGCACATAATTGTTAGATCTAACTATCCAACAAGAGTATACAACAGAGTAAAGAGTCTACAAATAATAACATAGCTCTTAATGTTCCTTGCGGGAATAAACAGGGTCGTATTTAGGGGAAGGGCAATTGGAGTTGGTAATTAATTATATCTATTAAAATACCCTAGGATACATTTATTACTTAGCCCTAAGTAATATATTGTTACATATCTACAAACGTCAGATCCTTTATTAAAAATTTCGACAGCTGTTTGATCCTCCATTTAGATTTTATCAGTTGTAACAGAATACTTAATAGTTTTTATGGTACCTAATATTTTTTTAGAATTGACGGGCTATCAACAGTTTCAACAGTTACAAATTTTACAAATTTAATACGTATTTAACAATAATATCAGTAATCGTACAGTAAACATATTATAGTCAATCCCAGGTAGCAAAAAAAATGCTGGTATAAGGGAATTGATTGTTTCTTGCAGCAAATGACACCAGCCGCTATGACACCACAGGCACATCGCGTCTCTCCAATACTAACGTCTTTAATTTTTTATGAATGTTTTATTACATTTAAAGTCTTTTATCTCTTCAGGTAAGCCATTGTACAATTCCACCGCCGAATACAAAAAACCCTGCCTTTCTCAGTCAGTTCGCGGCACTTTACTCCTAATGTGTATGTTCTTGTCCTGGTGTATCGTGTATGCACATCCTCATCAATGATTGACTAATAGAATAAAATAAGTGTTTTTCCTTCTTATAGTGTAAAAATTTATACACGATCAATATAATGTAGCAGACATTTTATATGAGTTGTATTTTAATGCTAATTGTTCCATTAGGGCTTGCGACTTTATGGATCGCTGGTTCAGTTGTTATCACTTTTACGTATACAACCATCACCATTAGGTACATTGATTCCCCAACTGCCTTGCTGAGGATTTGAACCTCGGCCCCGAATGTATATTCATTGAATCCCGTCCAAAATATTTATGTGGTCAAAGTTGATAACATGTGCTAATATTGTACCTAAATAAATTTATTTCAAGTGAAATAACACTCTGAGCCTTTCGAAAATCGAACACAAGTTATATTGTGTTGGTTAAAAGTAGGCACCCAATCATCTAACTAAGCCTGGACTAATAAGATCAGTTTTTATATCTAAGATAATTTACCTAAATGTAAATATTTTGACGAGGCCTCGTCAAATACGCTGGGGTCAACTGGGTCCAAAAAGCCCAAAACAGAGCGGTGTGGAAGGAGATGGAGTAGGCCTTTGTCCAGCAGTGGACGGGAATAGGCTGAGAAGAGAGAGAGAAGAGAGAAATATTTTGAACAACGATTTAAACAAACATATTTTTTTAATAAAAATAAAAACCCCAGTTCGTCTCTAAGCAAACACACTTAGGCACGGTAAACATCCCTGGTTTTTGATAACATCAGAGTTTCCAGAGACGCTGTGTTTAGCTATTTATACGGCTAGAGTAAGTTTATCTACTACTACTCCTCCTCAGGCTCCGTATTGCATAGTGTTACTGTACATTATGCAGATACTGCAATAATCTAAACGGGTTTATTAGGAATATCAGGAATTTTACGTTAAAATTAGGTAATAGGTTTAAAAACACAGTCGTACCTCAGTTATCGAAACAGTTGATATAACTCGATACGTCTATTGTTCTTTTCCTTGTCATCTTAAGTCCTTGCTATAATAATTGTAATATCAAATAATAATTATTGTTTCCCTTTATTTATTATAACAAACGCAGTCTAGATTGTGCAAAAAACGATTTCTTAATACGTTCATTGCCTCAGGTATGGGGTTTTTCAATTTGTACCTTTTTCCTCTGCTAGTACCTTTTCTAGAAAACCAAACATTTATAGAGCATCCTATCATTTTCACCGTTCACAGCACAAGGTGAAAATAATCAATTAATCCATCAAATATATCTTTATATCCTACTTAGGGGCATAGGGAGGCAACAAAAACTTTCTGTTGCACTCAAAATTGCACAATATTTATCTATATTAATGTTAATAGACATTGTCATTTCTATCTCATTTTGATAAATCACCGACAAGATTCAAATTCACTTTATGATCCATTGAGCTCATAGGGCACAAATCAACCAGGTGGCTAGTTGGAGGACAGCGGCAGAGGACAAGGCTTGTTGGAGGCGAATGCTACGGGAGACCAAGGCTCGATATGGGCTGTAGCGCCATTGGAGAGAGAGACCTCATAGGGCACTCGGAATTGTCAAACAGAACTATGTGGCTTACTTAAGAAAAAAATAATTTGTTTAAATATTACAAAAGACACAAAAAAAGAATCAAAGCATGAAATAAGAATTTATGTATAACAGGAATAATAGTGGTCCAAGTATCGAGCCTTGGGGAACACCATACTTACATTCAACTTTTTGAATCGGATACTTGCTTTCTCTTGCTAAGATTATTCAAATCAGTTATTTTGGCTGCCACTGATCTCATAGTGACCGAGTTTGATGCTCAATATGAGATTGTCAACATAGTCAAGCTTTTGACAAGTCACAGAAGATGACATAGGCATTGCATCCCTCGGATGATTATTGATCATGTAAACTATGAATAAAGAAAAAAAGTAGCAACTATATCTTAAGAATTTGTCGCGAGAATTCTTTTTATTGGTTTCTGTAAAAATAATTGTCAAAAAAAAAAAAAAACAGCCAACACACAGAAACTGCTCAAATGTCAAAAAGCGACTGATCTGACTTGACCTATGGACCACTATTTATTTACATAGACAACCTGGGAGAACACCGAAAGCATGGCGTTTGCGCCACAAAATTAACCGAGGTGAGACTGTATATCGACATTAAAACAAACTGTAAATTCTCTCGAAAACAAATGAACAAAAGCGCTACCAGCATCCAATGGTTAAACGCGCGAAATAATTGGATAAATTAAAACATTCCTTTATCAACACTTCAAAGAACAAAGTTTCTGAACAATTAATTAATTAATTGGTTCAAAGAGACGAGTAAGTAAGTGGGTACAGGATGTAACTTCATGTTGTAAAGTTTGGTCATAATTTCGAAATATTTAAAGTGTGTAACAAAAATGAATTCTACGGGTAAAATGTAAATCTGATTAAAATTACAGATACCTAACCAAAATATTCTCGAAATATTTTTCGCAATTTTCATCCAAATTAAAAATTAAATCAATTCATTGACAAATGTTTATAAGAATAATTATAGTATGGTACAGAATAGCTATCATCTACATAATAATTCAGAAATGTTTTTTTATTTGCTTTTTACCGTATGTCATCGCATCACGCCTAAACGGCTGAACCGATTTCACTAATTCTTTTTTTGTCGTGTTGGCTTTTATCAGTAGAAGGTTCTTATGAAAGAAAAAATTAAGAAAGTTGCGTGGTAAATCTACATAATAATTCAGAAATGTTTTTTTATTAGTTTTTTACCTAATGTCATCGCATCACGCTTAAACGGCTGAACCGATTTCACTAATTCTTTTTTTGTCGTGTTGGCTTTTATCAGTAGAAGGTTCTTATGAAAGAAAAAATTAAGAAAGTTGCGTGGTAAATTGGGAAATTAAATAAAACTCGCATTAGCCCCTCCTTCTCTATCTACATAATAATTCAGAAATGTTCTTTTATTTGCTTTTTACCGTATGTCATAGCATCACGCTCAAAATACAAATGCTACGTCAGATATGAATCTGCACAGAGCCGTGCAAAATGCCGGAGAAGGTTCTTTAAAACAATTTGCTGCATTAACTTTAATATATTTAGAGCTATTTAAAAAACCCTATTTTTTAGGATCTTCATACAAAATTGTAATAAACATTAAAAGTGTCATTCTTCTTTTTCTGTGCTTATGTCAGTTATAGAGGTCTACAAAGCAATGGGAAGCTAGACTAGAACCTTTCTAATTACCTACCGATCAAGCCTGACAATCGGAATCAAAAACGTAAAGCAAGACGGGTATAAGCTAGTATATTATAATTATTAATTCGTCCGTAACTAGTTATTTTTGCTGAAACAATCTAACTAACCCCACGCCAATTATTTTTCATACATTATTATCTAGTTAAGTCTTCTATAAATCAAGAGTATTGGGAAACAATCTCGACATTAAATGAGTCTATCAGATCTTGGACAACAGAGTTGTGGGCTTACAACCACCTGGAATCTCAACAATGAAATTAGTAATACAATTATATTATTATAGTTTATACATCCAGTTGGGTTTAAGTAACTCATTTTGCGTGCACTTAAATTGACACATGACTTGTATTATTAGTGTGCTACTAGGCACGTTGGTATTAAAAAAAAAAAAACAAAGTTATAAAACTGTACACTCCCAGTTCAGTTCAAATCGAGTAGTTAGGTGTGGCCTAGCGTGTCGTCCCATTCACCTTTAACATATGATAGTAGGAAGGATAGAGATAGAGATATTGTATCGTTTCATTAAAAATAATTTACGATCACGCAATTTTTGTACAAATAGTATTGTAGTAACGTCGTTTTGTGTATCGTCCAAAACAATGAGACAAAAGATCATTGTCAGAACTCAATCAATTGTTTTTTTTTTTCGATAATTAAATTCGACAAATTGATGACCTTCTTTAAATATTGATAAATGAAAAATTTTCAGCCTTATTTGAATCTCCCGTGGGGTCAGAGCAGTGGTTCTTGGTAATCCTGGGTTCGATGTAACACCAGGGGTCCGGTGATTCAGTCTCGTGGGTTCGGTGGAGGTCAAGACATCTACTCGACTCACATTAGGAACTTATCACTGAACCCCTCTTCAAATCAAGAAAGGTTTAGTGGATTCTCATATGAAACTGGTGGGTTTCAATACATCCAAACAGGTTAAGAACCAATGGGTTAGATTGTTTCAACAAAAAAAAACAAGTTACGGACGAACTTAGCAATTATCATTAAAGATTCCAGATCGATTTGTTTCCATTGAGAATATAAAGAGGGGTTGACCTTTACGGACACTCATAAAAAAGTTAACATCTGGCGATACTAATGAGTAAATTATTATCTAAATTAATACAGGGGAAAATAAATTAATAGAATGTGCTACACTAGCAGCAATGCCTGTCGATTCATATGATGTTTATTGACAAATAATATAAATAAAAAAAAATGGAAAATAATCATCCAGATAATAATGTATTAATGTGCGGACTTTTTTCTTATGACATCGCATCATGTATAAACCGCTCATTTTACGTTCGATTTTAATCATCGCTTAACCTTGTGTTAATATATAGTAATGTTAAGTACACATTATTCTAAACTAATAAATAATAGAAAATAAAACACTTTATTGGATAATAATAATTATTAACCATTTGTCGGGATTACGGCATTAGGAAAATTCATCCAACCAACCAACATAACCCTTTTATTAAAATGGCGCTGCGAGCGGAGGAATGATTTTCTTAGTGTTAAGCATCAAGTATCAGACGAACTTGCCAAATTATTATGCAAGATTCTCCCATTCCTGTCAACTTCCGTCAGTTCATTTATCTTTTATGTATAATAAAAGTTTACTCTTTAAGTGATAAAACATATGTAACAATTTATAAACAAAATATTTGTATTTTTTAAGCTAACCTTAAAAAATTATTGACATCGATTGTTCCAATCACATTTAAAGCGGATAAAGATTATACTGAGTAGCACACTTTTTCACATCTGTAAAGAATAGGATATAAATTTGTAACGCCGACAAAGTCACGGATGTATGCTAGTTTCATTAGAACAATACAATCATTAATGTCATTAGCATTGGTATGTCATCTTATTGAACGAATAAAATCGAATATCGGTAGAGAGAAGGGATAAAGTCAAAAAATTACTTTATAGAAAAAAAAACGCGAATTTATGACGTTATGAATTATTATGACTTAATATAGACAATGTTCATGAAGATCTTTTATAAACATAAGGTAATGGATAAATTGATAACTGTTCAAAATAAATATGTAAATTTAATACATAAAATTTAAAACGATGAATTTACATACATCATTTTTCAAATAAAAAATATAGAGAATACAATTATTAAATAATATTATTTAAGAATCATTTTCAGCAGAATCAACGTTTTTTGAGGTACAACTGAACCCCACCATTTTCACCTGCGAATTCACTGAACCCTTCTTAATATGAAGAGGGGTTCAGTGATAAGTTCCTAATATGAGTGTCTTGACCTCCGCCGAATCCACGAGACTGTTTCACTGACCCCCGGGTGCTCGATCGAAGCCCTGCAATATACTATTCTGGTATATTTTTAAGCAAGAATCACTTTTCTAATTTCACGTATCTCATAGAGCTACGTATGAGAAAACGTTTAGTTTGTTCTAAAATAGTAATAAGTATTATGATAATTTAACACACAATGTTCGAAGCAGACTTTTATCTTGCCATAAAAAATCGGTAAAATTTGGTTGTAATCGAGTCTATTCTTTCAAAAACATATACAATAAGGTAACGTGTTTCATATGTGACTTATTTTCTACTACACCGCCATGTCTTGTTTTTTTTTTAAAGTTACGTATGTATAGAGGATTTGTTTTAATTACAAACCTATCAGCCTCGAACTTCATCCCGCATCAGAATCAACAATAATTATTACATAATGCAATCAATTATTAGCTGAATTTAATCCAGTTTTTATGTCACAAACTGTAGATATTTAAATCATGTATTAAGTCAAAATTATTTATTTATTCTGGGTTAGGTCGAAGTTCGACGGGCGAGTCAGCTAGTGTGCAATATTTAAAAAAAAAGTGTTTTTTGACACAGGTGATTACGTCCACCGACTCTTCACAATCTAACTTAGTTTTGCTGTTTATCTAATGGTGTCGGTTTCATTGAGACCGCTAAGTAGAGTTTAGCCTCCAAGTCTTAGGTTTCCTCGTGATGCGACATTGACATCTGTGTGTGTCTATGACATAATCCAATACACCTGTTAAACTATCAATAAACAAAAAATACAGAGTTTTTTTTAAAGGACCTACATATATTATCTACATTCACCAGTGTTCTCAACAGAAGTGACATTAAACTTTTTTTTAAATTTTTTTTAAGTAAGAACGTTCCATTCGTAAAAATTTATAATTTCCACATTGTTTATGATGGTTACTAGTTTCATAGGCGCCCGACTTTACATGTTCACATAATTGTCAGAGTCGTGGTCACAACGTATAACGGGTTCACACTCTCTTTGACTGTCAAAGTTAGTGATTCCCAATGCTATCTAAATCAAATGAAAACGAGTGTCCATGAAATGAAAATGGGTGTAATCTTATATTAGAAGGTCATGAATTTGGTTCAGTGCTGGGTTTATTATTTTTTTTTTGTTTAGATATTTCTGTACAGAATCACGAAAGTTAAATGAGGTTTATTTATATTAATTAATAATAATTTAAAAACAATCTTATTGTTATTTTTTATTTAACTTATTCGCGTACTTCACTACTGTTGACATCTTAGAAGTTTAAAACTTTCAAAATGAGTTGCAGGAGGTTAGTTCGTTCAATCAGAATAATTTTGTTTAAGAATACAGTTCATAAAATCTCCACAATATGTGAAAAAATCAGCAGTATTCATCAAACATTTTTAGGCCACTCACTATCGATGGTAAAGGTGTCATGTCTTTCGCCAAAAATACACAACGTACATAAAATAATTATTCCAAATAAATTGAACGAGAAATTGAAAGACATATGTAGATATACATACGGTCCATATTCGTATAATCATACTATTCTTTCTGCTCCACTTTCAAAGATTTTGGCAATGGCTCAAAAACTGGAGGACAGACCTAACTGGAGACGCGTGGCTTGCCGCGGTATTAGAAAGCCGCAATGTTCATTATAAAAATTTCATAATAATATGTACGAATATCTTTACTAGAATAGCCCAGAACACTGACTGACTAATCGACAATCGGCGCCCACCCAAAGCGAGCAATACCTGCGGGTCACACACACATCGTTGAAGTGGTGAGTGGGTTCTGTTGTTTTAAACGGGCGGATACACATCACTCATACAGTGTTAACGCATCAGACGCGTTATCATTTTTTTGTAGATGAGAACTGTAGGTACCTACGAGTACATACTTCAACATTTATGAGTCTAAAATGTTCAACCTCATGAAAGGACGACGAAGTCCGTCACCCTTTGACGGGTGACCTATGGAAATAATGCTATTTTACAATAATTACAGTAGGTATGGTCAATGGAGAATTTATTGCGGCTGAATTTTCATTCAAATTATTATTTGCCTGTTTTTTAATGAATCTGTGCTTACTTAGTAACAGATTAGGTATTTTTTAAATAAAGCAGAGTTTGAGTACTATGCGAGTGGAAACGGTTGGCACCGGGATTCTAGCCCTTCATACGTCAGTAAGAAATTCAACCAACTGGAAAGTTGAAAATATTCTAACAAAAATGATACCGCTGATCGAAACGTAGAGGCACACTTTGTACCTTGACTTTTTGACTACAAGTAAAAATATTATAATCCATGCATAAAAGGATGGTCGATTAAGCATTTAAAGACAGCGAATATCTGATGATTATTTAATGGACAAACCTTGCGCGTCTTACTTAGTAATAATGACTTAAACTGTTTGGACGAACTGAAGCGGCTGCGGCGTCCGGCTGTAATGACAGGAAGTGGCAATGCAACAATAATAGGGATGCACATAAGTAACAATTCATTCGATGTAGTTTTTTTTTCAAATCATCGATGTTTAGTATTTCAACCTGGATCTAAGCATCGATCTGAGGCTAGATAGAGTGCATTTACTTCTCGGTGTGTTTCCTTTATAATTCCTTAATTCTTTCCCCATCATTTCATTATCATTTCAACATGAATGAAGCTAAAACTTTGACGAACTTAACAAAGAGGAAATAGAAAACTTGCGAAAATCATGAAATTCATGGACAATTCAACATGTTGAACTATTTTCGACATGTTGAATAATTGTCCATGATTTGGAATTTCGGGGTTCACTACGAATTTGAACACCCGAATAGCGAATGTTTTTAAACGATAAGTGATCAAGAAATAATACCTATAAAATATAATATTAAAGTTAGTATGGAATGGATTTTCTGCGACGCCATTACAACAAAATTATTGTTTAGGTACATACTGCACACGATGGTAGTTCCCTATCATGTAATTGCCGCTCTTACAGTAGCCCATCCCACTTACTCCTATTTTCATACAAACCCGACAAAATTATCGGGCATTTTCACGTGCACACGCAGCATCGGCACTTCTTATCGAGCTGGAATATCTGCGCGCGCATATTTTCTCGCGTTGTTCCCCCCTGAGATTTTGAATGCGAATGAAATACGGATGTTTTAGAAATATTTTAATGTTATTATTTTATTAGTTTAACTCAATCGAATTAATTATGTTTTTTTTTCTGGGGGCGCAGTGCACATTATGCACATATGAACGGGCCGCCTCAGGTTAGAACCACATGCATGACAACGTCTGTCGGAAAAACTAATACCTAGTCAATAAATTAGAAAATGGAATCAACATTTTTGAGTATATACAAGAAATAAGCTTGAATAAAGATTTGTTCAAACCATCGACTTTTTAGATGCAATAGTTCTCTGTAACTTACAATCACTAACGTTTCATTACTATAAGTACAAGTAACATCAGAAGAATGAATACGTCAAACTGGCCAGATCTAAATATTATGAAAACACTAGCTGACCCGCCAAAGTTCGTCCCGTCTCAAAATCAGAGTCGTTGTAAGTTATTAGCTAAATTTAATTAAGTTATTTAACCTACTAGGTATATCTTACAGAGGGGTTGAATTACTAATATTGAAATAACAAGAAAAAGGAATATATCGGAATCCATTGAGATATTTGCACATCATGATTTGGACAGTCGCGCAAGAATGAGAGCGGTTGAAGGCTCTTGTTGGCTCCATATTCTCCTAAATGGGGTTACAAAAGGAGTATGTTATGTGTCATCACTTTTGAAATTATATATTTTTTTTAATTATATCTAAAAACCAACACTTTTTCTTGATGCTTATACCTATCTTCAAGATATCATTTTATTCTTAATTGAGAAGTAGGGATCGCGTTAAACTCTCGAATATTTAAAAAAAATTGACATGAAAAAATTAGATATAAATTTTAATTTAAAATGAATATACCTGCTTATTAAGTACATAGTACAAATTAGTACCCTATGTTTTACTGTTACATCTAGGTATAACTTAAAAAATAATACGCTTTATGTTTACAGTTTACAAAAAATAATAATATTATTATATTATTCTTATCTATAAATAAAATGAATATTTTTCATTAAAGATATTGAAGAAAACAATAAATATTAAAATTGAGCTTTATTAAATTTTAATATCAAAATAAAATAAATAAAACGATTACATCATACCTAATTGGTTCATTTAGAGAGGCAAAGATTTCGAGTTATTTTTAAATTATTTCCGCATTAAGAAAAGTTCATATACCTACTTACTTCAAACAGAAAATCAATAATGCGCTACTAATTTAAGTCGATATAATACTGGCCGTATTCACCAAAGATGAGGGAAACTTAAGTGAAATAAATAATCATCGTGACATTTACGCTGGCGTGAAGTAATAAAATTTTGTATGGAAACGTGTATAACGCTCCCGTAGAATACTTCCGAAAGCTCCGCAGCCCATACAAAATTTCCGTGATTTTCTCACTTACGTTACGTGAGTAAAATTCGGATTAGGGGTACAGTATTCACATAATGTTCTATCTAAATTATATTATGGTGGGGCACACATCAGGGCATCACCATTGTGTACAAACAGAGCAATGCGACTGTAGTTCAAGTTAATCAAGTTGTAGCATTTTTCGAATTCCCTCCTGCGTCAATGGCAGTACACTACACCCATGCGACGGCCCATTATATGGTTTCTTCTTATCCAGTCGATTCTTCATAGCTGTGGATCGTATCGCCGTGAATTTTTAAGAATTTCCTTCATCACTTCCGATCCTCAGCCGTTGTTTTAGACTAATGAAGTGTGGTTCCCGTTGCACACTTGATGATTTCTGATCATTTTATGGATTTTCCCTTTCCTCTTCCCGAATATCCCCACCATAATGCAAGTGCAAGAACCCGCATTCAGAGCACAAATAAGAGAAGACGCCGAGTTCACTGTTAATAATTTTATTATTACGTCAGATCTAACAAAACGGCTGTCACATTCAACAAACGTGAATGTTTCGACGGTGTATCCATGGTAATAGAGTAAGTGGCGAAAAGATATGAAAGTTCAACACAGAGCAGAGGTCTAGCACTTAATCTAGAATGTATCAATCATTCGTATTCCTCAAATCCTTGGAGTTCAGTAGCCCTAGTATAAGTTTTCGATGATCGAATAACGAAACGATCATCGAAAGAGTTTCGAAAATATTCCTTACAAAAATGATCGAACCATTCGATCGTTTGATTTTAGAACACTATTTGCACGCTTATAAGCGCTCATTAGCGTGCAATAAGCTTTCGATAAAATTCGTACTAGCCCCACAGATTTCTGAAGCATAAGTATGTTTACATTTTTTTACTTGTAAATTTACTTTTCAGAATGTTGCAGAATAATTAAATGGACAATTTTGACTAAAACATTGTAAACAATTGTTTAATATTGAGAAAGTTTTCTTAAGAATCCGTCCACCATATTATAAATAATAAAATCAGACATAATAATATTGAATGTGTGGAAGATGTTTGTCTGTACGCAATGTTCCCAATAAATCTTTCTCAATTGATTCTGGGAAACACAACGACTGCTCTTGGAGCTGAGCCAAATAGACGACTGTAGTATGCTAGTCTCTTTTTATTAATGAATTCATTACAGAATTTTTTATTAGCTTTTTTAGAACTACACTGAGGCAACCAAACACCGCTTAATGATAAGATATGAATCCAATAAAGCAGAAAGGGAAGGTGGAAATAGTATGGTCAAAAAATTACATAGGTATAAATAGATTTCCTTTATTCTTTGTGCCGTATCAAAGGCTTCTTGGTCCAGTTAGACTGTCGATGCCAGAAATTAGCAGATATATAATATGGGCGTGGTAAAGCTAAAGATAGGGTTTTTTAGACATGTTCCAAAAACATATTTCCAAAAACTCAACTATTTGATGACGATCATTCTAAAAGTTAAAGCGGCCACACTAAGCCAGCTCTCGAAACAACAATAGGAGACAACAACGGTAAATCAAGAAAATGAGAAAACATTAATATACTGTTGTTATAATATGTGATTTTGTCCTTTGTTAAAATGTCGGGTGACGCGACTTCAAACACATCAGCTGAATTACATAAAGTAAAAACAAATAAATAAATAACGCCGACATGACATAATTATCATTGCATGGCATAAATCCTTCCCCGTATAACATTTTGTTACTTACTTTTTGGCAAACATCGCAACTTTTATTTTCACCAAAGAATAATACAGATTGTGTTACACCGTCGTATGTGATTCGACGCATGACAATTTCACCAACTGTGGTTGGGACAATTTAGGGAAAGACGAAGAAAGGAGGTAGGATCTCAAGACCTCTTAGTTTCTCTATAGTAGACAACTAGCAGTCTGTTCCTGCTTCGCACGGGTAGGTACATAGGTATTTAAAAAAATAATTCAGTTTTCTTATGATCTTTAAAGATTCCTAACTTTATCAAAATATTCTATAGGCTATGTTAATCTGAAATAATGTAGCATTCTAATGGTCCCCTCCCGTCCGGCTCGTACCCCAGTGACGCCTATATCTCTGCCGCATTTCAAATTATTTTTTTTTAATAAATCAACACTTATTGTGGCATTATTATAATAGTTAGACGTATGCTGTCGCGACACTTTTTGTAGATAATTATGTCTTCTACAAAGTTGTAGTACATTATTTTACTCTATCCTCAATAATTTTCGCAGCGTACGCGATGTAAAGAATATTTTAGGTAAATTTTTTGCACCTTGGGTTACATTATTGGAGTTTTAGTAAGGATCAAAGGCTATATGAAAATAAAATATAGCCTATGTTCAGCGGGGAGAGTGTAGCTTCCCAACAGTGAAAGAATTTTTCAAATTGGTTCAGTAGTTTCGGAGCCTATTCCCGTCAAACAAACAATCAATCAAAACTTTCCTCTTTATAATAGTAGTATAGATTAAAAATCTATGGCCTATCTACTTTGAATTTTGTTGTGATTAATAAATTCGAGAAATTTATCTCATTTTTAATACAGAGAATGGAACTGTTTATTGCAGAAACTCCTAATTTACAGGACCATGTCAAAATTATCCAGAGTTGATTTGCTGGAATATAGGAGAATCAATTGGTGAACTACCACTCGTGTCTCTTTCTAGACAAATTAGAAGAAATGAAATTTGCTAGGCGGACTTTTCAAAGGGTTTTGTCGTCTGTACGTCCTCTTACGGTCCAATACCTGGCTTTTGACCTTTGTGGCCATTTTGAAAATGAACTTGGAGGCTGAAGATATTTTTAACGGTCATCAGACGACGTTCGAAAATCTAAATAAACCAGGTTGCATGTAACCTAACAAAGTAAGTATGGTAGAACTTGGTATTAAAGCATACGCGGATCATCGTTCTCAGACGTATTATCACCAGAAACTTCTTCTTGGTCTCTTTGCTTAATCACATCTCTCAGATTTCTTTACATGAAATCATTGCTTGTGAAGAAAAAGTCGATCTTGATATATCTTTTATATAAATGAAAGTCGGGCTAGTGCGAACACTTATAACTCGAGATCGGCTAAACAGATTCTTCCGATCTTTAATTTATTGGATTCTTCTCCACTCCGGATAATAGAACAACTAATAAAAATTGAATAAATGGATAAGAAATGATATAAAATATAATATTCAAGATTGTATGGAACGGACTTCCTAACAACGACGCTATTTTTAAAATTTCATAGTTACCTGAGAACCATTGAGTTACAGCAGTAAAAAGATTATACATAGAATTTCTTTCAGGCTTTCAAAAATAGTTTTTTAACATTCAAACATATTATTTTAAGCATATATTTGTATAAATGAAAACGCAGAAAGGGAATAAAAAGAGATGAATTATTTAATTTGAATTAGATTGGAACGCAAAAAGTTAATATATAATAATAAAATGTTGTGAGGTTATGCCGTTTGTCATTGGGAGTATTTGTTTTTGTTTGTTTGTTTGATGAACGAATTTTTTTTCACCATGATTTTTCAGCAAGCAGATATTTGGAAAAAAAATTCGTGTAAATATGTTGAACAAAGTTTGACGGGACGGGTTTAATTCTAAACTAAAAATTATTATCGTTTTATTTTTTATCATTTCTCCCTTTAGATCGATGAGTATTGTCAATATTGAGGATTCGTCAATTTCCCATTTCTCCAAAATCGACATCGCACTACGACAAAATCATCTATTATGTCTTCTGATCCTTGCTACGTAATTTTTCCATGTCCATTTTTGTGATTCACAGTAAGGATTTTCATCTTGGAGGTAGTTCATCGATAAATTTATTTCATCTAAAACTACAGTGGTGGAAATGTCTGCGGGAAATTTGGTTCCGTGTCAGTTGGATGATTTCTCATCTTTATTTTGGAACACGGAAAGTTACCGGATCGCTCCAAATATTTTTTGGCAAGCCAACCGACTTATCACTTTCTAGACAGGTATTTTGTTTTAAAAAATGCAAGAAGAAAGTATTCTGTAACCGGGCGTTTTTTTTTTTTCATCTAATATCCTCATTGCCAAGTGTTAATAACCATCTGTCAAACTTTTTTGCAACCATTTCCTTAAATAAAATAAGTAATCTTAATTCTTCAACGACTCTATAAATTCTATTATAAATAAATTATAATTGATTATTTTGGGGTGATTTATTTCGACCCCAATATTTTTATATAAATGCGAGAATGTATGTATGTAAGGGCGTGATTGTAAGTATGTAAGGCCGTGTGTGAATGTAAAAATAGTAAGTCTGTATATAAAATAAAAGAAAAATAATGAATATATGTTTGTTTTGCAAAACATCAAATATTTGAAACTGGCACAAATCGTCCCTCAAGGGATGGGATGCCATAAACATAATAATAATATTTCGACCCCAATTCTCTAATCTTGGTTTTTTTTTGACCAAGAGATTCCAAGTTTGATTATTGGTAGAATCGAAATGATTAAGTCGACATAAACGAGATTTTTGTCTACTGAAATTTTTACTCGGGGTTGGTACATTATCATAGATTGAAAATTAACATTAAAACGGCCGAGACCACAAGATCAAGATTTAATCTACTACTCATGGTCCTTCGAGCCGTGCAAAAAATTCCTTTCAAGTTTTGCCTTGCTACTCCAGATTCATTAAAAAATTAATAAAGTACAGATCATTTTCATTAAAAAAATTTTCATCAAGTTCACAGAAGAAGTCAATTCTATGTGGATATTATCTTTTTTTTCTTCCTTTTCTCAAGATGAACAACAACTAACGAACGCGTTGAAATGCACGTGTCTAATATACCGAAACGCCCATTGGTTTAATTCGGTACGTGATGCAGACGACGGTCGCCACTTTCATTCATTAGACATGACGTAACCATTTGGCAAAATTCGAATTTTCAAAATAATTAGGTACGAAAAATTTGGACTCATTCCACATATTCGCGTTTACGAAATCGATGCAAATAATATATTATTTACTTCAAAACAACCTAGTGGTTTTTGTCTTAGCAGAATTAAATATTATTTTAGTGATAAAAAGCGTTACTTTTTAACGTTTGTAATGAATACCAAATAAAAAAAGCTGCTAACCTAGGGTAGCCCAGAACTCATAGTATATTATAACAGCCTTTTCGTGTAAAACATATCTTTGCATGAAAATTCATAATTTTACAGAATTATCTAACTAATGACTCTAAAAATTCATTACTGATGATCGATATTTTAATGGAACAAACCACCACGGGCTTACGACCCTCTTCTACTGTTGTTTCGAAGGCTGGCTCATAATTTTACGATTAAAATGAATTTATCCTTGGAATTATTATAGAAACATTAAAATGATATCGACTATTGGAGCTTTTTATTATCTGCTTTAGAACTACATATTCAATATTAATCGGTACTTTAAGGGGGACCCACTGAAGTTACGGACCTCAAATTTTACGTGCTTGTGTAGGAGCATAAGACCAACCCGTATATCAAATTTTATTAAAATCGAAGAATGTTTTTTTTTTAGCCCTTTTTCTAGAACAAGTGAAATATTCTTTGGATACTTTAAGACGGTTCCCCTGAAGGTACAGATCTCAACATTTTACTGACTCATCTACATCGAGGGGCTAACCGTTCTACCAAATTTCAATCAAATCGGATAAGAATTACTATGAGTTATAGGTGCGCACACATTTTTGGTGTACGCGTACGGGGAAATTTAAAAAAAATTTTTTTTTGTATTTTTGTAATCTACACCCTCGAAAACGTCGAGAAAATTAATTTCAGCGAAAACTATTTTTTTTTTGAAATCCGATCACAAGACTCATGTATATTCCATATACTATGAGTAAAACATATAGGTAAACATCAAGAAATTTGCACTAACATGGATTTGTCACTAAAAATCCTATAATTTTAATTTGCGTGTCTCTAACTTTTCTATCCAAATATTTTTTTTTAAATAATGGTTCCGTTATTTCTCCTCGGAGGAAAGTTATTCAAAAAATGAAGTTTTAAATTTAGATCTAAATGCGGGATGTAAAATGGTATAGAGATTATTTTTTACATTATTGGAATGTACCAAAAAAAAACAATACTTTAAGCTAAAAATTGAATTGCACATGATTAATAGGTACCTATGTCGGTTTCTCAAATTAACTAAGGGAGTGTTACGTATACATCTTCTGCGGGATACTCATTTTTATTTTTTAAATAAAACAATTGTTTGAAAATTATTAGCCGCTTATTTAGACAAAACAGATTTTCGCAGAACCAACCCGTAAATATTTTTTGTTTATTTTATTATTATTATTACTTTCACACTTCGATATAACACTAAAATGATTAAAAAAATCAGCAGTATTTTTAAGATCTAGAATTATTTATTTATTCAAATCATCAGTCTTTATAATTGATCATTATAAACAATCCGCTTAGATTTTTGAGGACATTATTAAACTAACTCTTAAGTTTCTCGGGATACACACTTCTCAACAAAATTGAAATACCGAAAATACCACATTGAAAACATTAAATTATTTTTATCTCATTGTTATGTTAAAAAAAATGTTGATCGACGGGTTCCGATTTCGGTGTGTTCCCAAATATGAATTATAAATAAATATACATATTTTTTGTCGAAATGGTAAGCGATTGAAATTTTTTATTATAATGACGTTCTGTTAGATACAAAAAAGGAGAAAAAAACATAGTAATAGAAAAAACTCATTTTTAAAATATGCCAAATATTGACGTTTATATTAGCTACCTATTTTGTATTATGTCTAAGATTAGAAGGAACTGGTTGGTAACAACAATCTTTCTCAATTTTTTTGTCAAACCATAATAATGTGTAAACCCCAATGTTTTTGGCATATTCCAAAAATGATTTTAATATTGATATATTCTTACTTTTAGTTGTGGCGTATTCTTGGGTTGTCCTGGATGGAAGAGAAGCTCCTATTGGAGACAACCCCGAAGGTGTGGTCCCTCCATCGAATCTTGGAGAAAGACTTTTGTCAGGACCATCGGCTGGAATAAAAAAGAAAATAGTTGTTAGCCTAAAGAATTGTTCAATTGGTTGCAGATTACATCTTCGGAAATGATCTTTTTTTATCTTTCACAATCAGGCTTGAAAAAAACTGTCAGTGTTTTTAGTGTTGAGAAAGGCTAATGGTCACTTTTATCAACGTTTCCTAACTTTTAGGGAGCTCTTAGCGTAGCGTTTTATAATATGGTGTGGAGTTTCTCAATAATTGGGGAATATTTTTCAAACCCGATAAGTATTTCCGGAGAAATGTAATTTACTTTTTAATTCTTAAACAGCACCTTTCTAATAAATAAAAGCAAGGAAGGGCAGTTGTTGTGTTGGCATACCTTAGTTTCTCTCGACATCACGCATCAAGTACAGTACTTAGTACCTACCTTTGTAATGAAATAGCGTAATTTGAAACTAGTTATTTTGTCGGTCGACGCTTCTAAATTTTCACATTCCGGTAGCCTTGAGACTACTATATATTATACACACGTCATGTGTACTTACAGTAGCCTGCATCTATCTATCGTCATATGGGCGACATCATGACAAATTGTGTACCTAGCCAATAATACTTAATAATAATTACTTTAAACCTATGAATATTTATAATCACAATAGTACGTACTAGTATAGTGTATGCAGCAACAAATAAGTGAAGTATGTGTATTGAAAGTACAATAGCGTAACCGCTTAACGAAAGTACGCAGGACGCTTATCCGCTTAACGTCTTTGAGACATAATGATGAATAACAAAGGAAATCAAATTTAAACTTCTCTATAATATAAATGTGTCAGTATAACCGGCGAAACTGCTTATTGCCGTTTTTAGTCAACCGGTCCCGTCGAATCTGAGAGACTTAAGAAAATGTCTGACCCGACCAGTAGGCCTAGACAAAATGCATTCGGCGATCGACTACAAACGAATGCTTCCACAATGTAGAGTAGGAAGAAAATTAACTGTCCACTTTTTATATTTTTATATAAGTGTCTTTGTTTGGTTTAAATAATTGTTTATACGTTCCAGTGGACAGTTAATTTTTTCGCACTATGCATTGGCGAAATCTTCATTTGTAGTCGAACGCCAATTTGAATTTGTCTACGGGGGCAGGACCTCTTGATTTGACGTCCATGCTTATTGCCTATACCACTAGGCAATCGAGGTCGGTAAATGGGGGTTTAGACTAAACAAACAAACATCCAGAGCTGAACTAGATTGTTCTTTCTTTATGTATAAGTGAATGCTCCTTTTCAACTTTTACACCAAGCTAATGTCAACGATCTAAACAAATGTTCTGGAGTACATGATCTAGAGATGTTGATCACGGGTGGCAATTATTGATCTTTCCAGTCCAATCCAAAACTCCCTTTATACCCCCACTTAAGGGCATCGGTAGGCAACAAGAGCTCTCTATTGCTCTCGATCTAGCGCAATATTTTTGACCTCCTCCCACACCATGTCCAAATCCCTCAGCTCTGCTTCGAAGGAGACAATTATTGACCATTACTGAAGTACTTAATTTTAATTTGTGCGCTTTTATAAAAAACGAGCAAATATTCGTAAAGCAGTGATCTATGTCGGTGATCAATAACTAGAATTATGAATATTTTTTGTTTAAATTTTATAATTTTGGAATTGTTACGTAGATTTTGGATTTTGGCGTGGATCACTCTCTCGAGAGTTAATTGCCATATATAAAAAGGAAAATACAAGGAAGGATAGGAGAATCTCGTTTCGGGTTTTTAAATAAATTTTCTATAATAAACGACATCATGTAAAACTATAAACATGTTAAAAGCCAAATAGTGCTTAATAATTCATTTTTTCCAACTTGCTTGGCACACACGCTTGGCAGGTTTTGAGAGCAAATGCTTCCGACGAATTTTCGGTATCCGGTGATATGACTTTGTGCCGAACACGACCGTAAGAAAGCTAACAGGTCAACCACTTGTCACTGTTACTACGTAACAACGAATCACCATGGTACGACTGTACCTCATACAGTTGACACTAGACAAATAGTACATGCGGGGTATATCAAAGTGTACCTGAACCTGAGTATCATTTACATAACGTAGGTACCTAGCACTCGTAACATTCTGTCTAGTCTGATAGGCGAAGGTAAAATTACTATTATCTATGTATATTGTAGGTACTTACTGTGACGGAGAAAATGAAAAATCTAGTATAATCGCTTATCTATGGAAGAATGTAGGTAACTACCTTCACACATACTAGGCTGTTATCAAATCGTAGATCATTATAAGAGAGAATAGATTTTTATATTTATAAAGCCGTAGATTTTTTTAATGACCCATAATCTAGATGAAGTTCTCCTATCTATATCATTTCATAGCAAACTAGTCGAGCCTCATTTATCACACTTGACAGATTGCTTGCCAAAAAGGGATGTAATATAAATTATGACGGAACTACTTATTTAACATATTGCAATAATATTAATTTAAAAATGAAGTTATTTGAAATTAAATAACGTGATTTAGAAAAAAACGCGTACGCGTAGCGCGTACTTTTGCCAACCAAAGTGTCAAACCTTGAACAATTTGGGTTTAACTTTTGATGAATGCGTTTCGGGATTCTAGGTTTTGTATAGAATTATGTGATAAATACCTAAATGGAGTTCATACTTCTACATCTTTTCATTGCAAAAAATTTAAGCCTCATCGACAGGCATTTTGGACAGATTGGTTGGCAAAAAGGAATGTTGTTAAGAGATTCCTTACTAAATTTTGATATTTTAATTTTATTTATAGAAAAAGGGGATAAATAATTTAATTTAAATTACTTGAAAAAAAAACAATAAAGAAAGTAGGTACACGCCACGCAGAAAGATAGTGACTTTTTTGCCAACCAAACTGTCAAACGATGAAATATTTGGGCTTTACTTTTGAATGCATGTTGGGTTTCTAGATTTTGTTTAGAATTCTGTGTAGGAGAAAGGTACTCTACAGTGCCTTTTTTATAATCACTGACAAAAACGTCATTTCGAAATTTAGTTTTTTCACCCGTAGGTAATTCTTGTTTATGTTTTTGTCTATCACAAATTTGACATTTGCGTTTGAACTGAAAAACAATTTGAAACTATTGAATATCCCAGAACATAACAGAGGATAACAAGCCAGTATTTTAATACTTTTACCTATCCATGAAAACACTTTCAATATAGACATCACAATATGAGTAGGCACTATTTTAATCTTAATTGTACCATTAGGGCTTGGGACCTTCACCATTGATGGCTGATTTAATTGTGATCACTTTTACGTTTACAACACTCACCATTAGGTACTTTGATTCGTTATCACCCCTAACTGTATTGCTGAGGATTCGCCTTTTTCCATCTCATAGCACAATATTTAGTTCTCTTTTAGTTAATTTGTTTGTGAAATATGCAATAATTGTTTCTGAATGATTTCGTTTTTCATTGGCATAAGCATTTGAAGCCAAGTCTACATAATACAAAAATTCACACAAAACGATCCGAAAGAACAAGCAAAGAAAGTTCATAAGAATTCGTATTTATGTTCAAGTTTTTAAGCTTTTAATATTTATAAAAGTAAACCAAAGTAGGTATAATTCGAATGAATTGTTTGTAAAAGAAAAATTGGATAATTTATTCACTATCATCAGATCTTATGATGTATACATAAAAAATATTGATTATTTTTAACTGTATACAACCGTATCATCGCAATCTTATATTTTTAACTATGAATAAGTGAATTTGAAATAAAAAAAACACTATGTATCGAATATAAAAATGAAAAAAGAGTTTACATTTTAACTTCAAGACTTTGCTTTATATAAAAATGAAATAAAACCGATTTTTACTCACCAATATCCATTTTATAAACAATTAATTCCCTTTTATTAACTTTTACAGTATAAAGCAAACTTGGTTATTTAAGTAAAATAATTTTCATCAAACAATAAACGTATTTATCAATAATTAAGAAAACACTTCCATTATTTTATACTATAAGTCTAAAGATCGACAAAAATTAATACTAACATCACAAAATCATAAATAAACTTAACGATAACATCACTAATAATTCATGTTCGGATATAAACAAAACAATGTTTTTAAAATAAACGTCACTTTCAATTGTTTCACGGAGTTGTGTATTTATTAAGTCGTGAAAAAAACTGTAAGCTATTAATAAAATCCAACGATAGGTAGGTACATAAATACGCTTCAGTTTTTTTGTCATTCGTTCTAAGTGCGAAGACGTCAAAATATTTAAAAAGATAATAAACAGATGTCTCTTTACGTCAAATGACCTTGGAGGGATTTCCCGCGTAACGTTGAAAAAATTTAGATACAAGAAAAACAGTAATAATTACCCAAATTATTATTATCTACTATACGTGTACACCATAGATGAAGATTAAACTAAAAGAATTAAAAAGTAATTATTTAAAAAAACTTACCTGTGTGTTTTGAAATTTTTCACGAATCACATTTTAAAAATGGTTTGTACTTAAAAGTTTTTTATCTATGAAATAATTGCAGATAAAATTTCAGCAAAGTGTCAGTTATATAGATATAACAACATAAGTGTGAATTTGATTTGATCTAAAGAAAATAACTAGATATTCAGTGTAAATGTCAAGCGGATATTTTCGTAAACACGACCCGCGTGAAGTTGCCGCGAATTAATTTCGCTTTGTTGTTTATGATCGCGGCGACTGCAGCGCTCGGGGGACGAACGGAACTGACCGTCAGAGCGCGAACACTATAATACCGTACAATAACAATACTTACATTAATAGTATTCCTATTAACGTTTGCACTGTGTGGGATGTAGGCATATAATAATAGGTATGTTTTATTGTATACTTGTTGCACTATCCCTGGTTACATTATTGTTGTTTTGCTGATGGAGAGAGCATTGTTATGCTATGTGTTACATACATACACATTTTAGCGGCTCTAAACAGTGCTTTGTTCAAGACCTTAGCACTATTGAGTACATTGTTTCAAATCTGAACACCTTGATATTTGGAACCTATTTTATTCAAAACTAGCTATCTTAACTAACAAAATTGGTCCAGCAGTTACGCATGATGCGATGGCCACGGAATAAGGGCTTCTTTTTTATATATAGAGATGAGAGAAGAATGAGAACAATATTGAACGTTGTAAGGTATTGTGTTTTTTTTTAAAGAAAAGGTGACAAAAGGTAACACACTTTGTTTAACCAGAAAAAAATGCTGCCCATGTAACAGATCCTTTCAAGAAGAGATATAAGAGGAGGAGAGGAGGAGAGGAAAGAGAAGAGCAATGGAATAAGCTTCCCATACAAAGGCAATCCAAGGAATATCCTGGTGGTTTAAGTAAAATAGGTCTTAAAACCTTAACTGGCTTCATAAAGGTATCCGTAAACTTACGGAACTGAAAATAAATATTCTAAATTCTGTGAATAAGAAATACAAATCATAGAAAAATTCCATGACCTAATGAACCATGGAACGAAATCAAATATGTCAAACGGAAACAAACAAAGAGTTTTTTTTTTTAAGACGGTGTTATAGAAAGCCATGAAATGCAGGTGGTTGGATATCAGAAAAATGTCTAAAGACAACAAAAGTTATACTTTATAAACCCGAACATTGCAGGGAATGTCGCCTTCATGTTTCAAATCATAAAGCCATGGAAGACAATGAAGGGGCATATCTCCCGCATAGGTGGAAATGTAACTGGAGAAAAATTTGAAGAATCAGAGTAGAATATTATTTAAAACACAGACGATGAGAACAGTTTTTTTTTTTTAATGAATCTGTGCTCATTCAAAGTGAACACAAATACACTCCTTGACTCTTTCACAGTAAGCTATTTAAAGCTTGTGTCGTGAAAGAGGAAGATGGTCGGCACCTGGGATCGAACCACGACGTCCGCAGTACGAAAGCCGGCGTTGTAACCGCTGGGTCTTCAACCAGTTAAAGAGTTATTATGACAGCAGAGAGGCCATCTTGCAAAAAGCCAATTCTTATGGAAATACAGAACACAAGGCCTATATTGAAAAGAAGTAGTCATTTACCGCAATGTCCGCACTTTGCAGAAATTCCTTTAGAGGTCACTGAATCTGTGTTGAATTGTTGCTAATTATAATTACCACATCTATGGCAAGTATTCAACAATAATGCAGGCCTTTGACATTGGAATTTTTCCATTATTTTCGGACTGCGTGTAACCGATTGGCAAAGGCAAATGTGCAACAAAACGGTGGATAAGTTTTAATTGACCCCAACTCGAGTCCCAAATTTGGGTGTTCTATCCTAGATTCGAAGGGGCTGATTTTTATGCCTCTGTCAATAATTGACATGATCTTAATTGACTTGTACCCCTCGAAACTTCCAGCCCTAAACTTGTCTGCAAAAGGAACAGAAAACGCGCTAGTCGTTTCCAAACAATAAGAGGATCTTTGAGGTACCAGCACCAATTGGGTTGAGGATTTGATACATTAGGACAGTCAAAGGCAACAAATCGTGGAATACATTTACATCGATAAAGCAAAAGGGTGATTTTGAAATTAAGAATAATGAAAAACAAAGTAATATAGGCAACGTTATGTTGAGAAGAATAACAAATAGAAAACGAAGTAATATAGGTAACGTAGAATCGTTTGACGAATGGTCATCTGACAAACTTACACTAAGTACCTTTGAAAAAACTGTATTTCATTGAGTCCACCTACACGCGATGTTACTACACCTATGACTTGGGCAAGTTGGCTAAGCACTCACACTTCATAACATTTGAATAAAATTAATTAAGATGTAATCTAGATAAGCGTTTGATGGTGTTTGGTAAAAGTGGGTTGCGAAGGTTTAATGTTTGGAAAAAAACGGAATTTAAATGTGTTATTTATTTTTTGACCACCAGTTGCCTCCTCACCGCCGACCATTTTAAAGCACGCCTTCTACTTCTCTTTGTAAGATCTGTAAGCTTTATTGACCGGCTCCTGTGACGAAGAATTTGAGCTTTCACTCCATTTCTTTGCTTTGTATCCTGGATATCGACGCCATTCTACGATATCCTGCATAAAGACTTGGTCATTTTATTGCTACTTCTTCTTTCGACATGGTTCCTCCAGAACCTTTTTCTCTGTTTACTCCACCTGAGGATATCTTCGGCATTGCATGTCTTGCGTATGTCATCATTGGAGACTCTTTCTCTATTCCTGGTATGGATCACAAGGTTATTTCAAGTGTCAGCTCTAGCTTCGGTAACGAATGTCAGTAACGAATAGTTGATGCCGGTGTCTTTAATAACTCTGTTTTTATAGATGATGTAAGAAAATGAAATGTGGATGTGGATAAAAAAAAGGAATGTAGTAAAGAAAGATTGAAGGAAAGTAGGAGGGTGAACACAATAAATTAAGATGGAAATTAAAGACCAAAAGAAAATGCTTGAGGAGGTCGTGAATGGAACACACTGATTCCGTTTAAGAAGAAAACCAGAGTAGTATCAAAAGTCAACAGTACAGTGAAAAATTAAATATTATACAAAACAGTTCTTCCTATCACTTTTGGAATACGGCATAATGAGTAAAAAATCCCCACAGAAAGCGGACAAAAGTGCATGATACCGTTTTATCATGCCAAACGTCCGATGGGCAGAGTTCTTGGCTGCATTCTGCTCGCCGGATCAATAGTTGTCTGAAAATGAGCCATCCCATGATGGCCTACAGTGGATGACCTCAGACTAGATTGAATCTAATTCATTACTTAATTTAATTAATCCATTTTCTGATTTCACAGTTGGCCTGATTATTTATATATTACAATATATAATATATAATTTATATATTACAATCAACTCCACCTGGTCGATACTAATGAAAGGTCCACTATCTGCCGTACACAATGACTGTTTTTAACCCACAGTTAATTATTCCTGTGATTAATCTACATAGGTACAACGTTGATTGATAGAAAATTCACTATGTAACCCTTTCCTATTGTAGACAATACGATACAACCAGAAAGATTACGTGTTATCAAAATATTTATTTTTTCCATATCAAAATGATTTTTTGTGTTAGACTGAGATCAGGCCGCAATCAGATCAGCAATTTTACGAACGATTTTTCGTCAATGTAGAACTCTCCACTGGAACATATAAACAATTATTTAATCCGAACAAAGACACTCATATTAAATTATTATGAAAAGTGGACATAATTTTCTTCCTGCTCTACGTTATCGAAAAATTCGTTCGCAATATTTTATTTGTCTAGGGCACCAGGACACTGAATCATAAACTCTTTTTTTTTAACTGTGGTGCAGATGAAGAAAACCTGAATCAAGTTTTTTTCTATTACTAGTTTCGCCCGAGGGTGCTTGGTAGAAGTTCATTTTCACAGATGTAAAAAAAAAATACTTTTCACTTTGTGTTACTACAAATTAAATGTTTTTTCTTTCTCCTGTCCGCTCTTCTGATCCTTATTCTGAAATGTTCCTTCCTTATATTAAACGTATTACCTTAGATACACCTATGTACAATAGCTATGCGGGAAATACCTGTTTTCGTATCACCGAAGAATGGAGATTTTATGTTTTTGTATCATACAGAAAAAATAACAACTAATGACTCTAATGATTCATGACTATAATGTTCGATTTTTAAATGGAACAAACCACTACGGGCTTACGACCGTCTTCTACTGTTATTTCGAAGGCTGGCTTAGTGTGATCACTTTACGTTAACAACGTTCGCCATTAGGTGGTAATGTTAGTCTCCGAAACTCTTAATCATGAGAATTCTCAACATGGTCAACATGTCGAAAAATCTCATGTATGAGACAAGTAGAAATTTAATAATTAATGAAACATAGAGAAAAAAGTTGGAAATTATTGAGAACAAGAGAGCAACCAAATTTAAAGACTGCGACTGCTGTCATATATTTGGCGCCAGGATATGACTATATCCATTTTTGTTACTGTATCATATTTTTTGCCTATTGGCTTTGTTGGTGCACAACGTTCTAATTATACATATTATATATCTAATTTTGTATCATGATTTGTGTATATCAGTGTTCTGTTGGTGTCTAAATAAAATAAAATAATTATATTGAAATTCGAAAAGATTTGATATTATTTATAAATGACACGAATTCATTAATTGATTGTCACATATTGAAATTAAAATTAAAAATATACGATTAATACCGAAAGTTTTCGGGTTGAATGTGAATAAATAATTCGTTCTAATTGCCCGGAATAAATAAAGTAGTCGACCATACAATATGCAGGTCAGGTAGTTAGTACACTACTTACCTTCGACAGCGGATAATGTGATGAATATCTAAACGGTCGAAACTCGTTATCAATTTCTCACGGTAATTTGTCCTTTATCGTTAATTAGACTATGAACCGTTTTATTATTTTATCATTAATTTATCACGGTTCAAGTTAGAAATTGTGTGGGCAACTGCAATCTGTCATCGTTCGTTGATTCCACGAATCTAAATAATTACCTACTTGTCGAAAGAACTAAGCAAACCTTAACCCTTGGTTAACTTAACAACTGGTTTCTTTTAACTGATCTCAGTGAAACCAGCAGCCCTATTCACGGAAAAGTTTGAATCGAACTTCGAACTAAACTTAGACTTAAACTTTTCTAAATATCTAGTCATATAAGTAGTCTGTGATCTGTCAGATTTACTACCTGTCAGATTTACTCCGACTTTTCCAACTTATTGAGCTGTCAAAAATTCTGTCTGTTAGATATGTACATTTTGCCCATCTAAATTTCTTTTTCAGCCTTTATAATTGATTTATTCCGTATTTACAAGCCACATATGCGTGTTTATTTGTAATAATATTATTTTAATATGGAAAAGTCGGAGTAAATCTGACAGGTAGTAAATCTGACAGATCACAGACTACTTATATGACTAGATATTTAGAAAAGTTTTCAGAAAAGTTTAAGTCTAAGTTTAGTTCGAAGTTCGATTGAAACTTTTTCGTGAATAGGGCTGCAGTCCTTTGGAATAATTTTTATTTTACTGAACATGTCAAAGGTTAATTTCTTTATGGTCACAATTAATTTTACTTACAAAATTACTCCTTTAACATTCCAATAAGGAGTATTAAAGGTGGAAAAAAGCCATCAATTATCAATGCTGAACTTGAGTAGTGGAAAGTTTTATTGTATCCCATGTTCTGTAGCCCTATTCCGAACTCACTAACGAAAGTGAGAATCTCAAGGGAGTTTTTTTGGGTCACAGAGCTTTTTGAAGTATTCTGTAGGGGCGCTATACACGTTGCCATACAAAACTTGGTTACGTCATACCAGCGTCAATGTCGCGGAAACGTAAAATAGGGGTACTGTCTATATATTACCCAGCACTGCTTCAAAGGACAGTAGCATAGTTTCGGAGAGTTTACAATAATTTTTTGTTGTAATCGTAAAGCACTTCTATCGACTTGTTAAGGAGTAAAAAACATTACGACAATCATATTTTGTCGATTTATAGAAACAGTGTAGAGTAAACTAAATGAATAATACTTAACAATGGGTCCATGATTTATTTATTTTCTGTCAAAATTAAGCATTGCTCACCATTACAGAGTAATCCTTTGCGGTGAAATGATCTTTGAACTGTACCCCTTTTCTATGTTTCCCTGTCACATTTACGCGAAGTAACAAAATTTTGTATGGAAACGTGTATAGCGCCTCCATATAACACTTCAGAAAGTTCCGCAGGCCATACAAAATTCCCGTTTTCCATGCACTAACGTTAGTGATGTAAACTCAGAAAATTTTTAAATTTCTAAACTAGGCGAGCTCATGTTAATATTTTCGGAATCACATAGCAGAAGGTATACAGACATTGTATAAAAATCACATAGCAGAAGGTATACAGTAATTGTATTAAAATCACAAGTGGGTATCTAAAAAATGTACCTACTTTTTATGATTACAAAAACATTCGATACAACATACCAAATTTCACGCTGTTCTCAGACCGGAAATGTGTGAACCGCATCGACAATGGACCGATGGTATTCTGTGATCGATTACGTAATGCCCATCCCTAAAATTCCATACATCAACAATCAACTCTTTTTGTAATGTTGTTGATTGAGAAGGTAGGTAAATACCTGTCATCGATATTTTGTGGGAATATGACTTCCATCATAGTTGAATAATACGATAAGAAAATCCAAAATTTCCATGCATACATGCTTTCCCGACAGACAGAAAATAATGTTCAAACTTAATTTAAATAAGTAATTGTCGAATTTCGAGCACTGGTCGACCACTAGTAATAATAATTGCGCGGTGATCCCTATAGTTATACACAATCAGCGTTATTAATAAAAACACCTTATTACTGGTATAAACCATAAAATTACTAAACCTGCTAAAATCTCTAAAATCGTGGTACAACGTGGATGTTATATTACGCTTATTTCATGATATATATACCATAGATCTGTGGTATACCTGGATTATTAATAACATTTGACTATGGTATAAACCATTGTATAACTTTATACCAAGATTTTTAATAACACTGAATATGTATGCTTGTCTCCCTGGCTATCCAACGACGAGGATCGAGACGCTAGCCTTTAAGCTACAAACCTACTTACATTTAATATTTTGAGAAGCTTTGAATATTAGTTTTAATCGGGGCAAGTGGGTAAATTTATTAGTAAGTTTATAAAGAACAAATAATATGCAACATAATGATTCAAATATGCATTTTGGCTGAAATGTTTTTAGCATTAGGAATAAAATTGACGCACTTTATGTATCTCTCGATTGTTTTATTCTACTGCCAAGCCCTGTGTAGGCTAAAAACTAATGGATAAGGAATGTTTATATTAAGATATATTTCAATAACCTAAAGTTTTATAAAATACTGTAAAATGCACAATGAAAGGCATTTGACGGAAAATAAAATATCCTGCAGGCCTAGACAAAATGCATTTGGCGATCGACTACAAACGAATTCTTCGACAATGTAGAGTAGGAAGAAATTTAAATGACCACTTTTTATATTTTTATAATATAAGTGTCATTGTTTGGTTTAAATAATTGTTTGTATGTTCAAGTGGACAGCTCGTTTTTTTCGCACTCTACATTGACGAAATATTCGTTTGGAGTCGAACGCCAATTTCAAATTGTCTACTACGGGGGCTGTAAATATAATATGCATCTTTCGCGAAATGTTTCGGTAAGTTAAAATGCATATTATTTAAAAATATGCATATTAAAATCATATTGCATTATAGGCAGGTATATTGTAAAATATCCATATGCAAAAACAAAATGTCTAATTTGCGAATAAAGCATTTAATGCATTTGCAAATAAACTAAAGGCGCATTGTCAAACGAATGGGTATTGTCTTTTTGAAATTGGTAAAGAACGAATTGAATGTTATATTTGCTTCAAATGTATGTAAAATGTTGACATCTAGAAATTTTTGTGGTCTCCTTGACCGCCATGTAACAGCGTGGTCTTATTCAAGTCAGACCATTAGTGATGATCAATACCTATACCAAAATATACCAATTATTGGCTTGTTTACTACACACAGAAAATATTTCTCACGTCAAGTGAGACACTGCCGCCAACTATGTCAACAAAACCCTTGTTTACGTATCTTCGCCACTCACTCACAATAGTTCCATAATGCTATCTATGATTTTCCTTAAAATAAACGCGACCGTAACATTACGAACGCAGCATTCTTTGAGACAAGTAGTTACGAAGCATTCTATGTGATAGTATAAGCGCAAAAGAGACAATGTAAGCTGTATGTGGGGTCATTAAGCATCGCTTGTATGACGCAGTAAAAAATCAACGCACTGAATTAAAATGCATGGACTAAGTAAAATGTTTAATTTCAAAATCAATTATTGTACCTATCTTCTATATAATAATTCAGAAATGTTTGTTTTTTTATTTGCCTTTTGTCGTTGCTTTACCGTTATGTCGGAGCATCACGCCTAAACGGCTGAACTGATTTCACTAATTCTTTTTTTGTCGTATTGGCTTTTATCAGTAGAAGGTTCTTATGAAAGAAAAAATTAAGAAAGTTGCGTGGTAAATCTACATAATAATTCAGAAATGTTTTTTTATTAGCTTTTTACCGTTATGTCGGAGCATCACGCCTAAACGGCTGAACCGATTTCACTAATTCTTTTTTTGTCGTGTTGGCTTTTATCAGTAGAAGGTTCTTATGAAAGAAAAAATTAAGAAAATTGCGTGGTAAATTGGGAAATTAAATAAAACTCGCATTAGCCCCTCCTTCTCTATCTACATAATAATTCAGAAATGTTTTTTTATTTTGCTTTTTACCGTATGTCATAGCATCACGCTCAAAATATAAATGCTACGTCAGATATGAATCCGCACAGAGCCGTGCAAAATGCCGGAGAAGGTTCTTTAATACAATTTGCTGCATTAACTTTAATATATTTAGAGCTAATTAATAAACCCTATTTTTTAGGATCTTCATACAAAATTTTAATAAACATTAAAAGTGTCATTCTTCTTTTCCTGTGCTTATGTCAGTTATAGAGGTCTGTTAAGCAATGGGAAGCTAGACTAGAACCGGTTTAATTACCTACCGTCCTACCTATCAAGCCTGACAATCGGAATCAAAAACGTAAAGCAAGACGGGTATAAGCTAGTTCTATAATAAAACGAACATTTTTAAAGGGAACCCAAACAAATATATAAAATAATTCATAATATATATTATTTTCTGTATTAAAAATAAGTATTTCGAGGTTATTGCCATAGGTTTATAATAATATTATGTACTACGTGCGTCATCTTGTGATTTTGACATTTCACTTAGCATTACTACCAAAGTGAGATATTTTTATAAAATAGACGATATTTTAGTACCGCATAGTTCCTATTTTGATACTTTATAGAAAGCATTGTAATCCGATTTATAAATTGGTTGAAAAAAATGGGCTCTCTCATAATAAGAATCATCAACAATTTCGAAAAACGGTATCAAAACAGACAAAATTGGCAACCATTTTGACAGTTCTTAATTGTCCATTAGTGTGCTATTGGCTGTTGGAGCGGCCCACTAAATTTAATCTTTCATTAAGGGGTTTAATGCCCCAATCGCCGCTATTTGACAGTTGAAAGATCCATTTTTCTCATAACGGGGCATTATTAAGTTAATCCTCCATTAAAACTTATTTGACTGTTTAATGCTAGTAATGAATAAGTTAGTCATATTTAAAGTTTTATTGTTCTATAATATACTTATTACGGGCGTTAAATTATGGCTTCGCATTTCGAGGAAACCATTGAAAAAACCATTATGCCGGATATCTATGAGTCTCTGAACGCCGGGGGAATGAATTTGAAGAGGCTAGTTAACCAATGGCTGATGCGGGTTGGAATTGACGAATCGGAGACTGCGCTAATGCAAATTTTAAGATAGGGACTTCTGAGTTGGACGACGTGTTGCGGAGTAGTTATTATTTTTGTTTTTTTGCAGTTACGAATGGAAATTGGTGATGGATGATGCTTGTGAAATGTGCTGAAAAGACTTTATGAATGTATGTGTGTTATATTTTGTGTGCGTGCTGCTTATTCTGTATTTGCGATTTTCTAATGCAAGTTGAAAACTTCATATATGGTTGATGGGTGCATCATGGTTTCTTTTTCTTTTTACATTAAGTAGTATTGCCTCAGCACAGACTCTCGTCTAGTGAGGTAATAAACCCTTTATACAAATTATATATATATATTGTAAAATGCTTATGTTTTTTTGTATTTTTTGGGAATAAAATAAATAAATGCAGTAACGGCGTGCAGGCCTAGAAGTAATAGTAATATCTACACCATGAAGTGGAAAAATGTCAGTAATAAGTGGAATATATGAGTATCCACATAAGAAGACATAACCCATCTAAGCCGCAACTAACATCAGAAGATGTGGTATAGGTACCTCCAAAAAAGATTATCAATCAATCTCCCTTTGAACTCCACTAAACGGCATAGGGAGGTAACATGACCTCGTCGCACACCATTTCCAACTCCCCAAGCTCTGCCTCAAGAATCAAAGTCTGGAAATTTCTACCATGTATAAAAATTGTTTCTCTCTTGTCTCTTATAGATTTTGAAACTTTTCAACTGATGCGTGAAATAGAATAGTAGAATGTCGATTGCTTACAACCTCATCAAAGGGAGGTGTTAATCTACTATATAAATGAAAGTCGGGTTAGTGCGAACACTTATAACTCGAGATCGGCCGAACAAATTCTTCCCACGATTGATTTATTGGATTCTTCTCCGCTCCGGATAACAGAATAACTAATAAAAAGTTGAATAAATGAATAAGAAAGATATAAATTATACATTTTTAATTAGTATTGAAAGCATTATCAGATAGAACTGCCACCGCCATCTATCGTAATAGTAGTGAAATTTCGGTAGAAAGACTCAATAGATGACGATAATGATTTATTTTTTAACCGACATCTACTATATTATAAATTAAAGTCGGGTTAGTGCGAACACTTATAACTCGAGATTGGCTCAACAGATTCTTCTGATGTTTGATTTATTGGATTCTTCTCCGCTTCGGATAACAGAATAACTAATAAAAAGTAAAAAAAAAATGGATAAGAAATGATGTAAAATACAATATTTAAGTTTGTATGGAAAGGTTACCTGGGAGTCCTGGGACGCGCCCACGACATCGCGGTAGTTCCCTCTCATTCTCGCATACGCTCTTACAGTAGCCCATCCCAATTTTCTCCACCGCACCGTTTCGATAGTTTTAGAAATTTTTCATACAAAGTCAACAATATTATCGGGCATATTCGTGTTGGTAATAGGCGAGGTAGGGTGTGTGCGCGAGCGCATTTTTCTCGAGTTGTTCCCGCCAGAGCTTTGAATACGAATGAAATAGGGATGTTTCAGAAATAGTTTAATGTTATTATTTTATTAGCTTATCTAATCGAATTAATTTTGTATTGTTTAACGGGGGCGCAGTGCACATCATGTCGTACATATTAACGGGCCCCTTCGGGCTAGAACCACAGGACAACGTCTGTCGGGAAAGCTAGTCTGTAATATAAAAGAAAGTCAGGTTAGTGGGAACACTACTTATAACTCGAGATCGGCAGAACAGAGTTTTATGATATTTGGTTCATTGGATGTTTCTCAGCTCCGGATAACAGAATAATTATTAAAAATCCGAAAAATGGATAGTAAATAATATAAAATATAATATTAAAGTTAGTATGGAACGGATTTACTGACAACAACGCCGTCTGTGAAAAATGTCATAACGACTCATTTCTTATTTACAATAGAGTTTCAAACCATTGTTGCGCAGATTTTTTAAAGAATTTCTTTCAAGCTTTCAGAAATAATTCAGAATATTTTTTTAACATTCAAACATATTATTTTAAACGTAATTTTGTATAAATTACAAATTCGAACTCAATATTCATAGTAGGGACTACAGGACAACGTCTGTCGGGCAAGCTAGTTGCATATGAATTAAATTAAAAAAAGAAGTGGTTGGTGACCCAGCGGTTACAACGCCGGCTTTCGTACTGCGGACGTCGTGGTTCGATCCCAGGTGCCGACTATCTTCCTCTTTCATGACACAAGCTTTCAGTAGCTTACTGTGAAAGAGTCAAGGGGTGTATTTGTGTTCACTTTGAGTGCGCACAGATTCATTTAAAAAAAAAAGAAATACATAAATGATTGTGCATTCTGCCAATCATGTGTCTTTTATTTATACCACATTGGTGCTGTGTTGGCGCATAATACAGACTGTCGGCAAAAAAAGCACTGATCTGCCACTTTCATCATAATCGCATTACTTGTCAAATAGGTACTTAAGTAGCATTCGGCGGGTATCCGCTAGTTTCAAACAAAACTAACCTTCATTGAAATTATACCAAATACCTTGCTGTCGTTTCTTGACAGCAAATTTCTACCCGTCAATAAAAATAATATAATGTATTTACAAACTTACATAAAATTATTATGTTTATAATAAAATTGTTGACATTTAAATAACGATGTTGACAAATCACTATTGACAATGTATTCGAACATAAATTGTAATTACTTAAGTTATGCTAATACTTTTATGGAAAGACTATAATATTATAATGATTGGTATCTTTAATCTTTTATAATGGTGGCACTTGGAAATGATGGTGTGGTAAGGGGAGTAAAATCGGCTAGTAGAACCATTCTTATATCAGGGCAAAAGCTAAACAATATCTAAAATTTAAATAAAAAGATTATTATTTACTAGCTTATACCCGTCTTGCTTTACGTTTATGATTCCGATTTAGATAGAGAAGGAGGGGCTAATGCGAGTTTTATTTAATTTCCCAATTTACCACGCAACTTTCTTAATTTTTTATTTCATTAGAACCTTCTACTGATAAAAGCCAACACGACAAAAAAAGAATTAGTGAAATCGGTTCAGCCGTTTAGGCGTGATGCGATGACATTAAGTAAAAAGCTAATAAAAAAACATTTCTAAATTATTATGTAGATTTACCACGCAACTTTCTTTATTTTTTCTTTCATAAGAACCTTCTACTAATAAAAGCCAACACGACAAAAAAAGAATTAGTGAAATCGGTTCAGCCGTTTAGGCGTGATGTTCACATATACGATAGAAAGCGGACAAACATTTCTGAATTATTATATAGATAGATTTACCACGCAACTTTCTTAATTTTTTCTTTCATAAGAACCTTCTACTAATAAAAGCCAACACGACAAAAAAAGAATTAGTGAAATCGGTTCAGCCGTTTAGGCGTGATGTTCACATATACGATAGAAAGCACACAAACATTTCTCAATTATTATATAGAAGATAGATTATGTTTATTCCAGTCACATTTATTACAACTTTATAGGAAAGGATTAATACAAATAAGATAGAGAGAGGCACAGGGTCGATTTTCCCGCTTGTCAGATGTTTATGTCTAAGTTATCAAAAAATGCTATCGCTCCGTCAATTAAGGTGAGGAAATTCGAGAAACTGCCTTGGTATGCTCTTCTATCACACTCTGGATATCTATATCTAATATCATTATAATTATTAATTTCTTCTATACATTATAAACTGATTGATTGTATAAAATGAAAGAAAACAGTTTTGAAGGTGAAATAAATGAAAATATAAACCACATAAATGGTGGTGCGAATTTACTTTTCGAACTACGTTTCTATAGCACTTACATGCTGGTGTGAAACGGTAATAGAACAAATTCATTCGGTATTACATACACCGACCTTGGAAATCTAGTGGCATAGGCGCTAATATCATAATATAATCACCCTCTACAAAACAATAATCAGGATTGTAATAACATATAGAAAAATCATCGTAAGCGCTGGACATCTTCGAGTGAATAGCACTGCGCAGAATTCTGGGACCTGTGCAAGTGTGCAATGCGTTCTTGATGGCGAAGAGTTGTACAATAGCTATCAAGCACCCAGGCTAACTATATTGAAGATTTAACAGGCCACGATAGGCCAGATATGTGCAGATAATGCCATTATCGTGGAGGTCAAGACTTGATTTGGTATGTTGCGTCATTGGAAGAAGATGTGAAAGGAAACGAACGGTCTACCCCAAAAAGGATGACTACCTAGTAGACAATTACTTGAAGAAAATCGTTCTATAAAAAATATGCATACTATGTATTTTTAAACTGGCTCGTTTTTGCCCCACCTCACCCCTTACTTGATAACAAATTAATGGAAAGTCAATAACTCTAAATATTAATTGAATGCTTAAATACACCATGCTTAGCTATAGAAACTTCCAGTTAGGTAGTAAGATATTAGATTTTTATCAAATAGAGACATTTTGGAATATCGAGCGTAGGTACTCTATAATCCTTAACTCTTTGACAACTTCTTATCTATTCGCCTCACTAGTAATAGCCTGGTCTGAAGCAGATTAAGAAATTAAATACCTATAGGTACAAAAATATATCTAGAATAAAAATAATAAATCTAATTTTAAAATCAAATTGTCGTTTGACACAAACTGTCATTGATTGATAGTTCAATCGCCAGAATGTGCCCTGAAACATCGTTTAAAACAGCTGCATCGGTCGGAATTATATTGTTTTAATGGTAATCAATTTATTATTAAACAAATTCGAATTCAATAATATTCATAGTTACGACAGGACAACATATGTCGGGAAAACTAGTAGATTATAAATTAAATATACATAATGTGATAGATAATAATTGTTTACTATCTACTAAGTTTATTAGAATTCTACGCATGATTGAACTTTGTGATCTAGTTTGAATATGTGTAGAGAATAACTTATCGCAGCTCGCAACTGTGGATAAAAGAATGCCGGATACTATAACGAGTTTAACTATTTAGAATCTGCAAATTGATTGATATTAGGGTTTGTATGACTTTTCTTTCTTTTGCCATTTGCTATGATCATATCTTCAGCCCTTACAACGTGTAAAGACTCATCAATAGACAGCGTATACAGAATAAACATACGATCTTCATTTAATATCTACTTAGGAGCATAGGAAAGCAACAAGAGCCCATTGCGCTTGATCTTGCAAAACGTTTATGACCTTCTCCCACAACACGTCCAAAACTCTAATTTCTGCTTCGAAGAAGTTAGGAAGATTGATTGATAACTTTACTAAGCTTTACATACATAATTTACTTCAATTTGCTCATGTAAAAGGCACTCGAATAAAAAATAGAGGACTTAAACAAATGTATTAAATTTGTTTTTCTTTTTTTCTGTGCTTATGTTCTTTGAATAACTTTGATTATATTGTATATCTCACATTGGAAAAAAACAGGACAAACAAATACACCTAATGAATTTTACTAGGTATTTAAGTTTTCACTATTTGAGATTGTTGTAACGTGAAGAAGTACAGAAGAGATACAAATGGAAGCAAAAGCCTGTACCATGATAATAATACATCAGCTAGCATAACGAACGTTTCAGAAAAAACAGAATGATTTCTTGGTCCTGCGAATTTCGTACAGGAAGATTTGACATACATGTACACAAATGTGTATGGATTATGGTACTGTACTATGGTAAGGTACAATCAGGTCTCATCAAGCTGAAGTCACGGTCCATTCCACACTGAGCCTAACCCATGCTTCCTTCCGTCCGTACAGTACATCCACTTGTCCAACCGTAATTAGGTACTGCCATTGTCACAAATGCTACTGTATTTATTGTCCCGATTTTACTCTTTTAAGTAGCTACCTGTATTCTTCTCCAAAATGGCGGATGTCACGGACTCAAAAGGTTGACAGTTGAACTAATTTTTTTATTTATTAGTTTGCATTATTATGTCATGGAGTTGATCAAAATAGTCGCACCAAATAACTGTTGTTTAGGAACTATTGTAATTTCTCCCTACTCGATTTTTGTATACAATAATTATGTTTTTTAGACACTTGATAAAATTAAGTGTGCGAATTATTGTTAACTTATATTTTTACTGATTACAGAGAAGATATGGGTTACCCAAAGATCCATGCTGGGTAGAGTGAGAAACGGAGTGATACGACAAAGAACCAAGATTGCAGATATTGCCCAACGTATCACTTCCCTCAAATGGCGGTAGGCAGGTCACAGGAAATGGTCTAAGAGAGTCGAAACCTGGAGATCCAGAATGACTGCCAGGAGCGTAGGGAGACCACCACTAAGGTGGAGAGACAACCTCGTCAAACAGGCTTGGGTCCAAAAAGCCCTAAAAAGAGTAGCGTGGAAGGAGATGGAGGAGGCCTTTGTCCAGGAGTGGACGTGAATAGGCTGAGAAGAAGAATAGGTTTAAGTAACTTTTTTGATTAGGTTATTTTAGTAAATTTTTTTGTACGTGTAATTGAATTTCCCATCAGGGTCCCGAAGACGAGGAAGACCCTCTCACACTGTGTTCCGCTCCTTCGAAGCGGAGCTGAGGGACATGGACATGGTGTGGGAGGAGGTCATAAACATTGCGCAAGATCGAGCGCAATGGAGAGCTCTTGATGCCTCCCTATGCCCCTGGGTGGGGTGTAAAAGGGAGTGTTGTTGTTATTGAATTTCATATTTTATTCTAAAAATTAAGTAAGTGAATATTTTTTGTTTTTTTTTTCTTTTCGTTCTTATGGTATCACCAATATTGACGAACAACGTGTTGTTGCATACGATTTTCACTTGCTATTATTGTTGAACTGTGGATAGAAAGGATGCAAAGGTAACTACATAATTGCGTTTCCATTGATAATTAACAAAAAAATATTTTACCATTTTTCTGTTTTCTATTGTCACTTTTGTTCATTTTCATATTATGTAGCTTTTTGGATTTTAAAATTTTTAAGATATACCGCTTTCTTAAAAAGAAATTGAAATAAATACAATGTATGATTTTTTTTCAATTTATAGAAGTTAAAGTACCCCTATACAAGGAGGATAAATTTTCCCATTTTCGTTATTTTTTTGTTTAGGTATTATTCGGACACTTAGTTTGATCAAGTTCCGAAATAACACAATATTTTATAATTTAATGGCTTCTATACTATGCGATTCTACCTATTCCACATGATAGTTCAATTTATTATGTACGTATTTATTTTCTTATATTATCGTTTCACGTATACTCCAAAGACTTCAATTTTAGTTGTTGCTGATCCTTGTTATAATGTTTTCTTCACGTAACATTACAAAAAAAAACATAGAGCCGTGAGTTGATTTGCCCCCCTCTCCCCCATTATACAAAGTTTTAACTGTCTCAAAAATAACTAGGTAACCAAAATTATCTAATAGTTTTCGGACTATTAACAACTGAATCTTTCACTCCTTGAGATGTTTTCATATCACGAACATAAATTGTCTTAAGTGTTTGAAAACCTAAATGCGCAATAATCCTCCATAAAGCATATGAGAGTCACTAAAATCATCAATAATTTTAAATGAATCTCCATACAACCCCGTAATATTTGAATATGTGTTTATTTGTAAAATCGATAGATGGCGTGAAACAAGTTACACAATACAGTAGCAAAATAATTATTTATATTATTATTGAATATTTCTATAAGCTTACCAAGGAACTTGACCCACCAGCTGGTTTCACTCATTTTCAGCAATTCACATTCAAAACAAGTTTCATAAAACGATGGTCTACGATTCGCTACGATCTTATTTTCCAGCACGATCGGCGGGCTGATGTTCAATTTATTCAGCTTCGGAATTTCTCGTGTAGATGGCGGTGCTTTTGCTAATTTCCTGAAAGCTTGGGCGAATCGTTTCCCTAACGACGGCGCGTATATTTTCTTCTTCACGGCCACGGGAACTGTTGTTGTTTTATATTCGACGGTTGGAAAAGGATATTTTTTCAAAAATTGACGTTTTATATATCCATCAGAGTCGCTAGTTTCGGAGTTGGTAGAATAAGGATGGAATGACGGTGGAACTTTTCTCACACACAGTTTACACGGATTAAACTTCATTTTTTCATAGAACGTTCTCACCTATCAACGTAAAAAATGTTCCATTTTCAAATTTTAAACGATGTTATCCAATGAGAAAGTTTGTATTTTTTACGCGTTTGAAACGAAACCACTTAAGCACAATTTTACTCAAAAATCGATAAAGAGCATCGCACAAAAAAAGACTGACACGTGTCTCGTCACAAGATCGACTGATGTCTTAAAAAAACATAAGCAGGAACCAAAATGTACTTTTGGAAGTAAACAAGTACAATACGGTATTGTAAGGAAATGGGTTGGACGGAGATTTTCCACTCGAATAAGCATGAAATCATTGAGCATGTCGACACCCATTGTCATCACTGTACGAATTGTCTTAATTCTTCCCATGGACATCACCCTATATTTTTTTTGTCTCAATTTTTGGCAATTATCATAAAATAAATGTTCTTCCTCACAGTAGGGTCTCGAAGATGACGAATACCCTCTCATACCGTGTTCTGTTTCTTCGAGGCAGAGTTGAAGAATCTGGATAAGGTGTGGAAGTATCATCAATATTGATTGAATGGAATACTATAATTATTGGTGATATGAAAATGTAAGTAGGTACATCAAATATAAATTATTGTAAAAAGCTTTTAAAAAATCACAATTAAGAGAAATCGAGCGCAGTAAAGAGTTCCTGTTGCTCCCTGAATGAGGTCTAAAAAGGGAGAATTTAATTTGATTTGATACGTTCATTTTTGCTATTTTTTCGTATAAGCACTCGCCATACCTCACAATGTAATAGAAGTAAGAACCAAAAGAAGCATATAATGAAATATAATTTGACTATTTAGCAATTTGAAACTTATTAAACTCTGATTACTGCATGGATCAAATTTGATGCATCTTATTTGTATGGGGCACACAAAAACAAAAAAAAAAACGACGGATTTTTATTACATAATGTTACTTTAAAATGTTGTGGTATGGCTGGAATTCTCCAAGAGAAAGCTCTCTATCGTGAAAATTACCACTTTAATTCATGTTCTGAGTAGCTGTATAATATGAAAACTGAGGAAACACCGCAGACACTGGCCACTAGAGATTCCAGCAAGAAACACGGGGAGTCAATGGCTTCACGAGAATGACTTTAAACTTTGTCCGACACTAACTTTAATAAACTAAATCGAATCGCACTTTGACGTATAATGAAGTTTGGAAACTAACATTGCTTTTGCCGGACTTTATGATCCTACAAACATAATAATATTATCACCAAGAGAACACATCAAATCAAACAAAAAACAGAAAACAATCTGGAACTTACCGATATTCGGTCCATTTATCCTTAAAGAACTCAGAACTTTATCGAATGCACTGGCAGACGGTTCTTCATATCCATTCAAAGCAAACTTCTTTGTTGTTGTCACTTCTTGAGTTTCGGTCACAGATTCCTCGGATATCTCCGTTTTTGTCATGAGGTATTCTTTGGTTATGAAAGGGTTTGTGGATTTCGTGGTTGTGGGTGTTGAGTAGAGGAGGAACTGTGGTAGTTGAGTTGAAGAAAAAGAAGTCTTTGGTTGAGAGACAACAGGTGGAAGATGATTCGAAACACTCGATGTATGAGTACTGAATGGTGATAGTTGTTTTTGCATTCCACTGTGAGACGGCGAATGAGTTGTATTTGAAGACACGGGTTTGGCAGCGGACAGAAAAGACGAACAAGTAGTAATGTTAAAGGTATTATTGTTCAAAGGTGTATGATTTGTGAAAGGGAAGTATGGAGAAGAAGATATGGGATTTGATTCACTTTGAGCTGGATAAGTTTGAAAAGCAGACGATTGTATACTATGTCGGGGAGCTGGTTGAGGACTACTTTGAACACTGGGTGAAGATGTTTGAATCTGGGAATTCACTATATGGAATTGAGGAGCCGTCTTCTGTGGGATATTTGTATTACTAGGAGATATCATATTTTGCGTAGAAAAGTTGACGTTATTTGGAGATGTTTGTGAATAGATAGGAGACAGTTGCGCTGATTGAGATGGTGATCTTGGTGAAAGCTTGGAAGAATCTACGTTGTAAGTTGGAGAATATCGGGGAGATGTGCTAAGAGATGTAACCGGATTATTCGAGATGGAGTTCGAAGATGAATATTGATTGATTGACGGTTGTAAACTTTCATATTTTTCACCTCCATTTGTAATTGAATTAAAACGGTTCGAATTGGATAAACTTGGAGATGAATCGCAGGGATATGAAAAAGTTGGAGGTGTTATAGTCGGCAATGTGATACTAGGTTGTACTGAATATCTTACTAAAGTTGTTGATTCTAAAGGTATAAATGGAGAATTGCTGGACTGTGAGGGAGGTCTTTGTCTCGAGGGTGAGGTAAGTAAGGAAGGAGATCGCAGAGGCTCCGATAACGTTTTGGGATTTCTAACTGGGGATTTAGGAACATTTGAAAATGTATTATTGGAGTGGGTTGTTTTTGATGGAGAGGTGAGTTGTGAATGATTCTCTATGGATACGGTCAATGTGGTCAATTGGGTTGGTTGTGATACTGAGGATATGGAATTAACTGGTGGGTGGAGCACAAAAATGTCATCCTTTTCTTCTGGTTTAGGAGTTGATCTGCTTTGCACTTCCGCTATTAATTGGGACGGTCCTGAAAAACAAAAAAGCAAAAGCCTTAATTAATTATAATTGTCCCAGATATTGTAACGACGGACGCTTAGGCAATGGTTATCGTTGTATTGCCGTTGCGATAAATATATGAAATATGCACTATAAAAATGTTTTTCCTTACTTTTCAATTCCGTGGGGATATTAGATTTAAACGATCCTCTTCTTCTAGGCGATCCAAGGTCTCTGAAAAAAAAAATCATAAAAATTAATATGTATTTTTAGAAAGACTAGTGGTCGACCAGTGCTCGAAATTCAACCACCACTAATTTAGATAATAAGTTTGAACATTATTAAGGTTTCGTTGTCAAAGACAAAAAAAGGCTGAGCGAGCGTTATTTCACATTTTTTTTTCAAAAACAATGACACGGATACGTCAAAGGCAAACAATATTAATCTATTCGAAATTTGATCACATATAAACAAAATAATGTTTCCGTTTGTGTCGATTATCATACGCCGCTTCTTCTCTATATAAACTATAAGTGTGCTAAATTTCATACTTCTTCGTCCGCGAAATTTCGTAAAAATGGTCACTAAGTGTTTCATTCACGCATTAATATATAGATAGATGATTGTAAGATACTAGCTTAACCGGCAAACATTGTTCTGCCATATAAATTATTGGTTTATTTTTTAATAAATTCCCGTGAGTGTGAATTATATAGTAACACGACTTGGAAACAATTAAGATGCGCATGTCTCGACAATCTATGACCGTAAAAGTTAGTGACAAATATTGATTTGTTCGTCGAGAGGCATTTTTGGCCTGTCAAACCTTTCCACTGGAGGCTTGATTCTGTAATTATTAAGTTTATTTTGGTTCCTTTGTATTCACAATGGAACAATTGAGTTGAAAGATTTTGTGACAATAGGAAAAAAAATGTTTCTGAGAAAGATCTCTTGATGGGTGGTGTAGTCTTTAAAAAACGTAGAGAGGAATTGGCGTTCTATGGTTTCCGTCCTTTAATGAAGGAATATGTTATGAAACATAATAATTAGATAATATTCATAAACAAAGACTATTGTAATGAGGGATTTTTTCTGAGAAGTAAAGTGAGATTGTCCTTGTCAAGTACAGGAGTGTATTGTCATTTTTTTTTTAATTGAAAAAAAAATTAAAAGTTTTAAAACTGAACTTCTATGATTTGATTCATTATAACTTAAGAGTAATAAAGTAAGTACTCGTATCTATTTTTAAAATTTTGATGCATGCAAAAGAAGCAAAAATTTTCTTCGTTGCAGATTTTGTTCACAAATGTGACTATGGCAGTTGATTTGATTGTACTGTCAGTCAGATTGATTGTACTGTCAGTCAGATTTATTGTTCTGTTAATCAGTTACATAGTTCCTTATAGGGTCACAATTTTACTTTACCATATAGAGATATGGGGACAAATTATTGACATGAATCCGTAGCAACAGTTGTATTTAGGAATCTCTGACCAAGTAGGTGTCACATATTCTTCAATATAATAGTTCCCACGGTCACAATTATTTTCATATTAACAAATATAATTACTTAGGGACGAATAATATAAGTATGATAAATATTTTCAAGTTAAGTATGAAAAAATGCATGAAATAATTGAGATTAGAACTTCTCATTTACACGGGCGACAATGTACAAATCAAAGAGAACGTTTAGCCCCATTTGAATTCAGAACATTCTATTTGATTTGCTAAATGTTAAAATTGACCATTCGAATTTAAAATGTTCTATTTGATTAGTAAAATATTCGAATTGATAACGATCTTAGTATCTACTCGATTAGCAAAAAAATCAAATTCCCCATTCGAATATAAAAAGTTCTGTCTGATAAGTAAAACGTTCAAATTGAAAACGTTCTATTTTAATTTTAAAAAATTCAAATTACCCGTTCGATTTGAAAACGTTCTATTCCATTTGTAGAAAGTTCTGATTTTAATTTTAATAATGATTTGAAGTAAAAAACCTATATAACGGAAGATTTGTAGGAATGTTATTTTCATAATAATGGTAAGATAAGTCGAATCCGCGCCTGGTAGAGATATCCCAGAGTTGCTGGTTGCAATGGTAATGAGTGAGTGCTTTGTGTTTTAATAATAAATTTAGCTTTAGTTAATATTCAGTGAATGTGCCCACATTGGGTTGCGCACACAAGGGTTATCTTTACATCGCTTCAAACGTGGAACAAAGGGTTAGGCGAATTTGATACCTTCAAAGTACCCGGTAGTTAGGCCTAAAATGTACTTTTTTAAAATTACATACAATAACGCTTTTTTACATGGCACAAATCACTCGACATCGGGTGGATTGCCTAATAAAATAAAAAAAAAAAAAAAAAAAAAAAATATTACACGATATTATGATACCCAATACGGGGCTACCAACGAATGTCTTAAGACTATCATTATCTGTTAAGTGATTACGTAGAGTAATAAACATAAGTTATTTGACTGCTAAGTACGAAAGAGGCATGTGGAAATTCCTGTGGGAGAAGATAATTATTATTAAACTATTCGCAAGAATCAGCGTCTTGCAGTATTTTTTACCTCCCTTCTGAATGGGGTAAAAACAGATATAACCTCAGAAACTATCCATCAGATTTATAAAAAAATAATTGCATTCGATATCCTATTTCTTGGATTAGGCTCAAGGCTATTTAATATCACGCTACGACTCTTAGAGACAGTATTAATAAATTCATTACGAAGAAAAACCAACTTTGAGAAGATTTATACTCAGTGGACATAAGAGTATTTTCTGGATCAACAAAGTGACATATAAAAGCAGAGAAAAGTGTTCATTTCCTAGAAAAAATGTGATTTTAATCTGGCCAAAAGAGGTTGTCAGTCCTCATATCTGCTGGACTAATTGTAAGACATTGAAGTTTTCTAGTACAAAGCTTTGATAAGCCATTAAATTCTTAAAATGTGACTTACTCATTTAGTCCTAATTTGAGGGAGTCTCCTGCGTTCTTCAACATGGAGTGCGCCTGGGCGTTGGTCATGTTCTTGGTGGAGACATTGTTAATGGAGGAGATGACGTCCCCTTCTCTGATGCCAGACAAGGACGCCTTTCTACCAGGGTTTACCTGAAAACAATCAAAATGAAACTTAGAAACAAGTAAAGTTTTTAGAGTGAAAGTCAACGGAGTAAAACTAAATAACAGACAAACGGATCGTATTGCACATAGTCCGCAAGACCTTAAAATTATCATGGACTGTGTCAACGAAGTCGGTTTGGTCTGATCATAAATGTACAGAAGATTAAGTTTTAATCGTTTTTAGCTGCCAAAAATCTCCAGGTGAGAGTTAAAAACGTTGATAAGAATAGAGAAATACAAATGTCTGGGTTGCATATTCATAAATCTCGATAAAAATGCAATGATTCGATTCGGATATTGCCAGCGATTCTAAAGTCTTGAAAAGTGCAAATATTGACAGAATATTAAGATCCGTAAGGTCTTGGCAACGTTCTCAGAGGTGATAAGTACTCGCTTATGTAGCTGGCCATCGAGGGCAATATACAAGTATAACTGCCCTGCGATATGAGTCCGTGGCTTGGAATCCAAACTGGGCAACAGATTCATGCAGCTAGGAACAGAAAAGCTTTTGCCCAAGTGATAGTCAACATCGGGAGGACCTGATTGGGCACTTCAAGGAAACCCTATACAATGTCATAAGCAGGGTTACCAAGTGTTTTCCAAAAAAATACCGAATCAGTGTTGCCTCTCTCAAAAAATGGTATCCGGAAAGGACAGGTGACAACAATGTTTATTTTACGGAGAAAAATTGATCAGAAAATATACCGAACCACCTACTTCGGTATTTTTGTCATACCGAACACCGAACATGGTGCTAAAGGGTTGAGGTAGATTGGACTGTGTGGGCAAGGAATGTTCGTCTGAAAAACTTGGGGTATATTGGTAAATTTTCGGTAGTACATAGGTAAAATTGACATCATCTCCAAGTCAAGCGTGGCATTCTATCGCCAGATCCAAGCAATTGGGCATTTATGCAAGGGAGTGAATGAAGAATAATTAATAACAGAAATTTCAGTTTACCCTCATTTTAATAATATTATTTTGCTGTTTTTTTTTAATTATAGAGGGCATGTAATGGGCAGTCGATGGGTTAAAGGTAAATTATAGGCTAACTTTATGGCTGTGATACTTCTTATGGGATTGGAGCAGAATAGCAACCGTAGAAGAAAATAAAGGCAGAGCAGAAGATAGAGTTTCGGCAGAGTCACCAGTAACGTCTAACGGACCTGACAGGAAATTTAGAAAAGATATTCAATAAACGGTAGATATATGTAGAATGTTAGAGTGGTCGAATAGACCAATACAAGGCTACAAAACTACAATAATTCAAGTCTTTGTACACGTGTTAGTACATACATAAATTACAAAATATTATAATTTCTTTTGAAAATCAATGGTTTTCAGCTTAGCATGCGAAAATGTAATTTACATACATTCAAGAATCTATAAGATATTATAAGTAAAAATGTAAATTAGTACCCATACCAAGTACTGTTTTCTCCTCCCAGCTGGGGAGCAAAATTTCAACATCATGGTCAATGTACACAATTATGGTCAACCATTAATCATATCAATGTCACGAAAGCACTTGTTTCATGAAACCATTCGTTAAACCTATGTTTTGACACACTCACACAAGAATACAAATTACACTTTTTTCAACATTTTTATCACGCACTTTTTTTATATTTGAAGCACCAATGAAAGTAAGTTCACAGCGAAAAAAAAAACAAAAGAATACAGTCGAAAAAGTTTAAAAATTCAAATAAAGAACGCGCGCGTTTTTTGTTTATAAACCGATTTGTTGCCAGTACGTTTTACCGTATAAGGTGACATCTCGCGTGTCAACACAGAACTAACCTCTGACCATGGAATTTCTTGTCTCGAGTCTCTCAAAAGGCCCGAGGAGTCTTCGATTGTGAGTATGTAAATAATAATGGGATGATACTCACTCAGTGTCCTAGTATGAAAGCAGTAACAATGCGAGTGTGTGTGTGTAGAATTCTAGGTACATAGGTAGGTAGGTACTTTGTTTCAAATATGGAACGTGTGTGTTTTTTAAAGCAGCCCCGAACTGCACTCACGCATTATCTATGGTCAATTACACAACATGGCAGTGAACGGGTTAAATCAGGGACTCATAACATTTTTTTTTATGTTGCAATTAATTATTTTGGTTACATACCTATGTTAAGTTAATATTAGTAATTTATAAATAAAAGGGGTGCGTATTATGTGCATGTCTCGTACGGAACACTGAAAAACGTGCGTTAAATGTAATCTTAATATTATAAAGAAACAAATAAAAATAACTTGACGAGAAAAGGCTTAAAAATAGTAACAAATTAAAAACTATGTAGATAAAATAATTTTTACATTTGATAATGAAGACAGCTCCGCAGTCTCCGAAAACCGGTTCATGTTTGAACAATAAATTATGCCATTGACCAAGAATCTTCACTTTTATTATTTACAAAATTTATAAATTGGAATAAAAATTATAAGGTAAAAAGTACTAATAAGGTTGTCTACGTAGAGTTTTCTTTTATTTTCTAATTTTCCATGCATTTTTCTTATTTTTTTTCTTCTAAAAGGCATTCTCCTGATAAAAGGCTACACGAAAAAAATTTTTTTAAGTGAAATCGACCCAGCCGTTTAGACGTGATGCGATGACATCGGGAAATAGCTCTCCATTTTTATATATAAGACTAGCTTTCCCAACAGACGTTGTCATGTGGTCCTAACTATGAATATTGAATTCGAATTTGTATGTATGGTGATGAATTAATTATCTTTTGACCAATGTCATTCCGACCGATGCATCTGTTTTAAACCACGTATTTTCCATCCGCATTCTGTCAATCGCACCAACCATCTAACAACGACAGTTCTTGTCAAAATTTCAACACTGGAATAAGTACCTAATAATTATAACATTGTAAAAACTAGTAAAGTGATGCGATTTCATTGGAAAATAGCTCTCCATTTTTATAATATAGAAAATAAGGAAGGTTACCTACGTTAAGTTTTCTTAAAATTTTCTTTGATAAGACAATACTTAACACAACAACAAAAGCATTAGCAAAATCGGTCCAGTTGTTCTGACATGCTGCGATGAATATGTGAAATAAAGAGATCTTTAAAAAAATTCCTTGAAATATTAATGGTTGTTTACCCATGGATTGAGTAAGGAGCGATGTGTTCAGAGAAATTGATTGTCTTTCTCGGCACGACTTCGTACTTTACATCTAGACTCAATGTCGTGTGATGGGCGTGCACGGAATCGTCTAACCATCCTGCACACTGCACAGTCTACATCTAACCTCACATCCATGTCCCGGTGATGCGAATCTGACGTGCCTAAGCAAAGCTATTGAATAAATAGTGGTTTTTGTATGAAGCCCGCATGTGCACTCGCGCCATCTGTTGTCAAAAGTGAAAAAAATGTGATATTTGAATTTAGAATGAAATAAATTATTTTATATTTTTATAAAACAGTTGTAATAGATGCTAAACCATTCTTGTGTTATTATCTTTAAAATGAAACCGACTTTGTGGGCATCACAGATTTAGATTGTAAGCGGAAAGGTCAATACTAATTAATGAACCTCTCTACTAAATGCTTGGCAAAGATGGCGTTGTTAGGCCACTTAACTTTTTCAATTCAAAAACTTTTGCTGGTTGCAAAACAAGAATAAAAAAGAGATATAGAAACGTCTACGTAACGTTGAATGGTAGGAATGGCAAAAGATACCGTTCTAAAGATGGCTTGCCACAGGGATGCATAATGGACCCTCTCCTATTCAATACACACACGAACGACCAAATCATTGATGATAGAAATATACAATTCATCTATTCCTACAACACATTAAGCTGATACATTACAAGTAATAGAGTCTGCATTGCAGAATACGATACAAATTCTACCATAGTACTAGGCACCTATACCAAAAATCTAACCTCGGGCTATAACTCAAGAATGCTAAACTTAAAATCATCTGGAATAGATTGACCTAGAACACGCAGAATGTTTAAGTGATTTGAAGCAGTAGCAGAAGGCGGTCGTAAGCCTGTAGTGGTTAATATGATATAATAATTAATTTAATGCTTACCACGAAAAGCCACTTGTAAAAAACATACCTGCCATAGATTACAAATAATCCCTTCGTCTATCAGTTTAAGTCAGTCTCAATCAAATGACCATTTATAAATTCCACAGATAAAGATCATCGCTTTATTAAACAAACATCAAAATTTAATTAGTTTTTTTTATGGGCTATTAAAAAAAATCTCACGATTTAATTGAACAATAAGTTATGTCAGCAATAAGCGACAATTAGTTCATTTTATTCGAATGGACGAATGTCTTTTTTTTTATTTTAATGATGAGAAAGTTATGCAACAGGTGAACACAAAAATATGTCTAGTATTGACATTAGGTACTGTCTTATTAATTAAGAACCGTCATGGTGATCTTGACTATTTTGTTCTTTATACCTATCCACAACTCCTCTACACCGACAATCCTATAAATTAATCTTCTTCCCGGGCAATTATTATACCCACACGATGGTGGAGTCTGCCTTTTGCGTTTTTCGCCGCCAATAAATTAATATGCATCTAAATGTCAAGTTTCCGACCCATAGGCCGATGTTGAAGAACATCCAAGTCAACCTTCCAACAGTATTTCACGTATATACCTAATTTCCGACCACATTACCACAGAGTAGGGGGTCAATAATCAACAATTGATAGTAATGGCTGAGAAAGAAAAATAAGAAGTTTTGCTAATAAACTTAAAGCTCCCTTGCACACTGCAAATTATGTAGTTTGGAGGAGATTTATCCGCGGCGTACTTTTTATATAGTCTGATCGCTTCAGTATGCGCGCATCCCATGCATCTTCATTATAATATGTAGGTACCTATGTTTTTTAATGTTTAATTTTTAAATCAATCAATAATAATAATTATTGTAAACAACTATCCAGAAAATCTTTTTTTCTCATCTGATATTAACCCTTGCGCAACGAGCATACTAGGATGTTGCTCAGGGACCCCAAGTCGATTTTAATTTCCAACAGGTACGTAGAAACCACGGATCCCCGGGAGTCCGTAGGGACCATTTTGGGAACCACCGGTCTATTTTATCTTGGAGCATATATTGTATAGAGCAAAAAAATCGAATACGAAAAACTCGTTAATCAATGAAATCTCTTTGAAAAGTGACTCAATCTGAATGAAAGTGTTACGCATTAGTTTAAATAATGGCAAAATGAAAAAAAAGTTTCAAAATTATATTATTGTCGAAGTTCAATATAAACGCCTAAATCTATACGGTTAGTAGTTCTAAAACGACATAGTAGTTGCATATAACAAGGCGTAAAATAAGCCGTCTCTTACCGAAATCCGATTCGCTTCAAGATGTATATTTTTTATCCGTTAAATAAAACTAAACGGCTATTATGCACCTAGTATGTAATAATTTTCGAAAATCTTTCACCAAGATATATTATAAAAGTCGAACAATATAATTATATCATTCATCATTAAACAAGAAAAATTAGTTTACGTTCACAAAAATAAAATGGACATTAAAATCGCTATAGGGGATGTTAAAGTAAATACAATGAGGTATGGTTAAGTACGAAACATTTCTACAATCAATTAGATGCGGGATGACTGGAAGATATAGGTAGATACTCACGTCTAGAATCTGTTCGAGAGAGGCACTATATCTCTGAAATAATAACAAAAACAAAAAATGTAAAAAAAAATAAATAAAAAAGTGTGTATGCAAAGCTAAAATGTTTTTGAATTGTGTTGTTTTTTTTATGTAGACGAGAGTTGCAGGTAGGCGAATAACTAGATGTCTAATCAACAATAATTAAACCTTTTTTACATTATCACGGAGAGAAGGGTCTCAATTTTACATTTCTATATACAAAGGTGTCAGTTTAACCGGCGGAACTTATTGCCTGAGCCATTTTTTCCCACTCAACCGGTCACATCCAATCTGATACGGGGTCTACCCCGGGTTTCAGAAATTTCAAGTGAAAAAACACTTGGAAAAACTCTTACCCGACAACGACTCTAACACTTCTTTTGATCTGAAGTCTAAGCCAATCCCACTAGGCTAAAGAAGTCAATTTCACGTTGAGAACTGCGGACAAGTTTTTATTTCTTCTTGTAGCAACATTTGTATCAAGTACACATATCATTTTGTCGCGTGGGGTTACAGTGTTACAAACGAACCTAACCAATTATTATATTTGATAGGTTAATAGTTATCTAGTCCCTTTAAGAAAAACAGCACAACAACCTACAAAAAAACAGTGGTATGCTGTCTAGAAGTTTTCTGAATTTCTGGCAGTTGATAAGATTCACCGTAACACTTCAAACATATTTTCAAGATCTCCTTATAAATTTTGATTCTTTTCCACTTTTCAGAAAAATACTTTCACCTCACAGATAACTCGGGAAGAATAAGAGAGCATTATATATTTTATATTCGGATCACCTTTGGTATCCTTCCAACAATCGCTGCCTTGATGCAAAACATCTTTTTTATTTTCTATCATATCTTACTCCTGAGATCCTTTCAAATTATTCCCTCGGCTCTTCTCATCCTAAGACTATAAAATTACGCTCCTGGCATGGTACAGTCACCAATAATTATGTCCTCTTTTCGTTTTCCTTGTCTTCTTCCGGCCGGCCGAAATTTTCCATTGCCGGCCACACTCCTTATATCGTCAGACCCCTCAGCTGTGGCCTACCTGGGCTTCTATGACCAGTTCTTGGTCACCACTCCAGGGTTTTCTTGATCCATCTTTAATCTGCTATTCTTACTATATGACCGGCCCAGTGACGCTATTTTATACGTCACATCGGAAATGGAATAATTAAGAATTATTTTTGATTGGACGGCGAAAATGACCAATAATTCGTTCGTATTGCGAAGGAATGTGGTCGTCAAAAGACTATCTGATATCTGAATTGAACTTGTTTTCTGATTCTTTCTGTACATTGTAGATGAAAGAAAAAATGCTTTGAAAAACTAAAAAGTTTTAAACGGGGTTTAAAACTCCAATGTAATATCTATACTAAATGAGGGCTCAACTGGGATCAAGAAAGCCATGGCGGTGGAGTGGGAGGGTTGGAGAGACGTCGTCAGACGTAGAAAAATACTCTGGTGTCCATCAAAAAAATGTCATCTGCCTACTTTAATAACAAGTTGCGTGCCGTCACCGGTGACTTTACGAGTACATCAAAGCTGTTTTCTGATGTTGTTCCAAGTGTTAATAAAATAAGTGACTGTATTATATTTCATTAATTTCCGGAAGGCTAGATAATGCGGAATATCACGCCAGATATTCAGATTAGGTTATTTATTTATTTATTAAATCAACGGCTAAGGTTTTAACAGAAATGGTTATAAATATGGTATCAGGTTCAGATTAAAAAAACAATTATTAACATTAACATCCATCCTTCAAATAATAACAATAAACGAATGGATTTCAAAATAGTTATAAAATTACTAGCAGGAAAATCTGTAGGACAGGTATAGAAAAGGGCCATCAATTGTTTGGATGTCCTCAATCCGTTATATTGTATTAACTTAACCAGCACGTTGAGAACTGCGGATAAGTTCGTAAGGGGTAGACAGAGAGAACGAACCTCCACTCCTTTCTATCCAAGCACACTTCTTTTGCTTCTTCCATCGACATACCATTTCTCATATTTCTCTTACTTCTGACCTATCCTTCCTTGAGAACGGAAAAGATGTATTCGATCCACATCATATTCGGTCGGCCACGCATTTTTGCACCTTTCCTTTCAACTTTTTGTCATTATGTTTGCATGCATTCTTTCCACACGCCCAAGCCATCTCGACTTATTTTAGTTGTTCGTAGGAGCCTCTGATTAAGTATCACGCGTAATAAAATAATATTTCTCGCGAATACCTGTTATTTATGTTTATTCGTCACATCAAATATCGACTTATTGACGACAATAATAATTATAAGTAAGTTTGAAAAATATTTCCCGTTGTTAACCATTTAAAAAAAAAGAAAATATATACGATCACGTGGGGTTAGAGTGTTTCAAATAAAATACCCAGTTACGCAAAATTAATTATTAGAATCGGTTTTTTTTTTTGGTGCATCATTTTCGCATCAAAGGAATGAAATATTTTAAAGGATTCCAAAGAATTTAGTGCTTTCATCGACACGTATGGCACAGATTAGAGATATATAATCCAGATTATAACTTCAAAAAATGGAATATATTTTTTTCGTTAATCCTCAATTTCTGAGTATTCTCGAATTTAGCGCTCGTGTGGATTTTATGAATACGTATATTCAACAACTTCGAAAAAAAAACATGTTACAATAAAAATAAGGATTTTAATTTTTTACATGAATCATAATAATATGTGCCTTTTTCATATTTTGTTCACTAATAATTCAAAGATATAGATATACCAACACAACACTGCCAAAAATGCATAAAATCAGGCACATTATTAAGACCCATCAAACACTTTTCTTGATCAATAGGTAATTAATTGCAAGGATCAGTGAGGATAAAAATCGGACGTTAGTGATACATGCGTGATGCTATGACAAAAGTACACAAATATATTATTTTGTAGACCTTTTGTATTTTTTTTAGAAAACTTATTTCGATTTATAATATTTTATTCTATCAGTATGGAGAAAAAGCAAAGTTTATTTGATGAATTAGTACCTATACGAGTTAAGTTTTATAGAGTTGATAATGTTTTGAGTAAAATGTGTAAAAGTCGTTTTTTAAATACATTTTTTAAATATACCTAATATGAATTTATGTTCAATCAAAGTGAACACAAATACACTCTTTTGACCATATCACAGTAAGCTACTTAAACCTGGTGTCGTGAAAGAGGAAGATGGTCGGCACCTGGGATCGAACCCACGACCTCCGCACGAAACAGTACGAAAGCCAGCGTCGTGACAACTAGTCTACCAACCACTTCAATCATTTACCTCTCTATCACATAAAGATGTTTAAAATAATTAATACCTACATAGGTAGGTATAATTATAATAAGGGTCTCAGTAAGAATTTATCAGTTTGATATTTTACGTGAATTTTTGCACTGTGAAATTAGAATGTTTTTGAAAACCATTTCGAATCAAAGTTTTTGGATTTTCTGAAGCTGACCTTTCTCCATTTTTATAATAAGTTTATTATAACGAGTTGTTCTTTCGTAAAAATTATAAATTTCAGTGTTGCCACTAGCAACAAATAAACACACTAAATTTAAAAAGTGCAGTCATACTGACACAACCTAATAATATTCAAAAGCAATTTCTAACATATAAAATCCTGTACTCACCCTTGATATTCTTAAAGGCTGATTGGAATCAGCGCCACCATGCATTCGAAATCCCCATGGGGAACCTCCAGTCAACTCGACAGTTCTGGCAGTCATTTCCGATGAAAATTATGAAATTCTACACAACGGTAACACTTAATTTATTTTATTACTAGCAACACTTCAAACATACCGGAAATGGTTACTTAAATTTTATGTGAGAACATGATTATTCAATATTCAAATTTAAAACTATTCTTAGCGCGAACTATTATTTTTTTTTATATAAAAGGAATATAAAAGCTACGACCTTTTAAAATTAGAATTTTACGTGCGAATAAACAAGTGACAATTAGAATTTTCTCAGTGTTGCACTCATTAAAAAAATAAAACTTTTTAGATTATCTGTGGAAGCACATCATTGCTTTTTTTATTTATTTAAAATTTACGCATCAATGCGTTCGTTCGTTAATATTTGAATCGATTAATTTAAGTTATGTTTTATATTATTAAAAAAATTTATTTACACGAATTATTGTCATATCATAAGTTGATTTTTTTTACGTAATTAACATTAATTGACGACGTTTATGTAAATTGAACTGTTTTTTTTCGTCCTGTAGATCGAAAAATTTCTTCTGGTAAATCTGTAAAAAAAATTAAGAATAATTAATTAGATACATTACTAAATCCATATGTAATTCATTTTAAAACGAATGTTTTATACAGATTATGGATAAGTAATGGTTAGCGACAGAATTACTCAAGACGAATTGGTCAAAACTGAAAGCTGCCGAGTTCACACGGTTAGGTCATGATTTTAGAATGAATGGCAATAAAATGAGGAAATAAAAAGTTAAGTAGGTATATGAAAGGCTGAAAGGTGTGTGTCTTTTAAGAAGTCCAACACATTGATAAGGTCGGACGTGATGGATAATACAAACATGAAAATAAATTCGGTCTGTCTGCTTTGTGTGTACAAAATTCAAAGAGCCAATGGGCAATAAAGATGACACATCAACAAAAATGGATATATCCATATTCTGGCGCCATCTACATACAGCGATAGCTCTCCATTTATATATTTTTTTATTTATTTATAGACCTCCACCCGGACTCGAGTGATTTTGGCTATCTATAAATGTGAATAATTGCTCTAATTGTTCTCAAATTTTTCAACACATGGCTCTATAACTCATTAATTTCTACTTGTTATATTATACTATTATACACGTACGTATTATGAAGGAATTAGCGTCGGGGCAATTGGCCCAGTGATTACCATGTCTGCATGGGTCGACGAGGGACACAAGTTCGAATCCTGCCCGGGGCATGGAATGTTTCCACATGTTGAAGATGTTAAAAATCCTCATATTCGACCAACATTAATTTGAATCCAATGGCGAACACTGTTAACGTAAAGTGATCACACTAAGATAGCCTTCGAAGTCACAGTAGAAGTCGATCGTTATATTAGAAAATCGAACAGTATTAGTAATCAGTCATTAGTTTTTAATATTTTATATTCTGAAAAATCAATCACATAGTACCAAAGAATTCTAGTTCAGAACTCCACAGGGCACCAATATTAAATGCTAGAAGTCGACCAATTAGTATGTTTAAATGACTCATAAATGAGCTAGAAATAAATCCAGGCGCGCACTCATTTTTCGAACTCCCACATCCAATATTCCTGCTATTATTTTATTGTTACGACCCAATTTAAGAGCAGAGCTGCTCATAAAAACTGTAACTAACAAACTATGATCCGAACATGCGTGTTTATTCCAGCCTACCGCAATGCTTTCAGTGTGGAATGTACCCAATTATTTTTAAATAATAATTTTAAAAGCATTAATTTTACTACCAAATTTACATAGTAAACATTACTCTTACGGTGTTAGAAATAATAGATTTAGGAATGGTTCATAGAAATGGAAGAGATTGTATGAGAAACCGTCGGTCAGTTATATCGGTGGAAGAAGTCTGCATAGATAGAAAATAGTGAAGATCCGTTCTATCTGCCCACCCTTAAAGGGGCACGACGTAAAAAATAGAAGAAATTACTACTGGATAGGACTTGGTGCAACAGCGGCGATCAAATAATTCGGTGTAATTTAGGGAGTATGATAATATCATACAGTTTTCACGGACATCGATTAGCGACAGCATATCTGTTGATGGTGTTGATGGATGGGGCTAGTACGAGTTTAATCGAAAGCTAATTGCACGCAAATAAGCGCTTATTAACGTGCAAATAGTGCTCTAAAGTCAAACGATCGAATCGACCGATCATTTTTGTATGGAAAATTTTCGAAACTCTTTCGATGATCGATAATCGAAACTTATACTAAGGCTGCAGATCTCAAAATTATTTAGGTACCTCGGTGTTGACTTACGTAGACAAACGGATCTGCCAGCTGAAACAGTGAGACAGATAAACAAGGTTGCCGCCATATTTGGCTGTTTAAGAAACTCAAAATGTATGGAAAAATCCCGACATGAAAATCACCAGCATGATGAAAATTTAGAAAAAATTGTGTGCGACCCATTATAGCGTACGGCATAGCGTCGAGAACGGATACCACCATAACAAAAATGCACCGAGAGTCTCAGAAATAAAAACAATGAGAAGTATTGCTGATGGGAAGTCCCTCAGAGAAAGGATATGGGATACGAGGGCACGGGAAATATGCGGGGTTGAAGATATAGTGAGATGGGGGAGGCAAGGAAGAAGATACTGGTATGCACATGTGAGGAGAATAGACTCATCCAGACTTCCTCACATTGCATTGCCAAGACGACTCCCAGGCAGACCACCAAAGAGGTGGATAGACAGCTGGGAGTTGACCTCGAAAGAGGCAATCCCCACCTATTGATAACAGGTCTTCAGGCCTAGAATAAGGAGAAAAATAATAATTGAATAAGACGAGTGTTAAGATACATCTGTTGGATATATGTATAAATAAACGTATTGTGTAATATGCGAAGCGGAAGATACTTGACTGATGCAATCCCAATTGTTAAAAATGCAACATCTGTTTCGTCGAACTATAAATAAACAAAAAAAATAGGTTATAAAAGTCCAAACCAAGCTTTGATGATAAGGCACACGTCTTTTTAATGCAGATACATATTTATATTATGATTGAAGCAATTTGTGCCTACTTACAGAAGGGACCATAATAATATGCCCGTTGTATCACCGCGACCAAAAAATAAGATCTATTATTGTGATATTAAAGAATTATCTAACAACTAATGACTCTAAAAATTCATTACTGATGTTCGATTTTTTAATGGAACACACCACCACGGGCTTACGACCGTCTTCTACTGTTGTTTCGAAGGCTGGCCTAGTGTGATCACTTTACGTTAACAACGTTCGCCATTAGGTGGTAATGTTTGAGTCTCCGAAACTCCTAATCATGAGAATTCTCGACATGTCGAAAAATCTCATGTATGCAACAAATAGATATTATTTAATAATAATTAATGAAATATAGAGATAAAAGTTGGAAATTATTGAGAACAAGAGAGCCACCAAATTTGAAGACTGCGACTGCTGTCATGTATTTGGCGCGAGGATATGACTATATATCCATTTTTGTTAATGTCTCATATTTATTGCCTATTGGCTCTGTTGGTACACAACGTTCTAATTAGGTATGTCTAGATTGTGATATCATTCAATTCATTCATGGAGATCTACCTCTTATTGTGTCTCGTCTCCAGAGGCCTTTTGCGACAGTGTATTTTCTCTGCTCCTGCCCTCCGCAAAAAGTCTCCTATATCGCCTTATTGATGCCCCCAAAAGATATTCCTAACAGGATTCCAATCTCCAGGTTGCAAATATTGTTTTTGATCATATTACTGTATGTCACCTTTGACCACTATATCCACCACATCGAGGCGTCTCTACAGCGGTGCCAGGTACAACCTCCATAGCTAGAGATAGAGAAATAAAAGTCCGCCCCTACAGATCCCTGCATGTAGGGGTAAGGCAAAAAGTCACCCTGAGGTTGCCTGGTATTAGGGAGCCTCCGTTAGTTACTAACCTTCCCGTTACTCATGCTTTCATCCACGAGGGACAAATGACACCTTGGATTGGCTAATTTGTATACTTGTAGATTACAATATTATTTACAAGGTTTTTAAAAGTATTTCGGAGCCAGAGAACTGCACAAAATTTTGCGATTTAACTATTACGCTACCAGCCACTTCAATAAGAGATACACCGAAATGGTGGGTCAGTAATAATGCATAATGAATTAACTCATCTTAGCGATAATTAATTGAGTCATATTATCATTTCTGAAGAGTTCAAAGAAGTGAAGATTCTAAATGCATTTTAAATGGTTCGCATCTCGCAGACAGCACCTTGTTGTGCGCCTGCGTAACGAAGTAACATGTGGCAACTAGTCGGTAACATCAATGCAGATCGATTCAGCATTTTCGACCATTTATTTTAATAGTTTAATTAATAAAAAAAAAATAGAAATGATAGTTTTTAATGGTGTAACTAATTGTATTTTTATCAATCATATCACAATATTTTTACTTTTCACCTTTTGATTTAACACAACGTTACTTTCATCTTAAAATCTTCTACTTAATTAACTTTTAAGCAATGGTGTGTATTTTTTATGTAAAACAGTTCTATTGAATGTTAGAACTATATACGCTGGCACGTTAGTATCGCTGAGTATCGCATATATAGCACATTGCAGACCTCCGTAGCCTGGATGGCTAAGGCGACATAATCATTATAGCAAAATTCCGGGTTCGATTACCGGCCGTATCAGCATTTTCATTGCTTTTCATTTGAAATTTCTATCAGGAAAATATTATTATACTTTTTTTAAGTCTTTATAATTCTTGAGATTGTCTTAATGAGAGACCCACAAGAAGGTATCCTTAGAGAATAACGTGACTATAAGAATGGAAGGTAATCATCGTAAACAGCAGACTTAACGGTCGATTTTAATAATCGCTGAACCTTACAATTATAATTGTAGTAAAGCTACCTGTTATGCACACATTATGGCGTTTTCTGGAAGATATAGAAAGCTTTTTATAAACCTCTAAAATGATAGTAGCTTAGTAGGGTTTAAGTAAAATTTCTGTAAAGGAGATTAGTGGCCATATTTTACAATAAATCATGTTTTGAGCTAGTCTCCACTTAATTTTTTCTTTTCTCATTAAAAAACTATTTACTACAAAATTTAATACACATATTATCTAATTTGGAACAAAAATAATAAAGTTAGTTATGCAAGATCCCACTGTACATAATCACTCCATGTATCCTCTTTTTTCTTCATCACATCGTGTCTTTTAAGGGGTAAGCAGAGCGAACGGACCTCCACTTTTCTATCCAAGAACACTTGTTTCGCTTCCTCCACCGACATAACATTTATCATACAATCTCTTCTATTTCTCTTGCATCTGACCTGGCCTTCTTTGAGGACGGAATCGATGTGTTCGCTCCACGTCATTCTCTGTCGTCAACGCTTTCTTACACCTTTCCTTTCAGCCTTATAAATTTTCTTGGTCATTCTGTTTTTTATCCATTATTTACTCATGCCCAAACCATCTCAAATTATTGACATTCATCTTTTCACTGACTCCCAATAATGCTGACGGAATATGGATAAAAATTTCCAGAAGTGTTGAGAGTTTCAGTTCGGAAATACATAATTACAGACTAAGGTGCAGCAATCATTAGATAGATAGTCAAAGATCCGATATAGGATGGGAGATGTAGCGTATATTTCCAGAATTGTAATTGTATGTGGGTCAAATTCACACTGGTTATCACAATGCGTGGTGCAGCATACCTTCACGATGAGGAAGCCCTAATGGATCTGTAAATAATAATCTACATCTACAAGATGCAACCATTCACATACAGTAGAGTGGAGATATCATGAGTATTTATCATATTTTATTGTACCTATTCAATGCACATATTATTTAATATATGACATTTTTTTAAACTAGTGACAGAATGTGAAATTCGCGTCTTTTGCGTATTATAATATTTTTTGCTAGCAAAAACCGGTCCTGCTTTAAATCTTCAAAATATTTTACAAAAGATCGCCATCATATTTATTGAAATCTTACTATGAAGATCCTGCCATTATAGAAATTTATAAAAAAACTGAAAATAGGTATATTCGAGGAAATGGAATAATTTGAATCTATAACATTACTATTACTACAATTATTATATTTGCAAATATTTAAATCGAACAAAATTATTTTCGTATTTCGTTTCGATAAAATGGCATAATAAAATTAGAAAATACGTACCTAACTGAATTATTATACAGGGTGACGGGTAATTCGACCTACTACATATTCATTGAAAGAAGTTATACATACCTCCTAGTACTAGAGCCTATTTGCAAAAATTTTGTTACCATTAACCAGAGGTCTAATGCCAGTGGTTTTCGAGTTGTTATTTTTTTTTTTAATTTTCTACCTCTTAACAATTAATCAATTGTTTGATATTTTACCTCACATTTTCTTCATACTTTGCTAAGAGTTTCTTAGAATTTCATGAGTGTAAATAAAATCTTAGTATTACATAAGTACCTATGCCTATTTCATTAAATACATGTTTAGAATAAGAAAACTGAAGTATGCAAAAAAAATATAATCGACCAGAATTTTTATGATGGGAAAATACAATGTAGCTGGAGCAATATTAGCATTCTTTTTTTATTACTTGCGAAATTGATGCCAAGAAACTTGATTGTTTTAGCCTAGCGAATGTTCTATAATAATAGACGAAGGCATACTTAATTTAGGGGTAGGCTTGTGACCCCTCACCCCTCTGTTTATATTATAGGCACCTACTCGTGTGTAATAATATATACATAATAAAAAAAAACTTCAGTTTTCGTTACTGGCTTTAGAAATACATTTATGTGATTAAACATTTATCTGAAAGATCCGTTTATGTGACAAAACATTTATCTGAAAATAAAACTGTTACTGTATCAGACTAATGAACCTAGTCCTTCTCACTCTATCCAAGTACAAGCAGCAAAACCTGTCGGACGACAGGCATAAAAAGGTGTCATCTACATATAAATAGGTACATGAAAATATTTATACACCTTTTTTACGAAAATCGCGCATATGAAGGAGTATGAAATTTAGCACACTTATAGTTTATACATATAGAGAAGGAGTGGTGAATGCTAATATTTTTTTTATGGAAAAATAAAAAAAAATATTACAAGAACTACTGTAATGTTATGCATTTGATAATCACACACACTTCGATGTATTTAACATTGACACATACGCATATATTCTTTTGTTTTTCTGTGGTCAAATTAAGAATAGATAAATAATAACAGAAAAAACCTTGTACATATCAACGTTTCAAATTTGACAATACCATGTCATTGTTTTTTCAAAGAAAAGTGTGAAATAGCGCTCGCTCAATATAAAATCTCAAAATCGCTTAATTATGGTCGGACTTCGACCACTGGGCGACCACTAATATGTAAAAATTTCTTATCAAGTAATATCACCGACCTCGGTACTCTTGATGTATAGGCGTGGACTTTAGATGACAAGGTCCCGGGTTCGATTCCCGGTCGTGTCAGTGTTTTTTTTTTTCACTTGAAATTTCTACCTGGGGTTGGCCTGTCTCAGATTGGACGGGACCGGTTGACTGGAAAAAAAAATACATCAAGCAATAAGTTCCGCCGACTATACTGACACCTTTGTACAGTGAGAAAATTGCTAAAATTAATTTATTTTACTACATATTATTTCGTCGATATGATATTTCCAGCGGACACTATTATTGTCATAGTAACGATTATCGACATACAGATGAATAATAAGTATGAAAATGATTTCCCGAATGTGGTTTAGATTGGTTTTCCTATAATAATTATCACTGATAGATTCTAGAATCAAAGAAATACAGTACCTTCCCAATAATAAAAAAAATATCAAAATCAATTCTTTTCAGTAGATACCTACCTATATTATTTTCAAAAACAGTAGGAGCGTTTATAACAGTATTGAATACATCCACATATTCCACAACAACAAAGCATTTACTTGTTGTCTGAGCATTTTTATAGAAATCGATATAGTGTTCTTTGTTCCTTGCAGGTCATAGGTTTTGGAATTTATTCATTTATTTCAATTCTTTATGAACACATCACATTATGAAAGCTGATAAGACTCAAATTGAAATGTCACGAAAAGTTCACTGCACCCTCTTTTTACACTGTGTATTATTCCATACTTCCTCCTCCACATCATTTCCTTATCACTTAGCTCTACTTCGAAGGAGCGGTACACGGTATAAGAGGGTTTTCCACGTCTTCGAGACCCTGATGGGAGAAAGAACAACGTTTTCCTCGGCCAACTTTCATTCGGCATCCTTAACATACATATGTACCAGCCAAGTCCATTTCCTCTCCATAATGGTAGAAGTGATGGACCTACGCTGAGAGTAACAAATTCAAAAAGATTATTTTTCAATATAGATAATGGTTAGTTTGTGAGATTTTGGCAGTCAAACTTAATAAAGCGGTTTATTTTAAAGAACATTGTCGAACTCTTAAATGTGGTCGATACTTGAACTTAGAAGTCCACAACCACAAGGCTTTAAAGAAGACCACCAAACTATCAAAATGAAATCGAAGTGTAAAGGTTTAAATTATCCTAAAGCTTCGGAAACAAAACGATTACCTCACCGAATAGGAAACATTCCCTGAGGTCCCAAAACATTTCTGGTCAGCGACGATAAGACTTCGGCAGTATTGTTAAACTTTAACAATCTCTGGGCATATTACAAGCTCACTCAACAAGAGATAAAAGAATGTTCTTTATCCGTCAATATTTAATTGTATTGTTGTTTTCATTGACACCAGTGTTGCCAATCTAATAACTTTTCAGTAGATCTACCGATTATACCCGTTATCAACCTATCTACCGATTTCTGACAGAATTCTACCTATTTTTGAAGATAGCGAAATTTGACCTATATGGGTACCAAATTGTCGGAATAGCCTTTTTAGTCAACATACACCATTCCGGATACCAGAAGCCAATCTACCACGTTTTGGCAGTTTATCTAGGTACTCATTTTTTTTTTAATTTGGGTTGGCAATACTAGATGAAACAACGAAACGGCGATCAATAAAGTAATACATCAAAACGAGTGCAGTGTTGAAAAAATAATACATCACATACATAAATAATAATTGTTATTATAATTTCAAAGGCAGTTTACCAGATAATAATAGTAGAAGTGGATGGTAGCCTAGCGGTTTCGACGCCGGCTTCCGTACTGCTTCATATAGAGTTCGTGATCCGAGATGCCGACCATCTTCCTCTTTCGCGACAAAAGCTTTAAGTGTAAAAGTCAAAGAGTATATTTGTGTTCGCTTTGTATGAGCACAGATTCGTTTATATAAAAAAGGCCTTCGTAGCAGTTTGCAGAAATTTCAAACGATGAGAACGTTGCAATGGAAAATGAAAAAAAAAACATAAGAGAGCTAATAATTCGACCAGAAGTAGTGCTTTAGAGTATTTCAGTATCCGGCCAGATGATAAATGCTAGTTTAGTAAGTGTGGTACAGTAACACACTACAAGTCTAAATAAATTTAGGTTGATGAGTAATCAATCAAGAATAGCCCTGTTCTATTCTCTCTTTGAATCGGTATTGATTTTCTTAATAGCATGCGTCAGACAATACAAACTCAAATACTATAAGATAAACCCATACAATTATTATTGGCAAATGTATATATCGTAATGGTTTGGTCAAAATAAAATGTACAAAGATACTTATCCTGCATTTTGGCTATATTTGAGAGTGCCACTAAAAAGGTGCAACGCAGTAAAATGACTGCTATGGATGAAAGAGTTTAAGACTTAACAAGTTGAAAATCTACAGAAAACGGATTAAGGGAAAGCGTGGATGAGAAAGCAGTCCTGTTTAGGTGGAGCATAAAGGTTCAAATAGGGATACGAGGAAACACTGCGGGAGAACGTGGATGAGAATCCCACTAATTTTTGAGGTTGAGAAGTGTAGAGAAAGGGGTTAGGAGTAGAGCCCTGTGGAAGGCCATGAGTGAGAAAGTTACAAGCTTTTACTGGTTGATATTTTAAGGTGAAAAAACATACAAAAATACGAATATAAATAATCATTATCAAATGCCTGGATTTATATTTCGTTTGATCGCGATTTCACAAAAGTATGTATTTCCATTGCTAAGTAAAACTGAACGAAAGATGTCAGTGGGTGTCAGGCAGAGCTACAAATTATGTCCAAGTAAACTCTTCTTTATTATCTTAACGTCCACGGGACGGTTAATTGAAATTTACATATCGTATTTAATTTGCTCTGATTGACAGTGAAATGTTGCGTATGTACTCATGACACCAGATGTCCAGCCTACACACGTGCGGTCTAGCTCTTCTAATATTGTGTAATAGTTGAGAGTTTTTCATTTGCTTATGACTGGATTATGTAACACCAACTATATAGATGAAGCCTTGATTTATTCGTATCCAGACTTTTGGCTCAAAGTGATGAAGGTTGCAGACAAACGGAAGAAATGGAGGAGTCTGAATAAGAATAATGGAACCCCTGGCTAACAAAATACCCTTAATAGTTCTTAAAGGTCTGTATTATTGATTCCCGAGACAGTGAGGTCCAAAATACAGATAAACTCATTGTTGCAGGAAAAATGGAGGAACAGGACAATAAAGTGAGAGGTTGATGATATCACTCACAGTCCAATTTGTTGGACTAATCAGAATAGATCTATCGTCGTACTTTCAAGGCTCCAGAAGAACAAGTCGATTGTAGAGATCTTCTGGTAATGCGACCAAGAGGAAGATGATTTTATTAGGTTGGTTTGAAGATACTCGGAATTATATTTTAGATGAAGAAAGCTCTGGAGGTTATAATTCAATTGGCGGAGTAAGTCGTCGATAGAGAGTATTCAGAAAGGAATTTCTAAGAAGATATAGAGTATAGCGATAGTCTTAAAGTAATACTAATAGAAATAAAAAAAAACTTGCAGTATTAAAAATCTATTTATGCAATGGGTTCCTAGGGAGCGGTTCGTCGTTGGTCAAGACGGCTGACATAAAAAAGTACGGCAATGTTTTTTGTAACTAAGGTAACCACATAGACAATGTTCTGACACATTCACCGCTGTTTATAGCAGCGCCGTATTCTGAGAAAAACAGACCATTAAACGATAAATAAGTTATGTAAAATATCATAGACCGTAAAGTCATCAAAATGGGAACATCAAATCAGTTCAAAGGAAAACATTACTAAGTCATTCGAAATTAGGCACACTTGCTATCTGACGTTTTTAAAGGTTTCGACATTTAAAACATGTTGGGTGAATTGGTTGTTTTGAGTTGTCAATATAAACCCGATTTTCAAATTACCAACATCACTACGTTTGCAATAATTATTAATTTCAAAAAACCTGTTTACATTTTGAATGTTTCATGCCAGAAATAAAGGAATCGAAGGGTTATCAGAGTTTATAGAAATACGGCAGAAAATTTAGGTAAGGTTGTTTAATTTAGTTACTAATGATTTTGCATGGAAATGGAAAATTCACTTAACCAAAACAATTCAAATAGCTCGTGTTATGTTATGGGATTGATGGAATACATCATCAACGTGGTGAGAAATCTGTTCAATAAACAGATTAATTCAGAAATAATATTCCTAGAAAAATAAGCACAATAAACACACGATAAGTAGGAAGAATATTATACTATTGAACTTTTCTGATTGCATAATAAAATCATACAAGGCCTGGTCTGTGTTAACAACACATCATTTTTGTCTGTAAACATTAACCTTGAGAGTGCAACGCTAAAATAATTCCTAAGGGGCATTATAACTCTCAAATAAAATCATGTTTAAGTAAATTAAACATATTCCAATTACGGATTTTTAGTAACTCCATGCACCCAAGCCGTAAATTATATTCGTATTTACAAAGGACTGGATGGATTAATTAATATTTTAACTACTTTTGTAACAGTTATTTTATCTGTTACAAAAGCAGTCAAATTATTGGATACGCGAATGGCATTAATATCGTCGGAAGATCTATACCAGTCATAAAGGAAATCTTTGACCATATGGAAACAGCGGCGCTCGAGGTGGGACTACAAATCAATAAAAACAAAACTAAAATAATGACCCAGAGCAGAAACCCATCACGCAGAGTAAGAGGAAATGTCCGTTTCAAAGACTACTACTCATTCGAAGTCGTGAATGAATTCACGCACCTGTAGGGTTATTCTCGTAGCGGTCTTAATACGCTCCTATCTTGATTGACAATATTAAAATGGCGGATTGGTATTCACAAAACAAGATATCTAGCAGATATCTTAAAAATTCGTTATGTTTGAAATATCAGTATGAAAATGATCCAGTTCAAGATAGGATTAACATTAGATTCCGATAGTTTTGTGAATACGACTGCTTGCGATCATGTCTTAATCTTATCGTTAAGTGATTTTTAAAAGCGATTGATTACATTACGAGAATAGCCCTACTGGGTTCCAGACTGACAGAAAATAATGAAGATTCAGCAGAAATGAGAAAAAGGATTACAGCGGCAAATAAAACCTATTTCTCATTACTGCCGATATTCAAGTCTCGCAACGTTCATTAGAAAACAAAAATTATCCTATACCGTCATTTGGAGAGTGTCGGCGTGTGGTTGCGAGACTCTAATGGCAGAGAATAGTGCTGGATACCTTCGAAAGAAAGGTGCTGCGTAGAATTTGTGGACCCGTGAGAGAATGGGATCTATCGGGCCCCAACATCTCCATGCATGCATATCAAGCTGCTAAGATTGAGGAGGGCTGGACACTAACAGTGGACATGTACAGAGGATGCCCGACTCGCGGGTCCCCAAACGCAACATGACTGGACACCCGGGTGGAAAAATAAGGGTTGAAAGACCAAGGCTGAGGTGGGAGGACGAAGTGGAGAGGGATGGAGCACAACTGCTAGGGATGAAAAACTGGAAGACGGCAGCCGGGAATCGGGACAGATGGAGGCTGAGGCACGATATGGGCTGTAGCGCCATCGGAGTGAGTGAGTAAGATGGATCTTAAAGTTAAAATATTCAATGCCTGCCTCGCTAAACAGCTAAAGCAGTATTTCAGTTTCGTATGTTAAAGACTCGCGGAGTAATCGATTTATTCTAGACGTCAAAAACAAGTGTTTTCAAGCAAAGGCCCCATTAAGCATCAAATATTTGACTTGTTCTAAACACAAACTTTTTCTGCTGCAGTTAGAGCGCTCTAGCAGAAACTGATTAAGCTCTAAGTAATTCTAGAGTAGCCTGCCTATATAGGTCCAACTCTATCTAGATACCTAGATAGTGTATCGTCATGTAATCACCATCTGAATATTATGAATAGGTATATCCATTTTTATTGATAATTATAGAGCGTTTGTGGGATATATTTATCCCACATGCCTGACTAACGGTTAAACGCTTCCACCTTTGATAAACAAATCGTTATTTAATAAACGCACAGCTCGATGCTTCCAAATACCAGAGTATTTCGCAAGAAGTTTACGGATATTTGAGTTTACCTACACGACCGACATACCTACATATAATATGTGAAGAAACAATTATTACAGACTCATTTTTTGTGGTTTTATGGCTTTCTGAAAGTTGCTAAATTTCTATCATAAGTAGGTACTTACTAAGAAGATCGCCATACTTTAAGTTTTCTAAAATTTTCTACTATTCCACGCAACTTTCATATTTTATTTTTTCATTCATAAGAATAACATTCTTCTTGTTAGCAAACAAGCATTCATAAGAATAACATTCTTCTTGTTAGCAAACAAGCATTCATAAGAATAACATTCTTCTTGTTAGCAAACAAGCATTCATAAGAATAACATTCTTCTTGTTAGCAAACAAGCATTCATAAGAATAACATTCTTCTTGTTAGCAAACAAGCATTCATAAGAATAACATTCTTCTTGTTAGCAAACAAGCATTCATAAGAATAACATTCTTCTTGTTAGCAAACAAGCATTCATAAGAATAACATTCTTCTTGTTAGCAAACACAACAAAAAAAAAAGAATTAGTGATGCGATGACCAAGGGAAATTTTTCCATTTTTATATATAGGTGGGGTTTAGGCTTCCCGCATTGTGGGTTGGTCTGGGGGGATCCGCGGCGGACTTGGTTTGTGTGGGGCCGGCTTTTCGGTTTGATTACTTCGATTGAGCTGAGGGGTCGGTTTCGGGTGGATCGGGTTTGCTGCGGATTGGTCTCCTCCGGGCTGGCTTGCGTTGTGCGGGGGGCCTTAAGGGAGTATGTATGTATGTATATATAGGTAACAATTTCATTTGAGATTTTTTATGTTTCGTAAATGATTGTATGGTTCTATAATGACGGCTATTCTGAAATGAAAAACAGACGATTGAGTTGCGTCGTATCCAATTTTTATTGAGATTTTTGACATTTTTTTTTAAATGAATCTGTGCTCACTTTGAGTGAACACAAATACACTCCCTGACTCTTTCACAGTAAGCTACTTAAAGCTTGTATCGTCCTCGATATTTCTGTATTCTGAAAATGTTTTATCCTATACATTAGTTACGTACCTAACTACTGGCAACCGATTATGTTCTAAGCAAGAGCTTCTTGCGTTGAGTTGGAGCGTGAATTTGAGAATACCAGTCACCAGTCAGTATGTAAATATCGTCATAATGTAGACAGCATTGCCAGTTGTTTTAGCAACAATTGTGTGCCAAACACCCTATAAATAATGGAATCAATGATGGAGGTTTGGGTAAGAAATATACGAGAAAGCCGATACATACATACCTATTATAAAATCGTATAAAATAAATATAAACTAACCAATTCGTAATGAATAATTCTTTCAAAGCAATTGGGTGTGGGAAGAAGACTGACATCCACTGTCAATCCATTTTAGAGACAGCACTGATTAGTTGGAATGATTTATTTATTTATGGACATGTTAAGAGATCAATGAATCTATAGATATAGTTTTATGTTCATGTTATAGAACAATTTTATTTCTAAACAAAAAGTTACAAATAGCGTTGCTTTATTTATTCATGTACCTAGTATCTTTAATATTATTAGTTTTTTTTTTAATAATTTCATAAATATATTTCATCAGATCAGCTTCGAAAAACAACTACCTACCTAGTGGCAGACCTAAGAATTCATAAGGTAATTAATAAGATTCTGAAAAAAACAGATTGAGTGACTGTGACAACCAGGAGAGGATTGAGAAAACTGCTGAATCAAAAACGAAAATGTAAACAATACGCAAAAAAGCAAAATTGAAGATCTATCACATTGGAGTAGATCTGGTAAATGGTTCAAAAATAGTGGTTCTTAGACTGGGTTCGATCGAACACTAGGGGTTCGGTGAGTCAATCTCGTGGGTTCGGCGGAGGTCAAGACATACACCCGACTCATATAAGGAACTTAACCCTGAACCCCTCTTCGAATCAAGAAAGGTTCAGTGAATTCGCATATGAAACTGGTGGGGTTCAGTACCTCCAAAAAGGTTAAGAACCATGCAGTGTTCTAAGACGACTATGCATGTGGATAGGAAGAGTAACTACAGGCAAAAGACCGCCCGGTAAGACCCATTAAAAGATATAGAAGGACATTAAGACCACCATCAAAGACTGAGTTCATTGAAATAGAAAAACAAATTTTGAAGATATCTTAGAATATGAAACAGACCAATGAGACATCGAAATCGCAAAAGGTCGAAACAAGATACGAGCTATTTATCGAAATAAGTGAATATTTCTTTTGTACACTACACGTCATTGGTTATTAAACCGTACTCCTCCTTCAAAACTGGACGGATTTTAGGTAAAATGGGTGTTTTAGGGGTTATTTAAGGATGGTTTAGAAGCACGATCTGACTAGACACTATATTATTTTAAACTTGATAACCTGCTAAACTTCGTATCACCTACATTTTAAGTCTTTCTACGTCATTTCCAGTCACTTAACCAAAAAAATAAGTAACCTTTCTTATTTTGTTACACATTTATTTTGACCAATTTGTATGCAAAAATGTAATTATTGTTAATAATTAATTTTCTCGAAATTATTCCATATTTTCTCACCGTTTCGAAATTATTCCATATTTTCTCACCGTTTAAAACTACCCTAAACTTATACGAATATTTCGTAAACAAAGTTAGCCATATCGGTCCAGCGGTTTCCAATTTTAGCGAAACATACCTACACTCGCAGCTAGTCATTTTTATATTTAAAATTAATGTTTTAAACAATGAGTGCCATATATTGGAAATAGTATAAACATATTTTAAGCTTATTTATATAAAATATTGCATTTTATCCTTGAAACCATGCACGTAGGTATATTATAAAAATGTTTACGAACTGTGTCAATTTAAAAATGATTTGTTGACATTTTGCATAAACACAGTTCGTAAACACGCGATTTGAAACGGGGCTTCCCCTAATCAAATTCAACAAGCGTTGAAATAAACAAAAAAAAAATAAGGTTGTCATATTATACATCTGGACACATAAATAATACAATGGAGGTAAAAATTAAGGGAACTTAACCTTAAAATAATCTGACATAGGGGTAATAGTAGAGGGTAGATATAGTACATTAACTGTAATAAAATGTAAAGGAATAGATATGTAAAAAAAATGTTATAAGATCAAACTTACCTTTTTGTTTGTTGATGAGATAAAACACATGTGTCAGATTTACTGTTTTAATTAAGAGTAAAAACTTTTTTTTAAGGTAGGTACTTGTTTTCTGTAAAAATGTCCTTTTTGCTTGTAAAATCACTTAATTTAGATAACTGTTTATTGGTTGAAATTATAGTTTTAAACTTGAGAACGGGAAGACGCGGTCGGTTTGAGTTTTACACTAACGAAAAAATAAACAATAATGTTTTGTGATGATGGGAACGTAATGAAATCAGCTGCGAGTGGCGCCAGGACGCCATTAAGTTCCGCGACTGCGCCGTGACGTCCTGCGTCGGGACGCTGTCGTCTTTACTGTGTGTAGGTACTTCATTTACACTCGGTACTTAGTTCCGGTAATGCCAGGCGATGGCTAACGGACATGTGACAGGGGATGAAATCTAAATATTAAAAAAAAAACAGTTGAATTGTGATTACAATTTATGTATACCTACTCGAGTGAAAAAAAATATAGGTACTTATAATTGTTTCTTACCTCAATTTTTTTTACTCAGATATACCTACCCTCTTTTTGCTTCTTTCACCGAAAAAAAATTCTCATATATCTCTGGTCAACAGTTTGTTATGATCGATTGAGGCGTTCAAAAATCTGTTCTGAGAAGTCTCACAGGTTGTTGTTGAAAGAGTAGGCTTATGGGTCCGAAAGATAAGAAACAATAGATATGGTTTTTACATAGTTAAGGCATGGCGGCAGCTTGTCGCTAGGAAGGTCTTTTGTTTAATTTTAAATCTATAGGATTTCTCAGGAAACGGGTTTTTTTTTGGATGCTTCGAAGTAGGGTAGGGTATTGTTTTGGCGGATTAGAATAATGAAAAAAAACCCTTGTAATAAAATATGTTTGTTATGATACATAGAATTGTTTAGAGGGTATTATGGTTATTATCAAACTAGGTATGTAGTTGTAACTGTAAACGAACATAAGTAGGTATGTTGTTGTTCTATAATAGACTATGGTTTAAACAAGACTTAAATACTGAATAAATAATGCGTAGAGATTAAAATGTTGTTTTGAAATGATAAATTATAACACATATGCTTAAGGAGTAATATAAGATATTATAGACTATAAGATTAATTATGCATTAAGGCATGATAGCTTAATTACTGATAAGCATCTTAATTAAGAAGGAATATACCTATGTGTAGGTTAAGAATTACCTAAGATAGAATTGATTAATGGCCAACATTAGTAATAAGATTAATAATAATTAATATTAAGACAATTATTGAACATGTCTAGTATATAAGATTTCCATGTACAATTATATTCGTAAGGTTGTAATTAATTTTAAGAATTAAGCTTTCAAAAGATTATTATTAAGAGATGTATTAAAGTTAGGTTTATCATAAGACTAACATATCGGTTAAGACAAAGAATAGATTTATTAATTACTAGGTATAGGAAAGATTCATAAATTAAACTATGTATAGGTAATTATTTCATTATGAGTTGTTCGCGCGTAGAAATATTTTTTTTATCAGTTTTAAAAAAAAAACAATTACATTGTCTCATTCACACACACACACACACACACCCACCGCTGGTTTCTCCACCAATAAGGACATCCTCTGACTCCATTTTGTCCCCCTTCCTTGTCCTGACTCCGCCTCTCGGAAGCTTTCTTAAAATAGCTGTATTGCCAGGCGAGCCCTCATAACACGCTTATACGTAGCTGCACGCATTTAGACTTACACTGCTAACGCTTGCCTGTGTTGTTTTAGAGTTTGACGTAGTATTTTGATTCGACAGTATACGTAGCCGTAATTGTAAAATAATTAGTGATTGGTGAAAGTGTAATTTCGGTTTATATTTGGAAATAAGCGTAGAGAGGTGTCGGGAATACTGTAATTGCGTAGTGACGTATTAAAATAAACAAGTAGAGATTAATAGTTACATCTAGTGATTGAGTTTATTTTTTTGCTAGTAGTGTTTAAATAAATAATAGTTGTTGTGTAGTGATACCAAATTGGATTAATTGGCTGGTTGCAGTAGAGGTTTGAGTATCTAGTTTACTAATCATAATATTTGTTCATACCCAAGTTCGTATTATATGAGGATTTAAATTTTACTTGTTTTGTGTTGCAAGTTACACAGTCGTGTAACCATTAAATTAAATTCATTAGAAGAGCCTCTGAAAGGATTACTCAGAGGGGTCAGGGAGGGCATTCCTCACACAATACCTCCCACGGGTTTTAGTATACTAACCGAAGTAGGTTGAAATTTTTCTGTTTGTTTCGCTTATAGGTATTTCATAATATTTTCATGTTTTTGTCTCCCGAGCCCTATAGGCATAACAACTTGGCGCCAACGTGTGTTTAGTTATATATTAAGCATTGACGAACTCACCCTGAGACGAGTCTTCAATTTTTATTATTTTTAGTGATTTTATAGAATTTTCCAATATTTGAACACGTGGAGACGTCGCGGTTTATACTAGAATCCAGTAAGATTTTTCTTTCTATACGTCAATTGCATTAGTTTAAATCCTATTCTACATCGACAAGTGAAATGATTATTTTCAATTGGTTCGAGTTGTTGCTACGCGTTTGCAAACTTTTTATTTTCGCGGTGGTCACGAGAAATGGGGCTGCATCGGCAGGTTCGTTAGGCGTGGACGAAACGCCACCCATTTCGTCACATGACGATGATGACCATAATGTACCACCAGCTGACACATTAGAAACGAGGGACAGGATTTTCGATACAAGGCCACAAATTGTGTATGTACGAGATGAAGTTCTCAACGAAAACTTCTTCTTTAGCGGCTTACCTCAGGAATGCCCTAAAGCATTCATTGAGGATTGCGAAGAATATTTCGCTTTGCGCAATATAAGGGACTCAGAGAAAGTCAGATTGGCTTCTCTGAAGCTGCGCGGGGACGTTAAAATTTGGTGGTCTAGTCGCGGAAATGGGTTGATTAGATGGTCGGCTTTCAGCTCTCTGTTGTTGCAACGCTATGGTATTGACAATAACAGACTGGCATTGACTGGTCATTTACTCTCCCACAAACAGCAAGATAACGAATCGGGTTCATCATTTTTAAGTAGGAAGACGAAAGTTTACGACCGGGTGTATGGGAATGGTGTTGCGTACTCAGCGGAATTTGCGTTACACTTGCTGAATCTTATGTTACCGCGGTATACAAATACTTTACGTAGAGAATTCACCAAAGATGACATCACGTTTGACAGTTTAGAGAACCGCGTCTCTGAAATTGATTTCCCGACGGAACTGGTATACCCTGTAATAAATAATGAGCCACAACAAGCGACACATCAGCCTCAAAGGCAAACTTCTAGCATTTCGTGTTACAACTGCAACGGGCAGCATTTACAAAGGAATTGTCCATTGATTAGGAATATGAACGATAGGAGTTTTAATAATAGGAATAGTAACGGACAGTTCCATAGGCAGAGAAATAACAATAATAACAGGGGAAATTTTCAGTCAGATAGACAAGGGAATAATAATAATTATCAGTCGGATAGCTTTAGAAACTCAAATAATAATAATAACAATCGGTCGAATAATTTAGAAAATAGGGGTAATCAAAATAGAAATAACTTTAGAATGGACAATAGGAATCATGATCAGAACAGGAACAATAATAGACGGGAAAGGAATAACTTTGATAATGGTCAGGATAGGAATAGAAATACGTTTAACAATAACAGGCAGGATAGTAATAATTTTAACAATAATCAGTCAAGGAATAATAACAACTGGAATAGAAACGGGCAAGGACAGAATAGAAACAATTGGAATCAAAACAGGGGTAGGCAAAACGGAAACCAGAACGCTAATTTAAACGCTCAAGGCCCTGGACGGAACGCCGGATCAAAGCCGTCTCAGGGCAATCACTAGAAAACGGATTAGAACATAGGGAGGTTGAATCAGAGTTACGACCGACTATTCAACCTGTAGCAAAGGTCCTGGATAATGATGTGAAGCTTAGGTCTAGAAACATAGTTTCTAAACCAATTTCTAATAATAATGAAACGTTAGATAAGGTGCTAATATGGGAAGATACGGGCGATAGTAGTGATGGGCCAGTCGAGGTTCAAGCGTGGTTACATCGCGAAAGTAGTGGTAAAGATGTTGAGCGCGATAATTTTAGACTTGTGGGTTCAAATCCTGAAGAAGTAGAGAGTCCACAACGTAATAGAGATAGGGAAAGGTTATCAGAGGTAGATTTAGATGCGATAGAATTTTTTGAAGAACCGCAGTGTGTAGCTATTGTAGATTCGGGAACGCCATTACTCCCGCGTATTAGAGTGTCGTTTAATAATATAGAATGTACAGCTTTGGTGGACTCTGCGTCTTCGTATAATATTGTATGTAGCCGATTAGTTAGAAATTTGCGTAAGCAACAGACCCATATTGACAGATTATATTTAGCAGAACAAGGTGCTTACATGGAGGTAACGGCTAGACTTGAGACAAATATTTTAGTTCAGGGTATAGAGGTTATTTGTGAGTTTTTAGTCGTAGATAAGCTTAGGGATGATGTTATTCTCGGAGTGCCGTGGATGACGTCACAAAAGTGCGTTATAGATTTTCATAGGGGTTGCCTTCATTTCGGTAGAGTAGAAAGAGTGACGACGCATTTGATACCGGTACGTGGGGAAATGAAGTGTGATGTCGAATTGCCAGAGTTGCAATCCGATATACCTCGCGGACACCGAGAGAGTCTTATAGGTATTTTAAATGATTTTAAAGAGGTATTTCTTCCATATTCTGGCCCTGCTCCGCTACAACCTCACGAGATTAAGCTGAAAGATGCACGCCCGATTCGTTTACCTCCGTATAGGCTCTCTGATGAGAAAAAGAAGCATCTCTTGGCCCAGCTGGAAGGCATGCTGGCTGATGGCGTGATCGAAAGCAGTAGATCATGTTATAGTTTTCCGGTAGTTATGGTCCCCAAGCGAGGGAAGGATGAATATCGCTTTTGTGTAGATTATCGTAAACTCAACGACGTCACTGAGGACGAACCATCACATTTACCCATTATTCATGAAACGTTAAAAGATTTAGGTAACGCGAAATATTTCTCGTCATTTGATTTACAGAAAGGATATTGGCAGATCCCAATGTCTGAAGATTGTAAACATTTAACCGCTTTTTCAACCCCTGACGGAGCTTGCTATCAATTTAGAGTTATGCCCTTTGGTTTGAAAGGTTCTCCAGGAACATTTCAAAGGATAATGAGTCAAGAGGTCTTGGCTGGATATCTACGCGATTTTTGCCTTGTTTATCTCGATGATGTGATCGTTTATTCTAAAGATTGGGCTTCACATATGTATCATTTGAGATTAGTTTTAGAACGGTTACAGCAATATAATTTGCGGTGCGCTTCAGATAAGTGCAGGATCGGTACCACAGAATTAGAATTTTTAGGTCACGTAGTTTCGTCTAGTGGTAACCATCCCCAGAAGTTACATGCAATCTCTATTGCCAACTTCCCAGTGCCTACTTCAAGAAAGAAGTTGAGGTCCTTCCTCGGCTTATCGAATTGGTTGCGCGAGTATCTTTATCGTTTTGCAGAGATAGCAGCTCCATTAACTGATTTGTTGAGCACGAAGAGGCCATTCAAATGGAATGCCTCAGCACAAAATGCAATGGATAGCATTAAAATTGCTATAAGTAGGCCACTCTCCCTATGCAGGCCAGATTTCGAGAGGCAATTCGTATTGCAAACAGATGCCAGCAAGTTCGGCGTTGCCGCCGTTCTATATCACGAGCGACCTGATGGCGGTCGTGATATTGTCTCTTACGCTAGTGCTCGTTTTTCTGATGCAGAAAAACGCTGGCATTCGAACGAACAGGAAGCATTCGCGGCTGTTTGGGCGATAAAGAAATATCGTCAGTATTTGGAAGGTACACATTTCATCCTACGTACAGATAACAAAGCGTTGACATGGTTAGAACGGGTCAAAGATGAAAGAGCTAAGTTAACTAGGTGGGCATTGTTATTACAGGAGTTTAATTTTACGTTAGAACACTGCCCAGGTAGGAAAAATGAGTTACCAGATTTCTTGTCGAGGAATCCGGCCGAATCTAATATCACTGAAGATATTGATTCGTTAGATAGGGGAATGTACCCCAATGTTAGCCAGGAGGGCTGGAAAGCAGATAGAGGTCTACCTCAGGTGACGCTCATTGAGAACGGTCTGGATCTTCGGGACGCTGAAGATCAGCAGTCTGGAAAACTGGCAGATCGTGTGCGTGGTGCACAACGCACCGATCTACGGTTGTCTCGAATGATAAACCATTTGGAAAGCTTACTTTCTGCCAACAGTCCACCAACAAATGCCCGTGATAGGCATTGGTTGGAGATATACAAATTAATTGATGGTTACTTATATAGACAGGTTAGCGGACAATCAGTTCCGAAATTGATTGTACCGAAATTTATGATCCCTCACGTTTTAAATTTTTATCATAACAGTAGGCATGCTGGCCACCCTGGTGAAAGGGAAACGCTTAGAGCGACTCGGAGATATTTTATCTGGCCAGGCATAAACAGAGATGCGAAAAGGTTTGTCAAGAGATGTATGACTTGTGCTCAAGCGAGAGCGTTACCAAGTCGTCCATGCGCGCCTTTAGGATCATCGGTAGCACAAAATCCTTTTGAGATTTTAGCTATTGACTTGATGGGCCCATACCCTAGATCAGCTAAGGGGAATACGGTTTTATTAGTAGTTACTGATATGTTTACAAAATGGGTAGAAGCATTTCCTATGCGATCGGGGAGAGCACCACAGATTGTAGGTTTGTTAGAGAAAGAGATTTTTTCACGGTATGGGTATCCTAGGGCTATTCTCTCAGACAACGGACCACAGTTTAGTCACGAGTCTTGGAACTCGGCAATAGATAGGTGGCAATGCCAGCATTGGACCACAGCGATTTACCTACCCCGTGCTAATATAACAGAACGCCGAAATCAAGAGTTAAAAAAATTGCTCCGTGTTCACCTATTAGGGCGTGAACACAAGCGTTGGGATGAGCACTTAAGCTCAATTTTAGAGTCAATTAGGGGAAGACGTAACGACGCGTCGGGAATGACTCCAAGCCAAGCTCTATTTGGCTACGAAATTAAACGACCTGGCGAATGGTCGTCGGTAGCCCCAAATACTAATCCGGAAAGATCAAATAGATTAGATATAAATAAAAATATTCGTCAAAACCAGGACCGGTATAGAAGTAAATACGCCCAGACCAACGGAAAGGTCCCTGGTTATGTCACTGGACAGAAGGTTATGTTGAGAGAACATCCACTCTCAAAACGCGTAGCGGGTTTTCATGCTGGGTTTGCACCAAAATACTCCGGTCCTTATACGGTTCTATTACCAGTAGGACGGGGAAACGTTTACTGGATAGATCGTAAAGGAAAACCTATTAAAGTACATTCAGACGAATTAAATTTAGCCCCTGTTCAACAGGAAGAGGTCCAGGAAACTGAACCTTAAATTAAAGTTTGAGTTTCTTATCGATCGGAATATAGGCTAAGTAGTGAAGTAAAATAAGTTATATTAGAAATATAGGACATAGTTAGAAATTATATATTATAAAAAAAAAAAAAAAACAAAAAAAAAAAAAAAAACAAAAAAAATTAATAAATAAAATACAAAAAAAAAAAAAAAAAAACAAAAAAAGAAAAGAGGTTGTGGGTAGAACTTAGAAGTATATAGTTGGTAGTGGTAAATTCTGTGGTGGCATGGTAAAAGGCATTAAGTCGCGTTTTTCAGCATTTTGAGTTATATGCGCTACATCATACATTATCACAAACAGAACAATGTTCAAAAACATAAGTTTAAAAAAATCCACTTATAAAGGATTTAAAAGCACTTTTTCATTCCGGCATAACTCAATATTAATTTTATTTGGCAAGGTAAAACGACGCGCGTCGAATTTTGTCTACCACGAAGTAAAACGGTGTTGTCTATGATAGAGCTGCCGTGAGAAGCCGCTCTTTTAAAAGTGGACCTTTTTGAAATGTGTTTAAATAATGTATTTTGTGAACTTTGAGGCAGGTATCATCCTTATCTGTCGACCAATCTGTTTAAAACTTTCGTTGTTTTTATTGTTAAGCTATAGACAATAGATCGGTAATACTATCTGCATATTATTATTTTTTTTTAATATTTTTTCATTGCTATTTTAATACTATTATTAATATAATTTAAAGAAAGTCGTGCTAGTGCGAACTATTATATCAACAACTGATTATACAGTTCGATTTTAAAATAGTATGAACAAACCACTACGGGCTTACGACCATCTTCTAATGTTGTTTCGAAGGTTGGATTAGTGTGATCACTTTACGTTAACAATGTTCGCCATTAGGTTGTAATGTTCAAATTTCCGAATATTCATCTGGTTTGCAAACCGTGTATAAATTCCTCAGCTCTGTTTTGAAGGATCGGTACATTGTGAGAGAGGGTTATCTTAACAAAGGTAATAATACCTATAGTTAACTAATTTCATTTTATTATTGAAAGAATATCCTTCATTTATTACTTAACAATATTACATTCTGAGCAAAAAAAATATACCTACTGATGTTCTGGGAATGCTATGCTAGAAAATAATAATAGGTAAGCTAAAAAATAACAAATATTTATGAAGAATAAAATGTAAGTGTTGAGAAATAATAAATTAGCATGTGATAGATAGTAACTGGGTATATTTCCTTGTAAAATTTGACCTAAGTACAAAAATTTTCAACCTTTGAGCCAAAATTGTCAAGGTAAAAAGACACGCATTATAAATAAAGCATATAAACAAAGAAATATTGAAGAAATAAATATGAGTTATCGTATAGTGAACCCTTTTTAACGAAGTAAATGCATCAAAGTTGATCTATTTTATTTGTATTAAATAATATTTGACAAAAATGAAACCTCTTAAAATACTGACAAATAAATCCGCCATACTGAGAAATTTCATCCCACTGACTTAATGCCTTTTACCATGCCACCACAGAATACGTTTAAAACATATATAGAATTGTAGTTAATGTTGGTGTTGGATGTTTTTTTATTTAAACTAGGATAACTGGCTTATACATTCACAGCTATCCTAGATATTACCATTGAATGTATTGGCGCCCTAGAAGGTTATATTAAGTTAGTTTACAGTTATTTAAATAACAGATTTTGAACGTTTAAGAGGGGGCGGATGTTATGATCGATTGAGGCGTTCAAAAATCTGTTCTGAGAAGTCTCACAGGTTGTTGTTGAAAGAGTAGGCTTATGGGTCCGAAAGATAAGAAACAATAGATATGGTTTTTACATAGTTAAGGCATGGCGGCAGCTTGTCGCTAGGAAGGTCTTTTGTTTAATTTTAAATCTATAGGATTTCTCAGGAAACGGGTTTTTTTTTGGATGCTTCGAAGTAGGGTAGGGTATTGTTTTGGCGGATTAGAATAATGAAAAAAAACCCTTGTAATAAAATATGTTTGTTATGATACATAGAATTGTTTAGAGGGTATTATGGTTATTATCAAACTAGGTATGTAGTTGTAACTGTAAACGAACATAAGTAGGTATGTTGTTGTTCTATAATAGACTATGGTTTAAACAAGACTTAAATACTGAATAAATAATGCGTAGAGATTAAAATGTTGTTTTGAAATGATAAATTATAACACATATGCTTAAGGAGTAATATAAGATATTATAGACTATAAGATTAATTATGCATTAAGGCATGATAGCTTAATTACTGATAAGCATCTTAATTAAGAAGGAATATACCTATGTGTAGGTTAAGAATTACCTAAGATAGAATTGATTAATGGCCAACATTAGTAATAAGATTAATAATAATTAATATTAAGACAATTATTGAACATGTCTAGTATATAAGATTTCCATGTACAATTATATTCGTAAGGTTGTAATTAATTTTAAGAATTAAGCTTTCAAAAGATTATTATTAAGAGATGTATTAAAGTTAGGTTTATCATAAGACTAACATATCGGTTAAGACAAAGAATAGATTTATTAATTACTAGGTATAGGAAAGATTCATAAATTAAACTATGTATAGGTAATTATTTCATTATGAGTTGTTCGCGCGTAGAAATATTTTTTTTATCAGTTTTAAAAAAAAAACAATTACATTGTCTCATTCACACACACACACACACACACCCACCGCTGGTTTCTCCACCAATAAGGACATCCTCTGACTCCATTTTGTCCCCCTTCCTTGTCCTGACTCCGCCTCTCGGAAGCTTTCTTAAAATAGCTGTATTGCCAGGCGAGCCCTCATAACACGCTTATACGTAGCTGCACGCATTTAGACTTACACTGCTAACGCTTGCCTGTGTTGTTTTAGAGTTTGACGTAGTATTTTGATTCGACAGTATACGTAGCCGTAATTGTAAAATAATTAGTGATTGGTGAAAGTGTAATTTCGGTTTATATTTGGAAATAAGCGTAGAGAGGTGTCGGGAATACTGTAATTGCGTAGTGACGTATTAAAATAAACAAGTAGAGATTAATAGTTACATCTAGTGATTGAGTTTATTTTTTTGCTAGTAGTGTTTAAATAAATAATAGTTGTTGTGTAGTGATACCAAATTGGATTAATTGGCTGGTTGCAGTAGAGGTTTGAGTATCTAGTTTACTAATCATAATATTTGTTCATACCCAAGTTCGTATTATATGAGGATTTAAATTTTACTTGTTTTGTGTTGCAAGTTACACAGTCGTGTAACCATTAAATTAAATTCATTAGAAGAGCCTCTGAAAGGATTACTCAGAGGGGTCAGGGAGGGCATTCCTCACACAATACCTCCCACGGGTTTTAGTATACTAACCGAAGTAGGTTGAAATTTTTCTGTTTGTTTCGCTTATAGGTATTTCATAATATTTTCATGTTTTTGTCTCCCGAGCCCTATAGGCATAACAAGTTAACCTTTAGCTTTGGACGTGGGGTCCCACAGGCCTGCCGGGAATTTTACAAACATGACACTTCCCATTTTTCCCGGCATGGAGTTAATTTAAGTGTTAAGGCGATTAGAAGAGGAAGGTAGAAAGTGACAACAAAATTCAAAACACGACGTGAATACTGAGCTATCAAACTTTGGTCGGGGCTTGTGGGACCCCATATCCACATTTTCTATACACACTGTTTTATACTACATACCACAACAAACAAATCATAAAGTCAGTGCTGGTAATGAGATTTTTTCAGTTGAACTTTTTGAGAAACTCTCGAAATAAAATCTTATGTAAGTAGCAAGGTCAAAATCATGAAAAAGATTTATGATGAACATGCATTTATTGATGGAGTTTATTTGAAAATAAAGTTCAAATAAAAGATTGTATAACTTTTCCACATTTTTTTTATCATCCTAGGATAATTAAAAATTGTGGGAAAGTTATACAATCTTTTATTTGAACTTTAATTACCATGAAAAAGATCTAAAAAAATCACCTTTTTAAGTTCCGGGTGTTAAATCTACGTTTTTGGTTCGCTAAAGAGAAAATTCTTTATTTCCAATGGCTCTGCATCCCCGAACCGATTCTTGGCTTCTAGCAAACTTCACATCCAGCCTCTTCTATCTTATGCTGCAGCTTTCCAGCTGGAAATATTCATTTAATATGTGCAGCATCTTGAAGACTGGTAGAGCCAGTGACACTCTACTGTACTGGACAGAGAGTAGGTATCAATCAATACTGATATATTTTAATGATTGCGCAATACTTAGCATAAAAACCACTAAGCCATATGTTCTGGCATCTTTGCAGCGAATTCTGGTAGTATATCAATTATCGAAAGCAGACAGATAAAGGACGTAAGGCAAATCTCTGGCGCCTATAAACAACGAGATTTATCCAGCTAAAGGAAAGAAACCTTGGGAAAAACCCTGGTCCACCAGGTTGGGTGTTAGGCAAGGGGCCAATATAACCTATTTTAGTAAAAAAAAAAAAAAAAACCTTTATTACAGATAACGAGCATCGGAAAGATAAAATTTCGTGTGCATCTATTCCAGAAGAGAACAGTATATTTGTGTTTTTTGGGTGAGCCCAGATTCATTTATATGAAAAAAAAAAAAAACACTTTATTCTATGCAGTGTCCCACAACAGTTTTTTTTTTTTAACAATAAAAGTTTATTTTATTACGTACCTACCTACTTGATTAAAAATAATAAAATAGCTATTATTCGCTGCTACAACACCACGAGCTAGGGTAATAATGATTGAACGCTACATAGGTTGCAAATCAATAATATATACACTAGGTCAATGGGATTATAATCCTTATGCACGATTTATATAAGGACCACTCAACTCAAGTCACGTGCGCTGTCTAGTGTTGTCTATGCATGCGAATTCAAAAATAGAAAAAGTGCATCATTTTGCTTTTAGTTTGACAGTTCTTGTTAGATTATTATGCCCCGCGCGAGGGATTATAGCCCTTATTTCCTTTGGATTTAATACCATTTTTCTTAATACTCGTAGTTTTGACTTATAAGAAATTCATCGCGCGATGTTGTTTGTTGAAGTAGTAAAAATGACCTACCCCACAAGGGAGGTTCAATTCAATGTCAGGGTTTCTTTAGGGTGGATAAACTATTTATTGACCTTTTTATTAAATAGTTAAGTTTTTAAAATGATGATAAGTACCTACTTAAAAGGTCGTCTCTGGTACTTAACTAGGTTCTACATTTTGGAAGCAAGATTCTTTTATAAAAATGTCATAAATTAAAATCTATTCGCTATTTATTCTAACTATTATTGTCTCTTTCCACTTGCTATTTTAAATTGTTATGAAGAACGGGATAACAATTTTTTTTTGTTTTTTTGAAATAGGTATCTGAATCCCAGAAAAAATATATATTTGAAAATGCAACGGTCTTCTACCGAACACAGACCCTTAAGGGTGTTGCATTATACTTTATTATATACCTACATTGCATACTAAATGCAATGTATATAATAAAGTATAGTGGCTTCCATTGCATAGACATATTTTATGAAGAGATGGCGCTCCAAGTTCCTAGAAACTGCATAATTTGATGGCTCGTAGGTATATAATCTTATAATTTGTGTCTGATTAAAACTCGAGAACCACTGACCTCATATAACAAATATTGGTTTCGTACTATTCATATAAACTGGGGTATTATTTAAATGATGAGAAAATAAAATAATAATTGCGAGAGAAATCCCATTAAATACCACAATTTCAAAAAAATACAGTCTGTGCCATATTGAACGGGATTGCCCAAAAAGAGCTAATTTGAAAGGATGCTCAAAGTTTTCAAAATAGAAGCAAAAAAATATATTCCTAATTCAAATCAATGTCGCCGCCTGTCCAGGTTTTGCATCCGGACGAAACCTATAATTAATGTCCAGGTCGTATCTTTACTCTGCTTTTATTGAAACCTAACCTTTAATCTTTTAGGATACTAAATCATCAGAATTAGCTCTAATTTGATCATCAGTAAAAAATTTCCAAATTGATCTGAATGGTATATTATGTTCCTGAACAAGTAATGTGTGGTTTGTCAATCTTGGCTACACGTAGACTTAACCATCTATTGGTGGATGACAACCACCATAAAAAAACCCAGACATGACCCAGTCGGTTATTTCAAGTTGTCATAAATAAATATTTAGAGATACGTATGAAAAATCAATAATTGACTCAAGTACATAATCTGTAATATTTTTATTAAATACTTACATTTTTTTTAAGTATACTTATTTACGATAATAATAAATTACAACATGAACAATAATTATATTATTATGAATAATAAAATTTTCAAAAAAAATATAAATGTACATTGGTAAGTTTAAAAATTTTTCATCTTCTTAAAATATAGGGTAGAAAATTATCTTCACGGCTTCAATAAATTAAAAATTTAAATTTTATTAGGTAATTAAATATGTGTATATCATGGCAGTAATAATCATTTTCTTTTTTAAATATAATTTATGCATTTGGAAGAATTGACACAAAAAAAAATACTTAAAAAAACTATGAGTATTCTGGTTGATAAAATAATTCAAGCAAGATAATAAATTATTATCAAAATCATGGGCATCTTTGTAAACCTCGCATTGTTTGACATCATCAAGTATTGTGTACTATCTTGTTTATAAATTTGGCACATTGCTCAACAAAATAAACTAAAGTCAACAAGCACCATAAGAATTTTCAAAGATGGCAACACAATCATAGTGTAAAAGAGAAAAAATTTCCATCTCATTCCCCCTCACGGCTCTTATATGACACACCAGTGACGTGCAATGTAAGAAGGGAATGATGTACATCGATTTGTCAAAAAGAAAAACAACAAATTAGATATTTTTTTTTATGAAATCAAGGAAAGTATTTATAAATATACAGGGTGACTGGTAATTCGATACATTCCTTGAAAGAGGTTATACTGGAGCAAATTTGCAACAATTTTGTTCCCATTAACCAGGGGTCAAATGCCAGTGGTTTTCAAGTTATTTAACTTTTTAGAGTTTTTTTCAATTTTCCACCTTTTGACCTAAAGTTAAAAATTGTGAACAAAGTAGGTACTCCATTTAGGAAAGTAAAAATACACTTTTCCAATAGCTGAAGAATAAAGGAATGGTTGAAGTAAAAAATCAAGAAAATTTTTTCAAAAACCTCAGAAATACCCACATCGTTATAAAATCACAAGTCAGGTTTTTTAATTTTTAATTTCGATTTTTCTAAGGGAGTTACTACAAAAAAGTAAAATACACTTGGCGTACAAACCACAGGAAAAACTTCCCCAATTAATAAGCTTTCCGAAAACGTATGAATGTTATCCATTTTACTACAGTTTCGGGAAATTAACCGTATTAAACGATCAGAAGGCGCGGAATCAGTTCAACGTCGCCATACTAAATGATGGAGTATCTAGTGAACGAAGTGCAGCTTAGAATTTTTATTCGTGTTGAAGTAGAGCCGCCTGTATGAAAACGCCTACGCCTTCATAGCACCATCTAATCGTTTAATAAGGATAGTATTAATTAAATAACTCGAAAACCACTGCATTTGACCCCTGGTTAATGGGAACAAAATTTTTGCATATTTGCTCTTGTATAACCCCTTTCATGGAATGAATCGAATTACCAGTCACCCTATTGAGATAGATATTGAGTTTCATAGTTCAGTATAAAACTAACAGAAAAAAGAACATAGAACAAAATAAGCTCAAATCAAGTATTTGTTGTTTTGCAATAACAAAATGGTAATTTCCGCCTACTTGCAATTACCAGGAGTCAGTCATCAATAAGTAAAATACACAGGATTTGGCATCCCTAATGTTGTCAGCATATTTTTGCATTCTATAACCAACTTTGACTTTTCTTATAGCGCTGATATAATTTGGTTACTTGCATCTAGTATTGTTATATTCCCATAATACTTCGGTGAAATTTGGGTTTAATGTAGTATATTAAAATTTTCTTTTTATTCTAGGTAAGGTTGAAGTTCGACGGCTGGGTCGGCTAGTTATTTGATAATTTTGCGATAAAATCTATCTGATAAACAAATCCATATTATTATAGGTATTATGCAAATAGTTTATTTTTTTATTTTGTGGTAGTCTGTCATAGAGCATGTGGGTTTAAAAGCCAGTGCCATTTTCAATGTTCATGACATAAGCTTTACTTAAAGTGAAGTGTATTTGTGTTCACATTGGGTGGGCCCAGATTCATTTGAAAATAACACATTCAAAATTAAGGGCATTGTAGATTTTGGTTACCTAAGATTATTCACAGTATACAATACAAACACACCATTAGACATAAATTTAAAAGGAAAATAGGAACTAAGATGGAAAAATCAGTCAGGAGTAACATTGTATTATGGAAAAGAACCACATTAATTAATGGAATGATTGTCCGGAATCTCAACACAACAATTCACATCAATAATATCAATTAGATCAGGTTTTTATACATCAAGTAGTTCATTATGCTAAAAATACAGTTTTCTATATTGAAAACTAAAACATTTCATAGTTTACACATATCGGAAACAAATATATCGAAAAATATATACAATATTTTTAAATTTGTAAATGTTTCATACAAATTTCCACAGATGGCATTTCCATCAAGCAGTAAATAAGTTAAAATAACTACGAAAAACTTTGACTAATAAATAAAAATTTAAATATATACCATCCTTGAATCACCATAATCACACGCTTTGTTAAAATCTGTCCGGCTGTTAAGGAGGAGTTTGATAACAAAAAATTTACACAAAAGAAATTGATTTGTATAATTATTAGAGAGAGACAAAATCAATCCAGCTACAGGAAATATTTTTCAAAGGTAGGTAAATATATAATTTGTCTGTAAATTAATAGTTGCTATGACAATAATAACAGGTGCCCGCAGGAAACATTATATCGATAAAATATGTGATACTTGATCAGAGGTTTATACAAACGTTACTACGGGAATAAATGTCTAACTATTCTCCCGAATGTTGTTAAATAAAATTTGCATCCTTTAAAGGATTATAATATAACTGATCAAACAATTAATGGCCCTTTCCTTTGTCTGTCGACCGACAGGTTTTGCTGCTAGTTTTTGTATAAAATATTTTAGTTTCCAACGTAATAATATAAAGGTTTTTTATAAAAATAGTATGATATAGTAAACATTTTTTTTTAAAACACTCAATATGTATATTATATCAAACATTCAGTTAATTTAAATATGGAGAAGCTCTGAACTTCACATACCCAATTCACTTAGAACATTATTATTGATATGGTTAACAATAATAATTGACGCATGGCATGAAAAAAACGTTGAATATATAATATATGTAACATACTCCTTGTATGCATATTCAATGTTTTTCCATGTAATGCGTCAATCAGTATATAAATATTTACTACTTTGACGGCCGGTTTCATATAAAGCGTCTAAAGAACTCTTTAACTAAAGGAACTTTTAAAATTTAAAGTTTACTTTAAGTTGACACGTTTCATAAACAGTATTCCCGCTTAATTTAGCTAAAGTTTGAAATGTCAAAAAAATATAGATTTGAAAGTTGGTAGCAGTAGGTAGTGTTACCATGGAAATCTATGGAAAATATAGGTTGTTTACTAATATTTTCGCGGAATTTCTGTTAATGTGTCAATTTCATTTTTCAATAGATCATCAGTGAGCCGTTATTGTTGATAATTAATTATTATAGTTTATGCATTATTAGTAAACGAAATCTTTAAACATTAAAATTCTTCCCGTTTTTTCTACCCTACTTTTGATCATTTGTGTCCACAGTGTCACTGTACTTATGCAAATGTTGATAATTTGTGACGGAGAGAGAGCCACGAAATTTTATATGAACTCTGTTGGTAAAAGATTGAACTACACTAAAGTCGCCTTTAAGTGTCAATAACGGAACTTTAATCTAAAGTCGTCTTTAAGTGCCAATAACGGAACTTTAACCTAAAGTCAACTTTGTGACATTTTGTTGTTATAAAACGCATTATTTTTTAAAGGAAACTTAAAGTCTCTTTTATTTTTTATGAAACCGGCTGTGAGTCTTTAACAAACAACACAAATGGTTCTAGAAAGGTTATAAAAGGCTACAGGAGCTCCTGAATAGGTACCTAGTGCACTATTTGGGTTATTCATATATTTTTTTTAAAAATGACTTTTTTGATTAGTTTTATCTAACACTACTTTTTAAAACTTTTATCAAGTCATGATCAACAACTATTTTCTACTATTTTAATTGAAGAATTTTTGTTATTCAACACGTACAGACTTTTCAAGTGATAAGTTTGCAAACAAATGTTATACAAATGTTTACGACCTTTTTAACCAAATTAATTTCTTTTAAATTGACAAATAATTTCTAAAAAAAAAAATTTAAAATCAATACGGGTGTAAAGTAAGACAGCAGAGACATCTACAGCCGCGTTCCACGAAGCTACCTGACATTTCGAATCCCATACAAATTCCCATACTAATGAAATTGGGTTTTTTCTTTAATTTTTTTTTAACAACAAAAAGGAAAAAAAAACCATCTAAAAAACGTTGTTTATGGTTAAAAAATGTTTAACATAAAACCCAATATCATTAGTATGGGAATTTGTATGGGATTCGAAATGTCAGGTAGCTTGGTGGAGCGCGGCTGTAGATGTTTCTGCTGTCTCACTTTACACCCGTATACTGGGAAATTAAATATCAACAACAATTCCCAGAGAAGCAAAATTTAGTGATATAACTAAAAAATAATGTTTAAATACCCTGCATTTATTTTTTATATTTGGCTACTAAAAACTTGTGCGATTTGAATTTGAATTTTTTTTATACTTAATACATTATTAGCTTTAAATAATTAACAAAACACATAATAATCAATAATTACAATATAGTAACACTCACAAAACCCAAAAAAAAAATTATTACAGTTTCAAATTAAATTACATATCTATGACTGTGGACTCGATGCTTAAAATCTTTCCCTTCAGCCTATAAATTCTTTTTGTAAATTTGCATCCATTCATTCCACATGCCCAAACAATCTCAACTTACTCATTTTCGTCTCTGAAACAACAGTAACTTCAATACCACATTCGTTCCCAATATTCTCATTCCTTTTGTTAAGTTCCATATATTCTTTGTAGAACAATAATCTATAGAATTTTTGTACTACACTCTTATTCTTTTGACAACTTTAATAACTTGGATATTGCTCTTTAGTGTGTTTCCTGGATGCAGCAGTGAAACCTTTTCTTTTCTTTTATCTCTTGTCTTCTGACGAAGCCACCTCTAGGTGGCTGATGCCATACTATAATAATAATAATAATTCTTTTGACATCCATGTCCATGTTTTACATCCATACATCATTGATGGCTTCAGGATTGCATTTTGCACTAGTTTCTTTACTTGTAGTGAGACGTTGTTGTTTCTCATTATAGGTCTTATGCGGTGTTCAGACGAGGTGAATATCGCCAGGACACTAAAATTTCGCCAGCCAATTGAACCGTGTGAACAGATTGTCGATAAATCTGAAGCGATAAAAATGATTGAAAGCGATATTGTCTCAAGTTGAACGCCAACTTTCAACTTTTGTATCTGGTGGAACGATTCACGCATGCGCAGATATGCACGGCGTCCGTATGTTCTGTTTCTTGACAGTTGACAGCACTGCTCTAAATTTATTTCTCCTTAGAATCCAATTCCGCACCCAATATCTGCGTTTTTTTTTTGTTTTTCCTCAATTAGGAGTCTTTTTATATCGTCTAAAACAATATTTTCAACTAACTCCAATTACTCCGCGACTTCTACCTCGACGTCCGCCATTTTTAAAACAATCAGCGCACCTGACAGATTGAATGTATGTCGGTGGACTCGTGTGAACACATCAGACGATCAATGGGCGACCGAGAGATATTTTTTTTATGCAAGCGAAATCGTCTGGCCTTATATCGCCCCGTCTGAACACCGCATTAGTGAACTACCCACCTTATAAACATACTCATTCATTTACTCAAGACATTCATTTTTTACGGTTATTTTACAATTTGTCCCTTCCAATGACTAAAACCTTTGTTTTGCTGACATAATTTCAAGATTGTTTTCACACAGTTTTTAAAAACACTTGACATACATTCTTACAAATCATTTTCACATTCAACCATAGCAAGAATCAGCCAGTCGTCCCCTCTATAGACTGATAGAATATCCCATAATCCACCCTGAACTACCCTATCATAATATGCCTTTTCTAAATCACTGAAAACTTCTGATACTTCTGATACTACAGTAACTTATCTATTATCGCAGAGCGATATCCAGTCATAGTTTTAAATTTATGATATAATTTTGGATGAAACACTACAGATTCTATGAATATTTTGAGAAATACTATTGAAAAATGTCTACAATTGGTGTGCAACATGTAAAAGTTTGAATTTTACATTCGAAATTTTATTTATAACCCAGGTAAATTTTCAAGAGTTTTGAGTGCTCATTTTTTTCAATACACACATTATGATAATTATTATTGTTTCAAACAATGTGATAATTACTAGAGGATATTTTACCAGTTGGCAGAAACAGAAAACGGGTGATAAAGTCAATCACATATTGACAGAAAACCTTTGTTCAATTGTTTTAGAATAATAATTAATTGATTATGTAGTGTTGATTTTGTACTTTTTTATATATAGTTACTGAAATAAATAAAAAAACTATATTATGAAAAGATAAACAACATTCTTCACTGTATATTATTTAAAAACATCCAACATTAAATAATTTAAAATCTGGTAACTTTAATAATTATTGATTTCCATAAAAATACGTTTGATTTTAGGGTCTCTGCCCACTAGATCGTACCATATCATGAATGTGCTAGGAACGTATCAGGCAAAAATATATTCGGTGCATTGAAAAGTATGACACTATGCCCACTAGAACATTCCGTCACCTACCAACACCATTGTGTGCTAAGCACAGAGCATTGTTGAAATTGACAGAGAGAATATTTCAGTACTGTCATGATTGGCAGGCGGCAGTGTTGGTAGGTGATTGAACGTTCTAGTGGGCATAGTGTCGTACTTTTCAACCGTTGCATACAAGCATCATATGCGTATCATACCCGTTGCATACAAGCATCATAAGCATATCATACCCGTTGCATACAAGCATCATATGCATATCATATACATTGCATACAAAAATCATACCTGTTGCATACGGGCATCGTAAACATATCATAATGCCGTTGATCTCTTTCAGTGGGTATGGTAGAACATATTGTGCTGTTTTTCGTGTCTGAAATGATCCTAGCATGATCATGGTATGGTACAGTGAAGTGGGCAAAGTCTTACAATAAAAAAATCTGTACTTATAATTATTGTACAATTAATCATCATTCAACAATTACATGAGACTGCAGGTTTCGTATGTTGACTCGCCTTGATTTTCTGCACTGTGTTTTGTTTGTTTTGCGTGAACAACATCGCAAACTCAGTTGAGTTCTCCATCCTGAAAGAATTACGCTCTATTAAATTTTAAATAAAGAACTCTAGGCATGTGGCATCTCTGATATAAAATATTTTATGAGGTTCTGACTACAGAATGTTGCATGTTTTATTTAAGACACCAAAATATCCAAAACAGCTGATTATTGGTGTCTAACGTATATTTTAAACATGCATAGGTGATAAGATATAAAATAGAATAAATAGAGAGAAATACAATCATGGTTTCACTGATATATTCAGGTCCACAAGCACAGATGATTAGAGTATCAATCAGAATAGGCGAGTCTCATGGGCTTGGGACCATTACAAGAGTTCTGACATTTGAAAATCACTTGCAGCTATATTCACTTTGAAAATTTCAGCAGAACCGATACAGAATTGGGACATTTTGGGAGAGTTTTTGTTTAACTTGATCTATGATCGAGGCAACACAAACAACAACCCTCAAAACTTCACATTACCTGTACATGACTTTGTCTAGAAGTATTTCTATCGCTCTGGCTATATTGTGTCCGTTGGCCGCGCTGGTTTCCAGATACGTGAGATCATTCTCTGCCGCAAACTGCTTGGCCCTCTCTTCACTAATCATTCTGAACTCCACAAGATCACACTTGTGTCCGCATAGCACAATGTCGGGGGTAGACGTCATTGCGTGAGTCTGAAAATGAGAATCACTTTTGTATTGGCAAGATTACAATTTTTTTTTTTACGTAAATGAATCTGGAATCATCCAAAGTGAACACAAATACACTTTCGATATCTTTCATATAAAGCAAACTTGTGTTGTGTAAGAGGAAAATGGTAGGCACCTGAAGTTGAACCCACAACATTCCGAGTGAATGTTTTTGCTTCACGTATTAATATAAAGATTATCGTTTGGCATCAAACAAGAAATGAAAGTGAAGCTACATTAGTTTCAGCCTCTCATTACATTTAAAGACTGCCTTCGACATTTCAAATGACGCTAACATTACCTTCAATTGCTCTATCCAGTTCCTCACTTCCAGGAATGACTGCTCATTGGTCAAATCAAACAGTAGAAGAAACCCCATGGCGTCTCTGTAAAAAGTTGTGGTCAAACTGCGGAACCTGCCAAACACAATTGCATCATAAGAAGATTTTTATTTCCCGTAATAAATAAACACACACACAACCAATTCTATTCTATGCTAAAGGTCTGATTTCCCAGGAATGCTGTGCCATCATATAGTAGCCGTAATACAGCAAGAAATGCCAATTTGAACATCGTCTCTGTAAACCAGAATTGACCATAGAGATCACTAATTGACACTAATCGTTTAATGCTAATGGTCTGTTTTCCTACAGAAACTCCGCTACTATAAACAGCGGAGAACATGTCAGTTGAGAACATTGTCAGTATTGTTTGCGTAGTAACAAAAAACATTGTCATATAATTTTGAATGACTACCGTCTTGTCAGTCGACGGATTGCTCCCTAGGAACTCAGTGTATTTCATTGCGTCCATAATATTACAGCCGCTATATGAGGGCACCGTTTTTCTATGAAATCATAGCTACAATAAATAGTACATAATAATATGTAGTAAGGGATAAATTAACCCAACATTTCGGCAATGGACTAAAAAGAGTTTGCAACATAGCAATTGGATACTGGATATTTAGCCCCGGAGTGTCCGACGGAACATTGCTATGGGTGGACTTTTTTTTGCCCTCATGTACGAAGACGAACTTCTTGCTACGCCTTAATGCACAGAAATAATTAATACTCATTCACTACTTTTTTTAGCACTGCGCTTTTTAAAACCAGTACTTATTCAGCTGAATAGGTTTAAGTTTGAAGTGGTTGGTGACCCAGCGGTTACAACGCCGGCTTTCGTACTGCGGACGTCGTGGTTCGATCCCAGGTGCCGACCATCTTCCTCTTTCACGACACAAGCTTTAAGTAGCTTACTGTGAAAGAGTCAAGGAGTGTATTTGTGTTCACTTTGAGTGAGCACAGATTCATTTTTATAAAAAAAAAAAAAGTTATCTGGTATTTGGCCGGATAGGGGATAGTTATAACTATGAAATTTCAAAAAGTTCCAAATAAATTCAAAAGATACCTTTCTTGTCCAGCAGTGTCCCATAGCTGAAGGTGAATTTTATAGTTTCGTCCATTTAGCTGATAAACCTAAAAATTTTAAAAATAGTTTGTCGTCACATTATAGTTCATGAGGTAGGTACATTGTTGAAGAGATTTTGAAGGGAAGGAAATGTAAAGACAAAATCAAAAAATCATAGCAGAAGTCTTAATTACAAATACTATGTAACTATGCTAGACAAGTACTCTTTCGTTCGTTGAGAATAAGAGAAAATTATTTATTTTGGGCAGAGCCAAATTTACTTGAATGGTTTACTTATCTTTCCTCTGTCTCTTTTCAACTTGTTGTATTGAATGATTGTACAAAGCGAGATAGCAATACAACAATTAAACTAATGTTGGTATCTAGAGATTTAACCCTCTAGTGCCCCAAACCGCCTTGAGGTGGGCAAAGAAAATATTCCTATAACTTTCGTATTATTTAAATTATCGGCTTAATGCCCACGCCCGCCACTAGGCGGTGAGCCCAATACAACTATGCTTTCCGCCACGCTTCATCTCATGCGTTTTTTTCGAGTAAACATCAGTTCAATGCGTGCACTTGGTTCTAACGGTTGTATTAAATGCGCGCGTTTCTTGGAAAAAAATAATAAAAAATATTTGCAGTGCTGGTAATCGGATAAATAAAATATAGGTGAGTTTATTATTGCTGTAGCTTATGATAAATCATATTCCGGGTATGTTCGTCATCCAAAATAATTGAAATATGTTCCATTTACTATGCCCGCCCTGAGGCGGATCCGGGCAGGCAATTATATTTTTTTCACATATATTTGCCAGTAAACTGATTTCGTTATCTTGACTAATTATGTCGAAAAATTAAATCTACTCGTTCTTTTTAGAAATGCATCGACGTAAACTTAACCGTCTATCCATGATGTCCGAAGATGAAATTTCTAATTTATTACATTCAATGGATGAAGACGAGTTGGATACTGATTTTGAGGACTTTTCGGATGATGACCCTGATTATGCTCCTGTTACTCATGATTCTAATATGGAAAATGTATTTGATAGCGATGATGAAGAAACAGGCTAACAACACATCCCAGTCGATGAGGCAATAAATTTGCCTGGTACATCAACTACTGGAACACAGCTAAATGAAATAGTTTTAGCTAGTTCTTCCACTTCTGAATCACAGTTGGAAGAAGTCGAACTTGCAGAAATGCCCCCCAAAAAACCACGCCCTGATCTAGCTGAAATCAGCAACTATGAAAGTACTTTCATTGGTTCACCAGAGGAAATAGATCCAAAAAATTCTGCGTTCAAAAATATTTTATGGCGTGAAAAAAAATCTTTTTATTAGTTGTTATACTTTGTTATATATGTAAAACATGTTTATATGTTGTATATTTCTTTATTTTATTTCAAATAATAGATACCTATAATGAAAAAGCAAAGGTTTGTTGTTACTACTGAACCCAGTTCCAGTTGTTATCCTTTTACCTCTTGCTGCCCAAGTCCGCCTAGAGGCGGGGTAAAAATAATGCATCTCCAGGTCATCATTTTCAGTTTTTTTTTCAAAATATTGATCACATCAATTTTTAAATAATCCAATTGAGTCGTATAGTATCAAACATCAACAATCTCCATACAAAATCGAAATTGAGATAATGATTGAATCAGATAGAGCTCAGACTATAGATTTATTTGAATTATTAAAACATTATCAAAAACAACGTTATAAAGTAAAAAAATCGAAATAAAAATTTCAGTTGGTGTCAAAAATCAACAATCTCCAAAAAGTTAGTATCAAAATCTACAATGTCCAAATGGACCAATGGGAGGCTTCCATTCCAGAAGAATTTCAATACATTTTGGCGGTTTCACTACTCGCGTGATGTGGAGAATTTCATCATTTATTTGGTGTTTGAGTTGTGTTTTCATAAATAAAAACATTTTTATTTAAAAAATGGAATGCCATCCTATACCTGTGAATAAAAATACCGCTAGAAAGAGGACAAGAAATCCTTCAAATTGGAAGCAAAACTTCGCCAAAGCGAAGAGGTTATTTCGAACTGACATTAGTTTTGTACAGTGACGGCACCGTTTGCTGTAAATATTTATTTTATTATCCTTATTATGTTTTTATTTTGGTGAATACTTTGAATTTATTTTGCACTAGGTATGCTTTTTTTAAATAACAAATTTCAAATATTAGGTCTTTACCTATGAAATTGTCGATTTTTAGTACTGATCAGTTCAAATAAAAAAATGTTTTGAATGGCTGTGAATTCGAAATAAATAAAAAAAATATAAATAAACACTTTTCTATACAAGTTGTCAGTAAAACGGGCGGAACTTATTGCCCGAGGCATTTTTTTCCAGTCAACCGGTACCGTCCGATCTGAGAAAAGCCAACCCGGGTAGAAAATTTAAGTGAAAAAATTATAACCCGAACGGGAATCGAACTCGAAACCTCTTGATAAGAAGTTACCGCCTACACCACTAGGTTACTGAAGTTGGTAGGTACATCAGAATTTTCAAACAATCAAGTAATCAAATTACTATCCTCATAAAAATAATATGTATAAGTATAGGTACATTGTACATACGAAGAATTTTTTTTTAAGTATCTTATATTTTATAATAATAAATATACTATTGAGTATATTAATGTCTACCTATAAAAAAACTAAGAAATGAAAAAGAAAATATTAATTACAAAAATGATAATATTATAAGGTCGCCGCCACTGCCCACTCTCCCGTATACTTCTATCACGCACTGCACACGTGAACCAAAAGGTTGCGTATCATAAATCAACAATCTCCCCATGCGTCAGTAACAAAGACAACAAAATCCGAAACTCAGTAACAAAATCAACATTCTCCTGTTTTATTTTCGTTATAAATATGTAATTATCTAATGTTTTTACATTTTTAAGCGTAGTTATCAAAATATGTGTGAGTATGTTTCGATATAAAAGCATTTCTGAATAATGCCGCTAATCATTTTAAAATTAAACGTTTATTTTGATTCCTGTAAAATTATCAAAAATGGAGATTGTTGATGTTTGTTACTATACGACTCAATTATTCTACTTTAATTTTTTCACAAAGAAAAAAAAATGGGGCATTAGAGGGTTAAGAAAAAGGTATCAAAATTTAATAGAGGAGAAAGAGTAAATACTAGATCCTTTAGAAAGTACATAGTAGGTATATGAAAATTCAATGTTTATAATACGACAGATTCTCAATGAAACATACCACAGTCTTTTCCCTGAAATCGATGCCCACGGTTGATATAAATCTTGAATGAAATATTCCATCCGTGTATTGATATAAGAAGCTAGTCTTTCCAACACCAGAATCACCAACAGCCAAGAACTTAATTAAATAGTCATATTCCATTCTTGAAAACTAAAATATAACATAAAATCACCATATGTAATAAAAAATATATTAATGAACTGTAATGACAAAGTTACACAGATGTTAATACCCAATCCATCATTTTTATATAACAAATTGAACAGATTAATTGATTGCCTTTTGATAAAACAGAAATGAATGATTTTAAAATAATTATTGTTACCATATTTCATAAATATCTTAATAAGTTTACATTATAAATAAGTCAAGGGGTGACTGTCAAATTTAATGTTGACAGGTGGTAGAATTTCAGTATTGATATTATTATTTACACGTTTATTTAGATATTTTAAGATAATCGACTTACTTATTTCAACGCTGAAATAAAGCCACCGACCATTTTATTCACAACTGATGTCACTTGTTGCATGAACCAAACTTAATTTTACTACCAAAATATTTGTCGCGATTATTGATTTATTATTAACTCACAGCCCTCTCGTAATATTAATTTATTTTCAATCAAAACTTGAACCTTGTTGTTAAATTCATTTTGTTTGTATTGAAAAATGCTATAATGTCGAAATTGTGTACATGAGCATTAAAATATTTTATTTTGTTTTGAACGAAACAGCCCCCAGAGTTTAAATCGATTCCACTTTTCCCACCTTAAAGTTTTGACACCTGTACGATATCAAGCGTACCAATAAAATCACAACAAAACAATAATGATTATCTATGACAGACAGCATCAAAATAATAAAATACCTACCTAGATAAAAATCTGTACCTTAGAGCATAAAGTGTGGGAGTCCACTTTTTTGCGATTTTTACTTAATGATACAGTTTTATTCGCAATTGAAGGTTCTATAAGTGGTCAAAATATTGAAGTCACCACTTGTTAAAAAAGGTGACTTTTGAAATTAAAAATATGTTTAAGTCCAATTTTTGTTAGAGCATAATCCATTATATTTCTTATTATAAAGAATATTGAAAATTGTATTAATTAAACATAAAACATGGTCTAATTGGTGAAAAAAAAATATTTTCAGATTTAATATTTTTCATATAGAAAAAAAGTTCGCGTTTTGTAATTTCAAGTTTCACTAAATCCGCTCTCCTGCAAAATTACTAAAATGTGACTCCCACACTTTATGCTCTAAGGTACAGAAATAAAGGCCGCCACTATTTCCACTGCCATAGAAAAAAGAATTTTTATTTTTTTTATTTTATGGTGTTGCAATATGAAAAAAATAATAGAAATGAAATTGTCGTTTTATTTTTCAAATATTGCAACTTAAAAAGCAGAATACACAAGAATTTAGAGGAAAAATAAATAATACCCAAAAAAATATGATCATACGTTTAAATTCTAGACTATAACACATTTTATATTTCCTTTTTCTATGCCAATGACTTTTAAATTGACATCGACGCCACCTGGTGGAGAACTGAGACTTTGGAATAATGATTGTCATTTACAGAAGTTAACTATTTCCACCGCCATAGACAAAAAATGAGTTTTCTATTCTTTTCGCGCAAGTTATTATACAGTACTATTATATTGTCTATGGTTATTATATCTGTCAGATTATTTGAAAGTTTTGTTTTCATTCGTTGAAAGTGAGGTTAGTAGTTAGCTGCGAAGAATATTTTGATGAACATTAACTAACTTACATTATTTTCGGTAATTTTCAGTCAAAATGCGTTTGTATCAAGAATTTATCAATTGGAACACTTTTGCAGAGTACTATGAGACGTTTCTGGTCTCATCCTTCAATCCCATATTTAGCATAAAAAAAATCAATTACAATAGATGCGCATAACCAAAGAACAAAAAATCCAATCGTAGAGAACATAAAAATATGCCATTATTCTATTACATTCAGCTGCATACATGGGAGGCCTTCTAAAACATCTAAGAAAGGCGTGCGTCTATTCCAAAAAACTTATAAATAAAAGTGTCTGGCAGAAGTTAAAGTGAAATTTAATAAGGTTCCTAATAATTTGGTCACTGAAGCATGCACTTTAGATCATGTTGATGCATTTGGCCAAACAGTGCACGAAATAGACCAGGAAACATTTAATATGCATTCAAGACGCAGGGGCCTGAAACAGCCAAAACTTCCTGATAACATGCTGATAACCACGTTACAGCATATCGAATGACACGATGTTCAAGTCGTAAAGAATTCTCATGTATATTTAGGGTTTCCGCTGTAGTCCACACAAAAATTCTTGATCAAAATAAATAATAATAACCCTACACGACTGACATCATTTCCAATTCACTTGTCAACGATCTGTCATTATTTTTGTGTCTATGGTCGTAAGAGCTTCCATAAACAAAACATATTAATTCTTTTTTTTTTAATCTATGGCGGTGGAAATAGCAGCTGCGAAAAAGAAATCACAATCATCAAGCATTAGAAATTTCATGATATTTTTATTATGCGGTGGGACAAAAGTTAGCTTTGACTTAAATTAAGTAAATCGTGTCCTTCTAATTATTATTCCACGAGCAGGAGTAGACTGCATGGTGAATTCCATAATATGGAAACAAATAGTTAGTTATTGAAAGTGCACAGTTATTAGTAAGTAAAAAGTTTCATTAAAACTGAAAAAAAATGTGATGAATATCGAAGCATAATTATTATTATTGTTAAAATAATTAAAGAGGTAGGTTGATTCAAAAATTAAAAGAGTGGACTTGTCCCTTGGATCTTTTCCATGCAATCCATATTAACTTAAGTCAATGGGATAAAATAATTAATTTGATGGATAATTTAAGAACTATGTTCATTTTTTCATTGCCTTCACTCGAAAACACACTTTTATAAAATTGTTTTTAAGCTTTGCAACTAAATTTAAGACTTCTATGTTTTGTCAACTGTCACTGTCAGATAGACGGTCAATTTTGTAAATCTTGTAAATAAAACGAGTTGGGCTGTTTGTTTTGTTTAATCGCTAGTAATAGAAAAAGATAACCATACTGCGAAATTAGATATTTAAAACAAATTAGAATGGCTGAAAGTGCTGAAAATATCCCACGTAAAAAACCGGTAAAGGTGCTCGTAGAATATTGGTAAGTATTCTACTAACAGATCTTTTCACAAAATGTACAATTAGGTGTTTATCTAATGTAATATTATTTCTACGATAACTTAAGATAGTGAGAGTTGTAAAATTAAACAACAATGAATCATTACCGATAATGAATACAATTTTATTGTAAATATGCGTGAATCAGACATAGTTTCAACTTTTCACTAAAATTCTATACCTGTGTAGGTTAACTTATCAACATTATTCAGAATGTTTTTAAACTTTTAACAAGTGAACAAGGAACTAAAAAAAGTTGTAACATTTTATCTATAATTCTATTTCTATGGATATTATGTTGGGCATAGAAAGCGCAGAGATAACTCGCATAATTGGTTTGGGTTGGCTGCCTTTGGTAAACTAGATTACATACGTAAGCCCCTGAATCCACATAAATTTAAAGCGGGAGGTTTTGATAGCTGCGTGTTACCAGTTCTCATTTATGGGTTTGGGGGCGTTCAAGTATTACGTAACGCAATTTTTGAAGATTTTTGACCCCCCCTCCCCCCCATGTAACGCGCCGTAACGTTTTTCTGTACCCCCCCCCTCCCCCCCCTAAATGTTACGTAACACCCAAGAGACTATTTTTTTACTGAACTCTCGTAAAAAATAAAAGGGTTTCAAAGGGTTCCTTTGCTAACTTCGGAGAAAAAAAAATACTATTTATATGTTCCATAAATTTATCTTTATTTTTTCTTTTGCTGTTTTCCAAATTTTGGCATAGCTGCGTTGGCAAGTCCAGTTGATGATGTAAATCCCCCCTTTTGACCACTAACGAATGCTGACAACGAAAATAAAATAAAAATGACGTAAGTATAATACAGTCGAGGGATTCCCCGTAAAAAATAAAAGATTTGCTAACTTGGGAGGGCGAAATAAAAATTACATACAATGCAGTCGAGGGACTCCCCGTAAGACTTAAACGAAAAAGGTTCCTTAAAGAAAAATTCTTACGCTTAGGGTGAAAACACGTAGAAAGCCGATTCCGACCGGCGCAAAGAATGTTGTCTATGGTTTCAATGCATTTAAATGGGCATGCCGGAAAGCAGGTTTCTGCTTTTGCTGTGCGTATCCCCATTCAACTGCATACAAACATTCTTTGCGCCGGTCGGCGCGGGTCAGATTCGGCATTCTACGTGTTTTCACCAAAAGCTTTAACATCGGAGAACAAAATAAAAATGACGTACGGTACAATCGAGGGACTTCCCGTAAAACATTGTCGAAAAGGGTTCCTTTGCTAACTTCGGAGAAAAAAAATGATGTACAGTACAATCGAGGGACTTCCCGTAAAACATTGTCGAAAAGGGTTCCTTTGCTAACTTCGGAGAAAAAAAATGATGTACAGTACAATCGAGGGATTCCCCGTAAAACATAAACGAAAAGGATTGCCCAACTTGGAAGATTTATTTCCCAATTTTTTTTATTTAAGAAAAAAAATACCGTTACGTAACGAGTTGTTCAAACCCCCCCCTCCCGCCCTCGTAACGCACAGTAACGTTTTGCAAGACCCCCCCTCCCCCCCAAATTGCGTTACGTAATACTTGAACGCCCCCTTTGAGACAACCAGATAGCGATGGAATCAGCCATGCTGGGTATTAGTCTCAGATATAGTATGGAATAAGACCGTTAGGACAAGAACAAGAGTGCTGGATATTACATTAAAATAGCATCGGGCTTGTCGTATTACCTGCTGCCTAAACAACAAAATGATGAAGCGCCTCTTGTACTGGCATCCTAGGACATCCCAGAGAAATTCAAAACTACCACAATCGAGATGGAGAGATGTTCTGGTGATGTTTGCAAGATAGACAGGAGTGGAAAATCATGAAAGTTCAGGAGTTGATGGTTCCATGCTGAGAATAAGAATTCTATATCTGAAAAATTTTCATCCCCGATGAGATTGATTCTGTTGTAATAAAGAAATATCTGAAGTATCAACACAACCTTTGACTGAACATAGTCATCCATGCATCCCCATTCTACACAGCCTTGTCTTCTTTTCTTTATCTCAGAACTTGTTAATTTGAGAAAGAACTAGAAGGTCAGCCTTACTGTCTGTGATCTGACAAAATACATGTCGGTCGAGATTAATTCCGATTCGATGGCTTGATTTACCTTATGTATTACGAAAAATCCAGTCTTAAAAACCCCTTTAATGGAATGCTCATAAGATTGGTGGTATTTACATGCAAATTTGTTGATTGACAATGATCTTTCATTCTTAATATTGGAAAAGATTGACAGCACAAAAAATGTCAAAGTAAAAAAAATATATAAAAATTGTTTAATTGATGTCTCCAGTAACTTAACTAGACTTCAAATATTAATCTTCTGTTCTTGATTTATCTTTATCTGTAATAAGGTTATTGGTAAGAATCTCAAATAAAATTGATAAGGTTACCCGAACCCGAGACATTTGACAGTGGGGAAAAGGGGAAAATTATACCAACGTAAAAGGCCTTTTGCAAGAAATTATTAGTTTTGGATTAATCAATCATTGTCATTTTGATTTTAGTAATTCTTGTGGTTACCGAAGTAAATGTGCCTGTTTGACTGAGCTGTTACAAATGACCAATCCTTTAGCTGAAGTAATTTGTAAAAAAGGCAGACAAGGTAAGATTGTTTCTATAAGTCTTGAACTCTATTATTTTGACCCTGTAATAAACAGATAATAAATTAACCAAAACTTTTCAGATCAAAAGATCTATGTGTATTCAGCAAAACTTATTAATTGAGCCAATTTTTTCTAGTCAACCCGTCTCGTTGAATATGATACAGTCCAACCCTGGGTTGAATTTTCAACTGAAAATCACCTAGAAAAATTCTGACTCGACCTCTTGATCAGAAGTTTGCATTTTTGACATTAAATGTATATTTACGGAGGTCGACACATATACATTCATTTGTAGAGAAATGTTTCACTTAACGAACAAGACTGGAATGAAAACAAGAATGAATTAAGGTCATTATGAGAGGTTCTTCTGTGTCTTGTTAAAAATTTTAACTATTGAAAATACATAATTAATGTTATTTGATTCATAATACAATAACACATAGACAAATACAAAAGATTCATTTTTTTTTCATGTCTTAAGTTGTTTACTACATGGTGCGTTCAAACCAAATGAACATAGAGCCAGGGCTGGAAGTAGAGTATATTTTTTCGATTGTTGCTATGGGCACTAATCTGTCATCGCCCATTTATTAGTTCTTGCTTGTTATTGTTTCCATGGTGTCCAATATCAACCATAAAAGAGAGTAGGTATGCTGTGTTCCTAGATTCGGCTCTATATTCGTTTGGTATCAATACACACATACATACATTCTCCCTTTAAACCCCATTCAGGGGCACAGGGAGGCAACAAGATCTCTCCATCTCCCTTGACCTTGCGCAATGTTTATGACCTCCTCCCACTCCACGTCCAAATCTCTCAGCGCTACTTGGAAGGAGCGGAATATGGTATGAGAGAGTCTTACTAGTTTTTGGGACCCTGATAAGAGAAAGAACAGTGCTTTATTATTTTTTTAGTCATAATTGATAATATGTTATTTTCTTTCATTTCAGGATCATTTGAAATATACATTAACGACACTCCAGTATACTCCAAGTTACAAACTAAATTACTGCCTAATTTCAATGAAGTGGTGGAGGTGATCCAGAAAGTGTCGGAAGGTGGTCCCATCACTCCGGTTAAATCTACAGAATCTCTCTGTGTCATATCCTAATTCTATATCATTCTGAGATTTTAATGTTAAAAATAAGAAGATATTACAGAGAAAGAATGTTGACATCTAGTTTGCTTCAGTTTTTCGGTGCTATTCTCAACACTCCTCTCTTTAGAGCAAGAATAACCAACTTTTTTAGCCCCAAGATCAAAATTTTCAGTCTTAATTTTTCCAGCGAACGACTTCTAACTTGTAAATATTTCTGTGTTGATAATATTTCTGATGTAACTGGTGTCAAAATACATTGAATTTATAATTTTTTATGATGTAATGAGAAGGTTGTATTTGTTGCACTTTAAGGAGTTTGTTAAAATCAGCAGCCCTATTCACGGAAAAGTTTGAATCGAACTTCGAACTAAACTTTTCTAAATATCTAGTCATATAAGTAGTCTGTGATCTAGTGTTTACTACCTGTCAGATTTACTCCAACTTTTCCAACTTATTGAGCTGTCAAAAATTCTGTGTTAGATAAACAAAGTGTTTTTTATTCATTTACATTCAATTATAAAGGCTGAAAAAGAAATTTAGATGGGCGAAATGTACATATCTAATAGACAGAATTTTTGACAGCTCAATAAGTTCGAAAAGTTGGAGTAAATCTGACAGGTAGTAAACACTAGATCACAGACTACTTATATGACTAGATATTTAGAAAAGTTTAAGTTTAGTTCGAAGTTCGATTCAAACTTTTCCGTGAATAGGGCTGCTGACTCGATATTATCATGGTAATATTTGAACATCCCATTAGTGTCTTTTGCTGCTCGCCTGAACTAGAAAGTCTCATTTTTAACCAAGTCGAGAACATATTATTTAGACTGTTAACACGTTCGCTGCGACTTAGAGAGTTTCTGAAATATTAGAATCACTTAAAAACAATGATTATTTATAAAATCCCATAAATATCACAATAGCTGGCAACCTACTAAACCTCAAACTCTGCACGTCGCTGTAAGCACCGCCCACGCGGTATATTAGGGTTGTGTATTTGTATGGAAGGTATAGAGTGGAGGATTCACACATACTCAATAATAGTGACGGATAATCAAATTCATAGAAGTTTTTTGTTATCGGAGTCTCTTATCTTATTATTCAACAAGATGGTTTGGAATATATGAATTGCCAATTTTTTTTACCACCGAAAGCGTTTCTCATGACATGGGTAATAAGAAGGGACCTGAATTTTTCGGTGTTATTTTTATGGAAAAGCGGTGTTATTATTTTGTAAAAGCGGTGTTATTTTTCAAACAGTAGTGTTATTTTTTACAGATTTCGGTATCATGTTCTTAAAAGAAGTATAGTTATTTAAAAAAACAAACAACACTTAAAGTATCCCCGTTTCACACAAGCGTCTTTTCGCTTTAGAAATGGGGTCTATATTGATTTAATATGAATGGGATCTTTTTTTGTGGAATAACAATAAAATATTTGAACGATGAAACATATAAAATAATTAAAAAATTTCATAATAATGATCATAACAATTTTCCCACCATGCTGTGCAAATATAATTTTGTTATTCTTAAATCCCAGTTCTTAGGTTGAATTTAAAACACAATGTCATATATAAATACTTTTATTATGGTTCAAAATAAAAAGTTGACATTGTAGTAATTGTTTTCTTTTAGATTAGTTCTGCGATCAGACAAAACCATGCTGTAAGAGGACAAGAATCTCTCGGAAGCAACATTAGCACAAGGCATCAATACTGCAGGCTCTACTAACTCCCTCGGCATATTCTTTTTCATGTAGTTTGACAATGGTCAATGCCTTGACTAAGTCGATTTCACCCGCAGCCAATTGAATTTCAATGACCTCTTTTAATTTACAATACCCTGAGGCCAACTGCTGCGGGTCGAGAGATTCCAGTCCTGTGTTTTTTTTTTCAATTTTTCCACAATCGCAGGTGTTGCAGAGTGCAATGCATTCTCTTCTGGGGAAAGGACTCTCAAATTGCTGTAGGAGTTGATGTTGGGGTCTTTCTCGATAAGACTATCAAATTTTTTAATACATTTAGATATCATTTCTACTAAAATTGTTTTTTGAGGAACACTACTTGTCCACATATTGGGCCGTTTTAGTTCCAAATATTCCATCTTTTATTGAGTCATATTATGATTTAATATTATCCAACATCCCAAGCAATATGTGGGATGTTGGATATTTTGATCCTTCCAGCTTAACAATTGCGTTACTTAAATGTTTGCTATGTTCCTCAGTGAAAACTGCCTGACATAAAATTACATTTATATCAGACTCACTTAAATTTACAAAATAAGCAACTCCTGCGTTATTTATGTCTGTTTATAATTTCGTCTGTCTTGCAGAACTCAACAATTTCGCAGAAATATTCTGATAAATATTCAACGCTGTGGAACAAAGAATTCCACCTAGTAACTACGGGGAGAGGAAAAATTGGGCAATCCACTCCCCGTTTTTTGAGTTCTGCAAGAATATAAAAAATATTTTCCACTAAATTTAGCTTATGGGACCAACATTGGACATGGATTAAATGCTCCCCAAAAATAACTTTTAATGTTTTAAAACATTTTGTCATATATCTAGCGGAATCGGTGACTATGCTATCTACATGGTCATACTCTACCCCATATTCTTTAAGAGTCCAATATAGCCCTCACACAATTGGTGGAGTTTGCAGACTCTTAAGAAATGCACACCTGCGACAATTAGCCATCATTTTGATTGTGGAAATTAATTCTTATTATACTCCACGATCATTCTTGGCTTTTTTACTGTTTTTGCCCTTCGATTTGTCGTTTCTACAATTTCTCCACCGAACTCTGAAGATATGGAGAGGACTTCTCTGTTATCCTTCCATTTCGTGATACATATACCTTTGTACAAACTGTAGGGTTCTCCTGATTCCACAATTTGGTTGTTCATTTCCGTTTGATTTCCCTTCTTACCAGACCTGAGTATACCAGTTACATACGTGTCTTGATCTAGTAGTGACTCCGTGAGTGACATGCTATTTTAGAAATTGTCCATATATACAGAGTTAGCCAGTACTGTCTTACCTTCAAGTAACTTCATCACTACCTTTTTAGTGTGATTTTGCCCCCCCCCCTCCCCAATTCGTTATCTTTGGCTACACTGTACACAATCAACTTTAGAGCGTGTCTGTTCGATTCTGCTAGTAGGTATATACAATTTTATTCCATATTTAGCTTTTTTACCTTTTACATACTGTCTAATGATTAAACACCCTCTCCAGAGAAAAATGACTCATCTATTGATACATTTTTGAAAGGACAGTATATGCTGGTCATTACTTCATCGAATAAATCAACCATAGACTAAATTTTTTCAATGTTTGCACTTGAGCTTGTGTCTGTTAAAATGTAGTGATCTCAGGATCACTACAAATCTATCTCTCGACATGTACTTGGAAAAAATACCGATAGTAAAAAGCTCATCTTTTTCCCAATAATCATTCTATCGGTTCAATTTTATTGTGCCCATGTGAAAGAGCAAACATAACCATATTTTCAATTCCTCCGTGCTGTTCTCCCATTTTTTATTCTACTATGTCGTTTGGTTACCCCAGCCATCAAATTAAGGGCATATTATTTGTTGGTCTCTTGAATTATCATCATAAAAGTCCTTTTTGAATACTATATTGAAATAATCAATTGGCTCTTTGGTTGCCAAATTTATTTTTATACCAGGATTTTCCAAGAAAGGCAAATTTTTGGGGGAACCGGAACAGCCGACCAAACATTTGTCGATCCCGATGGCGTAACAATTTGTCGTACTGGTTGAGCACGGACGTGTTAAGAATTGGTTTATTGACTACTAGCTGACCTGCCCGTCGAACTTCGACATATTCCAGAATAAAAAAAATAATTTTAACATATTGCATGAATTAAATACAGTTTATGACATAAAAACTGAATTAAACTTATCCAATAATTTATTTCATTATGTGTATAATGATTATTGTTAATTCGGACGCGGTATAAAGCTCGACGGGTCATGAGTTTCTAATAAAAACAATAAATTCCTCAATAGACGTGAAACTTTCAAAAATATTCAATAGATGGCGGTGAAGTAGTTTATAAACCACATGTGCTACACGTTAGGATATTCTATATGTTCTTGAAGGAATTGACGTTCGTCAAAACCAAATTTTTCCGAATTATTATGGTAAGATGTAGAATTGGGAACTTTGTCTATAACTCGGTACTTTTGTCGGAACACTCACTCAAATTTTTTTCATACAAATTATAAAATCAATTCGACTAGAGGACATATTTTTTATATTTAGATATAATTTTCATCACTAAGTCACTGGTTCCTATGACTACCTATCAATTAACAGATATCTGTAGGAAATATTAAAATACAACTGTTGCTTTGGGAAGGAATATAAAATTTTCCACTGTTGACGGTATAACTGATTTATAGAACAATCAAACAATTATTAATGACACTTTCTATGCCTCTCGCCCGACCGCTTTTATTACTAGTATGTAATATTTAGCACATTGTTTATATTTCTTGTTATAAAAATTGTTCCTTGTACCAGGTACCTAGATGTTATGATTGTCCTTTAGATTGTTAATTATTATATGTACCTACCTACTAATATGTTTCAAATTATACATTTTTATATTAAAAGTTTTTAATTTATGTAAAGATGTGTATTTTTAATAACATTTACCTATGTCATTAAAAATTGAAGAAATTCAATTTTGTTACATTTGCAAAGAAGATTATTTGAAATTCAAAGTGTCTTAAATAATCAAATCTTTCAAAAGATCTCAAAAAGATCAAAAAATATCCAATAAAAGAAAAAAAAAAAAAGATCTCCCAGATGAATTTATTTTGAGCTACTAGATAGCTTAGTAGTGATATGAACTTCTAGGGAAGAGGTTTAAGGTTTAAATCCCGAGAGAATATTTTTTTTATCAAAGAACCAAATGGTCAAAATTTTCAAAATAAGCCCTAATGGTGCAAAAAAGAAATTGAATTAAATCGAAATGTGCTGTGCATCAAAATTTTCAACATTCCTTTTAATCATTCCAGTTTATGACTATCTTTTACTGCTATCAGACTTGTTTAGTGAAATCACAAGCATTTATTGTCAATAAATTAACTTGTACACTTCATTCCTGCGGAGACTTTTTGTGCCTGGGCTTTGGTCAGGTGCCAGGATTCACACCCATACAAGAGAATGGGCAACACACACGCATCAAACAGTTTTCATTTCGAACATATAGTCTATACCACACATAGTAATTATTGGTAAATCAGGTTGGATTCTAAATTGGATTCTCAAAAAGGTTGATTTTGTGGAGTGAAATGATATTTATTCATCCGTGATTTCGTAAATAATAGATTTGCATTTCAATGAATTAAGGCATTCTTTGGATAAATCTTGATGTGATAAATAAACACCAAAGTTCAGTTTGCCTTCAAAATATTTTGAAATAGTCCTGAGTGGTTCGATTGTTTTGTCACCGGTTTCTTGATCAATACAAACCATTTGACAGCGTCTACAAGGTCCTTCAACCTATAAACCATTCAAATTATTATTAATTTGATACAGAACTTAACTAAAATAGATGCGTACATTTAAAAAAAGCTAACCTCAAAATCGACTCCATCAATTTGAATTTTCTTCCATGAAAGTTCTTCGAATGGTCGTTTAGTTTCGACTATGAAATTTCCACGAAATCTGTCCTTCAAGTTAACAATTCTATCGTTGAATTCTCGACTTTCTACTTTATCAGATAACCAACGGACGCTTGTTAAATTTATTACTAAATATTGGGCTTGATTCGTAAGCGAAATTGGATTGATTTTTTCCACAGTGTTCTTTTTAGATACACGAACTTCATCGTCGTTTTGTTTAATCAATCGCAGCCCAGGTGTTCCTAATACGTCCAGAAGCCAATCGGCAACCTCATTTCCACAATCATAACCTATAATTCTATCTCCACACACTTTAGAATGACATATTGAGTTTTCTGTGATAACTTTATCTTCTCTCTCTAATGGAATGCTGATTTTATCTGCACCTACAATAAAATATAAATAATATGTTAAATGGCTTCAAATTTTTAACAATACCATCTTTAAATGGATAGGACATGTAATACGAAATGGAGGTCTCATACATACTATGATTGAGGGGATAAACTCCCGAGGATGACCACGCCCAGAATACTTGTAAGACGTGTACTGTTCCTCCTATGAGAAGTTTAAAAGAATTGCTATGGATAGGGCGGAATGGAGAGAATTGCTGTCAAATAATAGGATTTTGACCGGAGAAAAAGAAAGTGAATGCAATCCACCAAAGAAAAAGTTAATAGATCATTAAAGGATGACATCATCTGACGTTTGGCAGTTGTGGGCATTACATTATAAATAAACAGTAGTAATGGGAACCAAAACACTTCGTAGTGACCCAAACCGCCCGCCCAAGTCAAAGTGATCCGAATCTGTTATCCCTGTGGTCATCACCTTTAAATTTTTGTTTACCCACTAAGCAAATGTCAAAATCCACATGACCGTTAATGATCTTTAAGATAGTAAAAAATCATTTAGAAAATGATTCTAGGTTGGCTATAGGCTCGGAAACTGACCAACCGATGTATTCTGAAAGTTGTTGTTATTGCCTTGATCAAGTAAAACAATTGAAGTAGCACAGCTGGGTATCTGCTAGTATTATAATGATATAAGACTGGTAGTAATTCTAAATCAAACATAGTAAATTATAATTAAAGTTACCTGGGAATGAAAGTGTCAAACGTTTTTTTGACAAATCAATGTAGGGAGTGATCAGGCAGATTCTTGTATCTTGTTTCTGAGATAAGGCAACACCATTCTCCGTCACAATCATCCACTCTCTGTCATATTTTAACCCTTTGAGACCAATGTCCCATTTATCGGTGATCTTAAATGCTGCACAAGACTTTATTGGATAAATATCAATCTCGTTTAGGATACCTAGTGGAGGGTTACTCTGAGTTTTATTTTCGTCAGCTTTCAAAATGTTGAAATTTGAATTGAAAGTTATTGGTCCATTTTCTACAAAGCAGTTTCTAAACATTTGGATAATATTGTCTACATCTTTCTTTGTAGACATGTATCCGAATGACACTCTTATAGATCCTGTAGGAATGCCGTTTATCAAATCGTAATTGCCTCCGCAAACGTGTCCGGCATTGTGGTGCTTTATTAGATCATCATCGGATAATTTTAAAAATCGTTGGCAGGCTCCGGGGTTACAGAAACATCCAGATCTCAAATAGATATTAAAGAGTTGACACATAAATACAACCTGAAATATGAAATGAATTAACAAACGACAAGTTAAAATTTTTAATTGATGATTCGAAGCCTGGCTAATTGTGATCACTTTATGTTAACAAAGTTCGCTATTAGGTGTTCAAATTTCAAATATAGGAGCGACTATCTGATCCAAGAAGAATAGAAGAATGCCGAGCATCTCATGGGCTGACGGGGTGCCTAAAGAGAGTCCTGACCACTGTCAAGAGACGTAATGCCACATATTCCGTGGTGAATAATATCTCCTCCTACAACTTATGATTCAAAATTATGGGGCGGAAAATTTAAGTATTTTGGTATACCGGATGCGGCATCATTGATAAGGCTGGCTCGAGACTGTGAGGAGTTCAAAGTGATGGTCGCCAACCTCCGTTAGTAGAGGCATACGAAGAAGAAATTTGATGCAATCATTGATTCAATTAGTGTTCAATTTTAAAATGGTAAATTTGAATCACTAATTGATTGCATAATTGCATCAAATAGTCAGTAATATCTTTCAACCGTTTCCATCTTGTTGTTTTGAATGATCATTCGAAGAAGATGATTTCTGAGTAGATGGCACTTCCAGTAAGTATTACATAATAGTTCGATGTTTATCACTTAGACATATGAAATAAATTATTTTAATGATAAAATTAAGGTATGGTTGTGAAACATGGATGAAATCTCTATAAAGAATATGACAATGTGATAAAACTTTATGGGATATGGAAAGGAATGAAAATATTAGGAAGGAATGTGGTATGGAAGTTAGTGTTGTGACAAAGATGAAAATTAATAAGTTGAGATGGTTTTGGTATGTGGAAAAAAATGGATGCAAACAGAATGACAAAGAGAATTCATAAGGCTGAAAGGAAAAGTGTAAGAAAGCGTGGCCGACCGAGAATGACATGGATCGAACACATCAATTCTGTCCTCAAGGAAGGCCAGGTAAGAAGTAAAAGAAATAGGAGAGGGTGTATGAGAAATGTTATGTCAGTGGAAGAAGCGAAAGAAGTATGCTTGGATAGAAAAGAGTGGAGGTTCGTTCTCTCTGCCTACCCATTACGGGATATGGCGTGATGGGTAAAAAAACAAGGTACCTCGTAATATCCTACAAAGTCTCCATTAGCTCGTAACAAATTAAAATTGACAATCCCTCCCTGATTAGTGATATTGTTATATTCTGAGTCAGAATAAATCATGGACACATGGGCATCATTGTAATGTCTTAGGCTTTTTAATTCATTGTAAAATTGGCTGGCTAGTTGGAATGTATGTAGAGAAATCGTATCCATCGGATGGTCTGTTTCCAAGTGTTTTGGTATCAACCTATTCAACGTGTCAAAACCGTGTTTTAATGAGAGTATAGATAAAAATGCTATGGTGCCATCTTCAAATCTGAAACATTAAAATTCATGTTGTGAAAATAACAAAAAAAAGGAGATTGGAGAAGAGTATGAAAAAGACTGGAAATGAAGAAGGTAGGATAAGAATGTGGTGATAAAAAATTTACAGGGTCATCTAGTGTTAATAAACGTAAAACCAAATATTGGAATTTTGACATACCGTTCATGTAATTTTTTTCTTTTGACGTGATAGTTAACTCCACTCATTGCAATTTCTACAGTACCTCCTCCGTAATAACGTTTTTCACTTAAAATGTGGGCTATTTCGTTTCTTACAATCAGGGCTCCAATTCCAGTTGGAAAGCCGAACATCTTATAGAAAGAAACACACATGTAATCAGGTTTGTATTTGGATAAATCTAACCTATTTGTGGATACAAAAGCTGCCGTATCCAACATTACAAACCACGAATCATAACACTTTTCTAAATTTTTTTTCATACAAGAATTCAAATATTTGCGTTTGATTTTTTCTATCCATTCCAATGGGTATTTAAAACCACTAAAATTACACATAGCTGGATAAACAAACAAACCGCGTCCATGGTTTTTGGAATTGTTGCTCAAATCGTATTTTTTTTCTTCAGTCATTGTCTGGACAAGATCTTTATGACGTATACAAACTACATCCGCTAATTTTGAAGCTGCTATTTCACGCATGCCAAGTACTGAGGTGTGATTATCTTGAAGATAAGCAAAGACACCGTTTTCACGTTGGTTACTCGAACTTTCTTCGCTAAAGGCAAACGATTCCGTAACAATTTTCAAAGATGCAGTGGATCCCGATGTAAATATTACTGTATATTCTTTAAGGTCTGTATTGAAATGTCGAAGTATTTGAGATCTGACTTGGTCTATGCAGTCCGAAGTATATTTACTTGTGTGAGGATTCAGATGAAAATTGTTTATCAAATCTTTTGAGGAATTTTCGATTTGTGAATCAGCATACATAGTAGCACCGGCATTGTCCAAATAGGTGTGTCCTAAAAAATAAATAAAATGTCATAGATTTATTAATTAGGAAAGTTTTTCTTGTGTTTTGTACGCCAAGTATATTATACTTTTTTGGAGTAATTCCCTTTGAAAAATCGAAATTACAAATAAAAAAACCGGATTTGTGATTTTAAAACGTTGTATTTTTCAACCATTTCCTTATTCTTCAGCTACTATAAAAGTGTATTTTTACTTTCCTACATGAAGTATTTTGTTCACAATTTTCAATTTTAGGTCAAAAGGTGGAAAACAGAAAAAAACTCGAAAACCACTGGCATTTGACCCCTGATCAATGGGAACAAAATTGTTGCAAATTTGCTCTAGTACAACCCCTTTGAAGGAATGTATCGAATTACCAGTCGCCCTGTATAAATCTTTACTTTAATAAATTACTAAAATCTATGTTGATTTACGATTTTTAGAATCGTAGGAGAGTATTACCAAAAATAACACTGTACATTATTCATGGAACCAAAAAATTTGTGAAAAAGCCAGCAAATTTGAAAAAAAAATTCAACACATCAAAGTTTTGCTCTAGCGAAACAACATTTTTGTGACTAAACTAACCTAACCTCATACACATTAAACAAGAGAGCAAGTGAAAACATAGAACAAAGTGGATCGATTCGATTAAATTGCTGACTGATCTACTTAACTAACTAAACTGCATAGTAAGCAGTTAATTGTACTCACTCAAAGTAAATAAATACAAATAAAGTCTCAGACTTTTTCACAGTAAGCTTCTAAAAACTTTTCTCGTGAAAGAGGAAGGTCTGAGTGTCTGACTGAACCTGGGATCAAAGATCAAACCCACGACTTCCAGTACGAAAATCGGAGATGGGCTACTAATCACTTCTTTATTCGCTACTAGACAAAATACTTACAAATTAAGTTTAGTTTTGCATTAAAAATTTCGTACCTTTCAATCGCTTGAATTCCTTAAGTACACTTTCTGTCGATTCCATTTTACTATATTCAATAAAAACTTAGAATTCTCAGCTTTAAGTACACACTTCATGCAAATATCCCTATTAATATTCAACAATAACAACAACAATATCTCATAGTTCACGTTTTTTGTTTTGTCTCTGCAAAAACAATAGTTTTGGCCTTGTTTTTGGTGAGATAGCGTACTTATGGCGTACTTGTTCGAGAACATAGACTTTTATACATATACCTAGGCAGCGTAGTAGCCGTGGAAAGTGTGTCGATTTGCGCGGGACTTTTTTGATAGCCGGTTGGCAAGCCATTGGTTTCTGCTATACGTTTTCTTGGCGGTTCCTCGTGTTTCGTTATAAAATCTTTATTTATACCATGTTTTATACTGTTTAATGGATGTATTTATAATATTGAGGGTTTGTCCAGTGTTTTGTGTTAATTATAATCCTGTTTTACTTTTTATTTTAAGTTTTGTGTAGTTTTAAAACATTGTCTATACAGTTTCTATTTTTATATTAAGCTATTTTTAAGTTAGTCACAGCTGTTTTGGTAATATTTTTATTGTTAACATTCGTAGTTTAACTATTATTTACATTATTATTATAGTTAAAAGACTTTCTAGAGGTATATTATGTACCTAGCTCAAATACCTAGTATAGTGTATGTGATCAGAGACGCATATTTTAAAATTTTCGATAACTACTGACATATTTTGGTTTAAAGTACTTCTTGATCTGGATCAAGGGTGGGAGGGTCAGGGAAATCATGACCCCCCTCTGGGCAAGGGCGGATCCAGCTATTGGCGCCAGGGGGGGGGGGGGGTCACAAAGTAAAAAAAGGTCATTTACAAAATTTGGTATCTAGAAACTTACTTTTTTTAGGAGGAAAAGTGTTGTTTCAAGATTCCAAATTTTGGAAATGACCTTTTTTTCTATATGACCCCCCCCCCTGGCGCCAAAGCTGGATCCAAGGAATATTATACATTGGGTCGTTTTTTGGTTTTTTAGTACAGTACTTACATATTTTATTAATAAAATACCTACTTTTCTATTATAATTTCCTGTGGGTCGAGACCCCTCTCTGGATCAAAAGTTTGTTTAAACACCAGATAGGACGTATCGCATGAAAGAACGTTAGATATATGCATACTAAAAGTTTTGAGAAATGACCATTTAAAGTTAACATACCAAATCTTAGTGTCTACTTTGGATTTCATCTAACATTCCAAGTAATAGCTAATAAAAATGTCCAGGTACAAAAAATCGGCAAGCCCTCAAACTGTGGGAACTTCACCATTATTATTGTTCTCGGTACTATTTCTACCTGCGTATTATTATTACCTTTAAGTGTGTTGTTTCGCAGGTCGAATGCGGTGTTCAGACGAGGCGAATATCGCCAGGACACTAAAATATCGTCAGCCAATTGAACCGTGTGAACAGATTGTCGATAAATCTGAAGCGATAAAAATGGTTGAAAGCGATATCGTCTCAAGTTGAACGCCTTTCAACTTTTGTATCTGGTGGAACGATTCACGCATGCGCAGATATGTTCGGCGTCCATATGTTCTGTTTCTTGACAGTTGACAGCACTGCTCTAAATTTATTTCTCCTTAGAATCCAATTCCGCACCCAATATCTGCGTTTTTTTTTATTTATCCTCAATTAGGAGTCTTTTTATATCGTCTAAAACAATATTTTCAACTAACTCCAATTACTCCGCGACTTCTACCTCGACGTCCGCCATTTTTTAAACAATCAGCGCACCTGACAGATTGAATGTATGTCGGTGGACTCGTGTGAACACATCAGACGATCTATGGGCGACCGAGCGATATTTTTTTTATGCAAGCGAAATCGTCTGGCCTTACATCGCCCCGTCTGAACACCGCATTAGTGCACCGCTCACCCAGCTAAGTTCATAAATAACAATAAAGTATTTATTGTTGATACAAATAACATGGTTTGTATTGTTGACTCTCTAATAATATATTCTTAGAAAATTATTAGGATTAGGAAAAGAAGTTTCGTAAATACAAAGACTTTAATATGTACATTGTTTATTTTTACAACAAAAGACATTTACAAAACAAAAACATTAAGGTGCATTAGATAACAACATAATTTACAGCTCTTACAACCATAATAATATGTATGTAATATAAACAATCCAATATAATTATTATTGATGGAGTCTTGAACAAAAAAAATGTAAACTAATATTACTGAATGTATTATTTAAAAATCGAATCGCGATAAAGTTCATTGTGAATTTAAATGGGAAGTTTTCTGGGGAGCTTCCCACAAGACACACTAGGTGGCAGAACTTGTAATAAGGTCTATTGTCAAATTCAGTGCTGCCAACGTAGATATGTTTTTTTTCAGTGATGCCAACGTTGGGAAGTTTGTTTTCCATTGTGTTGCTAAGAAGTTGTTGATTGAGTTGCTAAGAAGTTGTTGATTTTGTTGCTAAGAAGTTGTTGATTTTGTTGCGCATAAATTTGAGAATAAATCTCAGGGGTGCTGTTCTGTATTTTTTTTATTTGTATTTAGGTAGGTATATAAAAAAAGATGAACAATTTTATTTGTAATAGTATGTAAAAAATGTACAATGATTACTCTAAACCTATTGTAAGTTATCATGTATAATAATATTAGAGGTCCTCCCCAGCTTCGCACGGGTAGATAGATACTTAAAAATAATTTAGTTTTCAGACAGACCCCTAACTTTTTCAAAATATTTTATAGCATAAATATGTTAATCTGGAATAATTGCATTGCAATCAATGAGATTTATACTAGAGATGCAATCGAGTCTAAAAAATGGCATGTAAAAAATTGTGCCACCACCGAAAATGTGCCACGCTCGTGTTTTAGTCGTTGACAACAGCTCGAGCTTGACAGTTGTGTCCGCGGTAATACGGCGTTCTTGAAAATGGTGGATTTGTGGTGAAAAAAAGTCGTTCCTCAACAGAAATCAATATAGGAAAATCCTTTTATCAAAAAGGACGTATTTTATATATTTTAAGTGCATATTATTGTGATAAAATGTTTAAAATATAAAAATATATTTGACAATTATTTTTGTTTTATTAGTTAGGCCCACATCACACTACGGGTGCATACCGAGCGGGGTTAAAAAAACCGCGTCTGTATGAAACGCGTAGATACATTTTTATTTGAATTTATAACCCAGCGGTTCAGTCGACGGCTTTCTTACTACAGCATACGTCATGGGCTCGAATCCCTGTGCCGACTATTTCCACTTTCACAACACAACTCTTCCATAGTGTGTGCAAGTTTCCAAATGTATTTGTGTTCACTTTTAATTAGCCTAAATTCATTTAAAAAGATACACCCGTACGCGGCGTATGCAACAGTGCATAGGTATATTTCTAGATTTTTTTTTTTATTCTATCAAGGTTTTTTTTTATCAATTTATTTAGAAAAAAGAATACAACTTATATTTAAACGGAGTGCCCTCTAATTAAAATTATATATGGAATTTAAGGATGTTCTGCAAACAGAGGTTTTCCACTATCAATGAAATTTTTTACGAAATCCATCATACAACTGAGAAATCGCCAGCGGTTTTTCCCACGGTGCCGTATTTCTGACGGTTCTCGTTTAAGCTGTGTGTATGAGCCCTTACCTAGCCGGACGAAATTTAGAAGCAAGTACACTATAACTAGTGTTTTTATAAAAAGGGTCATTTTTGATTCAAATAAATAAATCATTTTTTCCATTTTCGAAAAATATTTTTTAATAATGTGCTTTTAAACTGTTCGTTGTCTGCCTCGCATTAATAAAGACGAGAGATCTTTTTCAAAAGGTTCTTAGACAATTCTGACAAATACATTCAAATCTCACGCACAAAAAGAAATTTCTATTAATGTGTACCGGTAGAAGGTGACAGCACTTAGCCGTTTGGCGCATTATGTGTGACAAAGACAAAAATATTCGTCAGTAATGCTTGATTGCATATTTTTATTTAAGTTCAACTTCAAATTTACTCGTGATGCTAGTTTCAAACCAAAAATTGTATGGAATTGCATCTCCAGTATAATATCTCATTGATTGCAATGTATCGTGTCACGTCACTTTACCACCGTGACTACTTTGCGCGGTATTTCTACTAAACTTGACACGACTCCCCTCAGCCCTCCCCGGCTCCCATACGCACTCTGCATCGGATAAGTTGAGATGATAAGAGACTATGCTTTTTTTTCCAATACTCACATTTTTAAACTCGTGATAACTTTCGAATGGAATGTCCGAATTGAATAATTCAAAAAGTTATACAAACATATTGAAGCAGACTTGAATATGAACTAATTTATTTTAATAAGGAGTAATACCAAGATACCAATAAAGAGCTTTTTCTAAAGGTGACATTTTATTGAGTTTTTTTAAATAAAAAAACACTTATTGTGGCATAACTATAATAGTTAGACATATGCTGTCGCGATACTTTTTGTAAATAATGATGTCTTCTACAAAATTGTAGAACATTGTTTTATTCTATCATCATTAGTTTTCACAGCGTTCGCGATAAAAAGAATATTTTAGGTAAATTTTTTACACCTTGGGTTACATTATTGAAGTTTTCGTAGGTTACCCACTTTTTTTTGGAAATTAAATATAGCCTATGTTCACCGCCGATATTGTAGCTTCCCAAAAGTGAAAGAATTTTTCAAATCGGTTCAGTAGTTTTGGAGCCTATTCGAAGCAAACAAACAAACAAACAAAAAATCAAATCTTTCCTCTTTATATATTAGTATAGATATAAGTTGTTTAATTTGAAATAAACTAGAATGATATTTTGGAGGTTAGATTGTGAGCGACCATAAGAAGAAGAAGAAGTAAATCGCCCCCGTTGGCAACACTGAATTTGACAATAGACCGGATTAGCAAGGGCGCCTCTAGCGGCACAAAAAGGAAAAAAAGCATCCCATTGATGAATATTTTATTTTGTTCAGCAGGTAAATTGATGTAAAAAGATCTATGATCGTCGTCAGTCATGAACTTTGTCATTTGAAGAAGATCTTTCCTCTTTTCTTTTGTTATTGGTATCCTTCTCTTATACAAATTGGGCAAATTCTCAGGCACACAGCAAGGTTTATATGGCTTAAACACTTTCACCACTGTCCAAGGTCTGATTATGTTATGCGTTTCTCGTGCATAAACTGAGTATGGATCATCGGCTCTCATTTTGAACCATATATGTTTCGTGATTTGTAAATCTTTTTTTTTAATTGGATTTATGTTTTCTATGTTTTTGAAATCACTTCTTGCATTTCTATAATTTGAAAGGCTTCTTGCAGAAGCGATTACGTCTTTCCAATCTGATGGGACATTTACTTTTCTACCTTTTTGACGTTCTATTAACGAAAAATCTCTATCACAAGGTAAAAAAAGCTGCTAACCTAGGGTAGCCCAGAACTCATAGTATATTATAACAGCCAGAAGGCAATTATTATCTTCTCTAGAACAACATATTCAATATTAATCGGTACTTTACAGGGGATTTTATGAAAATCGAAGATTTTTTTTTTCTCTTTTAGCCCTTTTTCTAGAACAAGTGAAATTTTCTTTGGATACTTTAAGAGGGTTCTCCTGAAGGTACAGATCTCAACATTTTACTGACTCATCTACATCGAGGGGCTAACCGTTCTACCAAATTTCAATAAAATCGGATAAGAATTACTATGAGTTATGGATGCGCACACATTTTTGGTGTACGCGGAAATTTTCTTCCTCTTCTAAAATTTTTTTTTGCATTTTTGGAATCTACACCCTCGAAAACGTCGAGAAAATTAATTTCAGCGAAATCTATTTTTTTTTTGAAATCCGATCACAAGACTCATATATTCCATCCATATACTATGAGTAAAACTATGTCCAGTAGTAAAAAAAAATTGAACTTTTTGAAACTTTTGAAAAATGAACTTCTGTAAAGAAACCTATTCTTATAAAATAACTGTACAGGGAAAGAATGTTCTAATTATTATTATTTTGGCCTACGCACCTGTCCGACCAAAATATTTTTTTCCGCTCTTCGCCAGGATTTAGTTTTTTATATGTCGAGGTGACATATAAAAAACTAAATCCTTGCTCGACATTAAATACACTGAATAAATAAAATACCCTAAGTATAGCAGGTTAACAATTAATTTACAATGAAATCTTTCCACGAAACATAATAAAATTTAAAAATCCCCACGACACAACGTTTAACATGCAGGTGCGCTGAGAAAAGATTAGGGCGGCTATTTATGGCTTAAACAAAAGAACCCATACGAACCAAATTGAATGTATTTTTACAACATTTTTGAGGAGTTGTTCGATTAAAATCGATTTTTCGCGGTGTTAGAATAATTATGATATTACAATTTTTGAAAATGCCGGTAGATAGAGAAAAGTCTACTCTATCGAATGATATAAAAAACCGAAAAACGACCCAATGTTAACGTTATTCCAGGCGATACGTCAGATATCAAATTTAGATTAAATTAAATTTAATTTAAATAACTCAACTATTAATTATGCACATTAATAAAATATTAAACAAAGCAAATTATTATGTGCCTGAAAAATAGAAACATTCTATTCTGGATGGTTTATTTTATTAGTTTGAGTACCTACACGAACCAAACCTATCAACAATATTGTAAGAACCACCTCATAAATATAGGAAAAATAAAAATTGTTCTAGTATTTTATATTACCAGACATTTCAGTTGCTTTCTTAATCGATTCATATTAATGTTTTCAATTTTTACATCTTTTTTCGTTGAATAATACACAGCATACTCCGCATTTCCCATACAAATCGCAATGTTCTTGCCTACCAACTGTGCGAAAGAGACAACTCAAGATTGCCTCACTTCGCCGCTATGAAAAGAAATCAAGGTACTCTGTCTAGGTATATGTATAAAAGTATATGTTCTAGAACAATCTAATGGCGACATCTTGTGATCGTTGTTTACAGCCGTTGTTTACGTTTTTAAAAAATATCGATATTTTTCGTCGATTTTTTTAATCTGGAAATATCGATATTCGATTTTTATTTCTGAATATCGGAATCGGCACAATGAGCCTCAGACGCCTTCGAGCGCAATGGAGAGCTCTTGTTGCCTCCCTATGCTCCTGAGTGGGGTTTAGGCCTCCCGCATTGTGGGTTGGTCTGGGGGGATCCGCGGCGGACTTTGTTTGTGTGGGGCCGGCTTTTCGGTTTGATTACTTCGATCGGGCTGGAGGGTCGGTCTCATGTGGATCGGGTTTGCTGCGGATTGGTCTCCTCCGGGCTGGCTTGCGTTGTGCGGGGGGCCTTAAAGGGAGTATGTATGTATGTATGTAATAAATTCAGATTTTTATTTAAATTATGAACGCACCAAAAACTTTTTTTCTACCCCCCTCTCTGGTAGAATGGCGGATGGATCCAGGGGGACGACCTTTTTTTTTTAGGAAAAGTTCAGTTTTCAGATACCAAATTTTTGAAATTCTTCTTTTGCTTTGGGCTAAAAATATCGATATTTTTTCCTCTTCATACATCGATACTTTTTAAAACTATCGAAACGATATATATCGATATATTTTTTTCATTTGCCCATCCCTATTCAACGTCTCGAAATAGTGAGTTTTCAAAATTATACAATGACATATCACTTCTTGTTCGGTGTGCTCTTGCAGAATTTGACAGTTAAATCTTACTACGAGAAACCAACTATAGCGGCAAATATTTGAAACATTGGCGCTACTGTCGCTGTATAGACTATACGAAGCGTTAAATTGTCGACGAATCCTTCTGCTGTGCGCATGCGTAGGTGTTTGAATACGGTGAAGTGAACATAGAACCACGACGGTAAATCAGTTTGAAAAGTAGTATTATTATATTATACTCTATGACTGATCTGTCTGGCGTCTGGTTGTTAACTTTGTTATTCAGATAACTTCGCAAACCACAAGCACAGTTTTAACATACCCATATCTAGAGCCAGCTTAAAAAAACTACATGAAACTCTCGTAAACATCTGTTCAATTTTTTTTTACTATAAATGGGCACATTTCTTCAAAAGATGATCGAGCTAAGGCCATCTCTTTTGATAAAGCGGAAAACCGCATTTGGAACATTGGTGCTGTCACGCACATGAGTGAGTGTCAAGATTTGGGCTCTAACCCTGTCTACCTATTTTGTTTGGATTATTTTCATCATGTTTGCTACCGAGATTCAGCACATTATTTTAACCTATTGCAGCTTTTTATTCAAAAAGTTTTTAATTTAATTAAGATATTAAAGCTGCTTTAAAAAGTCTTAAGAATGGAAAATGATAAGGAACATTCCGGCTGAACTATTCAAGTATTATACCTATAGCAATGGATACCATAAAACCCAACTTCATAAGAGAGCTCAAGTATGGAATCATATTATAAATAATTGAATAATCATTGCTCACCGCAAAGGATTACTCTGTAATGGTGAGCAATGCTTAATTTTGACAGAAAATAAAATATTACAACACAAGCTTTAAGTAGCTTACTGTGAAAGAATCAGTGTGTATTTGTGTTCACTTTGACTGAGCACAGATTCATTTGTTTGAAAAAATATATATATATATATATTAAAAAAAATGGACATTAATGTTATGGGAAACAATAATATAACATTACATATTTTAATTATAAGACTAATCGAAACTATTGACTTAACATAACGCAATGCACTGTATTGTTTTGTTTTTCATTTACAAAAAATAAAGCAATACAAATCATTAAAATGATTGCTCTCCAATGTGAGTAAGAACTCGTGTTTTGGAGAGGTAACTAAGTATGATATCAATAAGTGTCCCATATCCCATTCCAGTGTCAAATCCTATTCATTTTTTATCTCCATAAGAGTGTCAAGATTGGTCAAGATCCACAGCATTATTTTGAATTTTGCCGCCAATTAGTCGTGCACAGTGTAAATGTCAAACAGGATTCGTCGACAATTTAACGCTTCGTTAGACTATCTTACTACAGAAACCACAAGGGCTGTCTTCAGTATCCAGGCGTAATATCACATTGCCGAAATGAGTTATTGCGAACAAGCAATAAATTTTATGAAGCGAGCAACCGACAAGCTGCGTCTTCTAAACGAGACTATGAATAATGAAGCTAACAAATTCACCAAAGATCATGTGAGAAAACTCTCACCGTTGCATGATGATCTTTTTGGCTTGCTTGGTGAAATGTCAGTCTGCATGGGGGTGCAAGAAGGTGAAATAAAAGGACTAAAGGCGATCGACGATCTCCATCGATTGTCGGGGGGTGTTCCGGAAATTTGCGACACAATTGCTGAAATGGATGAAAGGAAAGACAGATCAAGAAATTTAATACTTATGAATGTTTCAGAAATTTCTGGCGAGTACAACAGCGAGAGTGGCGGTCATGATGATGCTGCCCAGGTGATCGAAATATTACATCAATTAGACAATGTGGAGCCTGTCACCTTCGTTAAGATTCACCGTCTGGGTGTCAAACAGACCAATTAAAGTGGTGTTTCATGACGCCTCATTGGCTCAGCGAGTTATGTCGAACAGGCGGAGAGTTCCTGCTGATATTAGAATAAAACGCGATATGACGCCTATGCAAAGGAACCAGTTAAGGGATCTTTGGACTGAGGTGGATAAAAGAAAGGCATCGGGTGAAACTGACCTGTGTGTAAAATTCGTGATATATAAGAAATAATAAATAAGAAAACATTTTATAAACTTATTTTTGAAACCTAGAAATACCTAATTAAGTATTACTGGACAAAACTGCGCAATAAGACTACTTATTTTAAAAGAGTTTTTACATTTTGTTTATCTCACAGCTGACAAGAAGTGTCAAAAGTTTGTGACAAGATAACAAAATCATAGACGTAGGGAGGTACTGTCCCGACTGATAATGTGAACAGCTTGGCCCGTGTAAACACTGATTGTATAGAAGGTCACGTGAGTCGTGACAAGAGGATCATTTATTTGTATGGGGGCCCGTAAAAAATAGCTAGTGCATCAATCAATCAATTCTCCCTTTTACACCCCACTCAGGAGCATAGGGAGGCAACAAGAGTTCTCCATTGCGCTCTATCTTGCGCAATGTTTATAACCAGTGCATAGAGTATAATAAAATAATACTACTTAAAAGAGTGCTAGTGTTTAAGATCAAGATTCTCCTAATTTAATGAATGACTTTTAACTTGGTAATAATTTGAATCTTCTTCACAGTGTGTTACTTATACATTCAGGGTGTTTAGTAGAACGTTAGACAAACTGGTAGGGTATATGAAGGAAAACATTTGGGGCATATTTTGCTACTCATAATTTATACAGGATGCTCCTCGGCTGTTTTTTTTTTAATTTTACCTGTGGACCGCTATAACAATTAGATTAAACTAAATTTTGTTTAGATATATCCCAAATGCATGAATATTCAGAAAAAAAAATATTTTAGAAAAAACATATTGAAACATATAAAAAGAAGTATTGCTTTAATTACTCGTTGGCTCAACAAAAACACTCTACTAATCAACCAACTGAACTTCCTTTACGCCCCACTTAGGGGCATAGGAAGGCAACAAGAGTTCTCCATTGCGCTCGATCTTGTGCAATGTTTATGACCTCCTCCGACACAATGTCTAGATTCCTCAGCTCTGCTTCGAAGGAGCGGAAACCCTGATGGGAGGAAGAACAGCGCTCTCCTCGGCCAACTGTCACTCGGCATCCTTAACCATGTCCCTGCCCAAACCATTTCCTCACCATAACCTCGCTCACACACACACACTATATCAACCATCTAAGTCAAATTCTGAGGTATATAAGTAGTTCCATGACTCTTTACAAAACATAGCTTTTCAATAATTGATTCTCCCGCATTCTTGATAGAGATACAGGAATCTAATTTTGGTCTTCGCCCTATCTGAAAATCATATATTCGCTACTGTTAAGCCAGGTCGATGCAGCTGGGGTATTATGCTGATGTGAAAGTATGAGGGATGTTTTTATTGCCTCTGAAAACCACTCTCATTAATGCATTCTATCCGATACTCCAGTGATTCTCAAACTTAAATTGAAAATGAAATAAAAACAAGCTCATCGTATTTAAAATCAGTCGTAATAAATTGTCTTCTCATTAAATATGATACATTAGGCAATAAATATGAGACATTAACAAAAATGGATATAGTCATATCCTGGCGCCAAATACATGACAGCAGTCACAGTTTTTAAATTTGGTTGCTCTCTTGTTCTCAATAATTTCCAACTTTTATCTCTATATTTCATTAATTATTATTAAATATCTATTTGTTGCATGCATGAGATTTTTCGACATGTTGAACATGTCGAGAATTCTCATGATTAGGAGTTTCGAAGACTCAAACATTACCACCTCATTCGCCATTGGCGAACGTTGTTAACGTAAAGAGATCACACTAAGCCAGCCTTCGAAACAACAGTAGAAGATCAGTAATGAATTTTTAGAGTCATTAGTTGTAAGATAATTCTGTCTTCTCATTGTTTTACTATACTCCACATTTCTCGAAATAGGCCATTCCACTTCTTTCACGTCTCTCTATTGGGCGGCAACAGGCTCACGGCTGGCTTCGATACCATCAAATTTATCCGGGTTTTCTCAGGAGCAGTGATTGAGGTGCCTGCCGAAGTGACTTTCTTAATTTGTAGAAGATTATTTAACGAATGACGACACTACCGTATTTGGGGCGTATTTATATCATCTTAAACAATCCAATTTATATTCGTAATTAAATAATTATGTTATAGATACCTATTTATAAAACATATTCTATTGCATATAATTCGATCTCAGCTCATTAGGTAAGTTTGATAAAAATAACTTTACATAAAAAAATAAGGAAGTGACTAGTTTTCCGCAAGCGGTATACTAGCAAATCACGCTAAAATGCCGCCAGTGGCAGTGCAAAGAAGAAGTGTGCATGCGCGATAATAATGGTAGATATTATAGTTTTTCGGCGTGTTACGTAAGTCCACTGCGAATGAGTGGTTACCATTACCGCTGTTCATATTGATGGTTGTAGGTTCGAATCCCGGTTCGGGTGATTTTTTTTTTCGTTATTTTTTCTATTTTTATTATCCGTTTTTTTCTGTGAAAGATGTCTAAAGTGTATTTGTGTTCGTTAGCACGCTTTTTGCTATTTTCATGACTAACAGTCATGAAAATAGTAGAAAGTGTAAGAAAAAAACACATGTACCCCGAATCCATTTTACTCTCTGCAAACCGAACATATTTGAATTGTTGACGCATTTGAACTTTTGTTCCGAAACTAGCGGCTTTTTAGTGCGCTTTACTAGTATACCGCTGGCGGCAAACTAGCCACACCCAAAAAATAATCAATCACCTGCGTTAGTAATGTGGATCCTGTACGAACTTTTCTGCCTCGAGATGACCTATGTAGTTTAAGAAACGCTGTTTATTGAGTCGATGTTCTGAAGCTATGATGTATTTTCTACCGCTAGGGCATATTATGTACGTACGAACCACCTTCCTGCTGTACATACATCCTCTACTTGGTCCATGATATTGTATTAGTAGATATATTATTATAGGAAACAGCATTATTGTTCAAAACTAGCATATGAACCCTATCGTCATCCCATTCACAGATGTTATAGTTGTGTTGGCTATGACTACATAAATTTTCAAATGAATATGGACTATGTTTCTTTTAGTTGTATGCGATCCGATCTCTCATTACTAATCTTAGCATTCTCTCATAGAATGTGTTGGTAAATGTGGCCAATTATTATTTATGGGTGATATATTTACATGACATAGCAGCATAGGTGTGATGGTAAGTCCATCAGTGGCTGTTTTGTAGGTTGTATTGTAATATAAATAGAGAGAATAATATGGTTGCCACAGGGTTCTGTTCTGGGTCCATTCGTATTGAACGTTTTGATTGATAGCTTTCTTTAAACTATGGTTATCGGAGGTTAGTATGTATAATCTTAGCCTGTGATTAAATCAGGTGTTCACAAAAAAAAATATGAGAACGGTGTTATGGGTGAAGCATGGGAACGGGAAATAACTGCGAAATCCACGGAAATGTTGGACAAATTTGTAAAAAGGAGCTTCAAGAGATTTCGAGCGAAAAATACGATACGATATAATGATGAGCTGTACAATATTAACAAAGCTCCCAGGATCTCTAAATATGCCATATTAGGCATGGCATGGCTGTTCAGAGAATGTCGTCATTAAGGGTTCGAAAGAGAATTCTGGAGGGTCATACAGGCATAAGAAGAAGAGTAGTCAGACCTAGACTAGTTTGAGAAGACAAGTTCAAGAGAAACGCAGCAGAGCTCCGCTTGTAAAACCTGGAGTGCTGCATCAGGGAACAGAGCGAGTTGGAGGCGAAAGTTAAGGGAGGCCAAGAATTGATATGAGCTGAGAGTCATCATAATCGTAGCAATCGAGGCAATTTTGTGATAATATTACCTAACTTGTCGATTCTTAAAGCGCGCCGTCAATCACAACGGCTTCCAAAAAATTTTACAATGGTTTTTGGGGTATTTTCTGGGTATATATAGATTGAAAATTTCCTCAAGTGATGATTCTGTACTTGATGGTCATCAGAGCGATAAACTCTGCCTCCTCACATATCCAGTTTGAACCTTCAAAGTCAGAGTATTGCGTTCAGCTCATCGGCGTCTTCACCAGGGAGATCGTTCTTTGTTCTGAATACTTTTACTTCTTGGACAAAAAATATGCTCCCCCTAGCAAAAAAAGATAATCTGGTTGTAGGTACTCACTCATCTTCCAAACCCATGAACACTTTGAACACGTCTATGTTATTTCTATGAATGATCCGGTCTCATAATGTCAAAATATCGTTTTATAAAGCGCTGTCAAATGAAGTTAGCTAAATAATATAATTAGTAATTGCTTTCATGGAAAGCTTTTAGAGGCTTCACCCATCAAATCGCTTTCGCGTAGCCGTGGCGCGAGCTTTTTGAAAACCTCACACCTTTCTCGCAAATGGGAACTAATGCATTTTTAATATTAACATCCATTTTTGAGCTGTCTTTGTGAGAGATGCATTACTTGGAAATTATTTATTACATTATTTTCCCTACATATATACCACGAATATAATATCATGCAGTATAATAAAAACATAATATGACCTACAAAATGTTCTTATAGGTAAACCAAGATTTTTTAAAATTCAATTGATTTCGATTCTGTTCTGTTTGGCTTGACCGATTGCTGTTTGTTGAAAATTCGAATATCTACATAATAATTCAGAAATGTTTTTTTATTTGCTTTTTACCGTATGTCATAGCATCACGCTCAAAATACAAATGCTACGTCAGATATGAATCTCCACAGAGCCGTGCAAAATGCCGGAGAAGGTTCTTAAATACAATTTGCTGCATTAACTTTAATATATTTAGAGCTATTTAAAAAACTATTTTTAGAGATCTTCATACTAAATTTTAATAAACATTAAAAGTGTTAATCTTCTCTCTTTTATGAATTGTGAAAGTTTCATTCTTCTTTTTCTGTGCTTATGTCAGTTATAGAGGTCTGTTAAGCAATGAGAAGCTAGACTAGAACCTGTTTAATTACCTACCGATCAAGCCTGACAATCGAAATCAAAAACGTAAAGCAAGACGGGTATAAGCTATAAATAGTTATTCATAAGACAGACAGCCTTTGCTTTATCATTTGATTCATTTTTGTGTTTATTTTTTGTATTTTTGTCATTTTTATGGAAATATTTATTAGATACACACTTTGACGAGAGTTGATAAATAAATAAATTTAAAAAATATCTCAATCGAACTATAAGTTACAAGTATTATCATACTCTATGCAATTACCCTTTCGACCCCACTTAGAGGGACAGATAAGTAAAAAGAGCTCTCCATTGCGCTCGATCTCGCGCAGTTTCAATGACCTCCTCTCACACCATATCCGAATCCCTTAGCTCTAAACACGACATGAGAAGGTCTTTCTCGCCTTCGAAAACCTAATCGAAGAAAGAACAAGACTCTCCTTGGCCATCTGTCATTCGGCACAACAAATTGTCATGTTTATCTCCTCTCAAGAATTGAGGAAGCGGTGGGCCTGCGCCGGCGAACAGCTTCGTTCGTGAGGCTTAAATGCACACTTGTTTATATATAAAAAAAAAAACAATGAAGAGTAAGAGTAATAATATATCACAATATTTTTATTAGAAATTTCTAAGCTCGAATTTGGTCTCGTAAAGGATGGGACTGGTTTACAAGTAGAGAATGCTTCAACCGTTGTTATGTGTAGAAGAAAGTCATTTATTAAAAATGGATATATAACGTTTTGATTCCACCCCGTGAGAGTCCAAACCGAATTACATCCACTTTACCTCGGTTGATGGAGTGGATGCGGACAAATAAATACATTGTCTCCGTAGCTTCAGGGGGGAATATATGCGGTGTTCACACGAGGCTAATATCGCCAGGAGACCAAAATATCGCCAGCCAATTGAACCGTGTGAACAGATTGTCGATAAATCTGAAGCGATAAAAATGGTTGAAAGCGATATCGCCTCAAGTTGAACTTTTATTTCTGGTGGAACGATGCACGCATGCGCAGAAATGCGCGGCGTCCGTATGTTCTGTTTCTTGACAGATGACAGCACTGCTCCAAATTTATTTTTCCTTAGAATCCAATTCCGCACCCAATATCTGCGATTTTTTTTATTTTTCCTTAATTAGGAGTGTCCTTATATCGTCTAAAACAACATTTTCAACTAACCCCAAACGCTCTGTAACTTCTACCTCGACGTCCGCCATTTTTAAAACTACGTCAAAATCAGCGCACTTGACACTAGATTTAATATAATATGTCGGTGGACTCGTGTGAACACCTCACACGTTCAATGGGCGACCGAGCGATATTTTTTTTATGCAAGCGAAATCGTCTGGCCTTATATCGCCTCGTGTGAACACCGCAATAGGTGTAGAGTGTACCCCGCATTATAATAACAGCGATAAAGACACATTACTGATTTACCCCAGAACTTTTTTGAGTCTACTTTGCATTATAATAACAGCGATGAAGTCTTATTACTGATTTACCTTTTTAGAGTCTACTATGCATTATAATAACAGTTATAAAGTCAGATTACTGATTTACCACAGAATTGGCTCGAGTCTACTTTGCATTATAATAACAGCGATGAACTCACATTACTGATTTACCCCAAAACTTTTTTTTAACTACGTAGTAGAGATTCCTTTTTGACAGGACTGTTATGATTTTTCCATAGAAACACAATAACATTATTATCATTAGCTCGTTCATAATAAACATATTATCAACTATTGCATTACCATCAGCGCAAAGGCAAAAGCTGTCATGCTGATGATGTTATATTGTAATTTTGTAAAATACAATAAAAAAAAATGACTGCCATGGAATCAATTGCAATCATTGATTGCGTTGAGTTGAAAGGTGAATTTCAGAATAATAGTCGATGGACAATACTTGAAAGATATAGACAATTTCAAGCCTCATAGACTCCCTTTTGAGAAGAAATAATACGAGATCCTAAGGATGCTATAAAAAGTTGCCATTTTTGGCAAAATTCAAAGAATTTCAAGAGAATCAAAAAACATCACGTGTATTTTTTTATAGTCCATCAAAACTGGTTGTACTGGAAAATACCGCCGGTCAAAAAGATTTTTTTTTTTCACTTTCTATAACTAACACTGCCCATGTGAAGGAAGAATGCTTATATATTTACAAAATATAAGTAGGTATTTGCAGTGTACGTACACACACCTACCTACCTTCGCGAACAGGAACACTTATCTGAACAAGTGTTGAAGCTTTAAGATCGATCATTAAAATCCTGGATATTTAATGGTCATTAAATCCATGAATATCTCAGAAAATGCATTCGTTTTATGGCCGTTTGGAACTTAAATTTATACACGCTCTGAATGTCATTCGAAGTAATAAAATCAGTTGGTCTCCAAGTATAAGTCCTTATCAAAACTAAGATATTTATGTACCTTTTTCGAAAAAAATTCAGCAACTTTGCGATCTCGATTAGGTATAACAATTCTCTTAAAAAACAAGAGGGAAAGAAACAGGAGAAATTAAATAATGGGAAACAGGAAAATAAAAGTCTTTGCCCACCACTATGGTACGTTATACAAAGATGGCAGCGCTGATCTGTCATTACCTCTCACAACCCTATGGAAAATAATACGATTTGAATAATATTATTTAATTTACACTCAACGTCCACCGACGTCATAACGGAAAATAATAACGACAGTGTAACATCACATCAGACGTCTAGGTCAACACCGCCCTAGCTGTGATTTCATACGGACTAAAAAGACACTTCGAGGCTGTAAATGCATATAATATAATATGAACTGATCAAACAACTTCAGTCATAGAACCTCGCAGCAGAGAGACTTAATCAGTGCTATAAAATCACTCACCGAAACCTGGGTGGTCAGCAAAACGAACGAGCGACAGCTTGCGGTCTTTGAGAGGAGGATCCTTCAAAAAATCTATAGACCAGTAAATGAGATAGAAATATGGCGTAGGAGACACAACCAAGAACTCATGGTGATGACAAAGTCGCCGACGACGTCATAAGTAATTAAAATAGCCAGATTACGCCGGGCTGGGAACATGGTACGAATGAACGGCGATGCCCAGATCAGACACTCAACTCTCACACAATTCGCAGGTCATTGAAAAGCAGGAACATTCAAGCTACGATGGGTGATGAGGAACTGAATATTATCAGTTTGCTGCGAGTGTCGTGTTTCTACACAACATTCCCCGAGTCTGGTATGTATTTATTTTTTTACTAGTGGTCGATCAGTGCTCGAAATTAGACCATACCTTATTTAAATTATAAGTTTGAAAATTATTAAGTTTCCACTGTCAAAGTCAAAACAATACCATGGATACGTCAAATTTGAAATTTTGATATGTAAAAAGACAAACAATATTGATCTATTCTTAATTCGACCACGGATAAGCAAAAGAATATAAATGCATATTGTGTTAATGTCAAATAAATCGAAGTGTGTGTGTGAGTATCAAATTCATAATATTACAGTAGTGTTTGTAATGCTTTTATTTATTGATTTAATCTACTTTTTTATGTATAATAAAAAAAATATTAGCATTCGCCACTCCTTCTCTATATAAACTTTAAGTGTGCGAAATTTCATACTCCTCCGTCCGCGCAATTTTTGTAAAAATGTTCACAAAGTTTTTGCTTCACGTATATATAGATTATGGTTAAACCTGAAAAATGCACCTAAGAAAAGTTTTCATTTCAAAAATAAGCTGTGACAGTTTATTTGTTGCGATACGATTATTCATAGGTGGATAAGTTTGTAGATTTGACCATTATTTTGGATGAATTTCACCCAGTGGCATTATGAATGTCAAGTGTGACACGGCGGAGAAGAACCCTCATTGGGGTACCCGCGTCACGAGTGTCATCCCCCTCGAATGTCTCCCGGTGGAAACGACAATAAGCGCCAGTATGGATGCCACTACAGTCCGTGAATCTCGTCACCCTTTATCACCACCGGGGGCACTTGTTCAAGGCTCGAGTACCATTAGACTGCAAATTCTATACTCATGTGGTTATAACCTTCTAAACAGTCAATGTATATATATAATATAAAAATGGAACCCTATTTCCCTTGGTCATCCAAAGCCGAAGTAATTTCGCGAATTATTTTTTTTTGTCGTGTTTGCCAAACAATCAATGTTGGAGTAGGTTCTTATGAGAAAAAAAACTGCGCGGAACATTACGAAATTAAAGATAACCTAACGAAGGAAACCTTTTAAGTGCTTTTGATGATATAAACTTTTCTACATACACACTCCTATTCAGTTCCACTACCCCCACTCAGGGGCATAGGGAGGCAACAAGAGCTTCCCATTCCGCTCGATCCTGCGCTATGTTTATGGCCTCCACGCACACCACACCATGTCCAAATCTCTCAGCTGTACCCATGTCCCAGCAATGTCTACTCCTCTCCAGAATGATGAAAGTGATGGGCTCACGCTGTGTGCGCCAGCGTTTAGCGATTAGAAGAGTGGGGGAGGAGTTGGAGAGAGTCTTTGGCTGTGCGGGGTCGATGGTTTGGAGAGATCCAGCCTCATATTCCCAAAGTTCCCTGGTTCTGGAATATGAATATTCCAAGATGGCAAGTTTCTCTGATCTGTCGACTAAGGTCTGGCCACAGTCTGTCTCCTGCCCACCTCCACAAAATAAATATTTTAGATACACCTCACTGCGTTTGTGGCTCAGAATTGGGAGATGCAAACCATTTGATTATGGAATGCTCACACATGAGGGGTACAGACTCTTTGATGGAGATGATGGGGCGGGCGGGAGTGGGGTTTCCTACTCAGCTTTCGCTTGTTCTTGCTGATCCATCAAAGAGTATTGTGAAGTCTCTTGGTTGGTTTGCTCGGGAGAACTCTCTCAAACTTTGATTTTTTATAGTGGTAGTTACTATATTCTAACCAGAGATGTGATGCATTTCAAATAAAAGCATTTCAAATGGAAATGCAAAATGCAAAATGTACATTTCCATTTTGCATTTTAAATGGTTTCGTTTTTCACCCATTTCCATTTACATTTTAAATGCTTTTCTCAATACATTTTCATTTTAAATGCTTTTTTTGGAACCTAAATGCTTTTTTTCGTCGTGCATAGAAAAAACATAGATTATGAAAAAATCTGTCAATGTCATTTGTTCACGCTCAAGAGCAAAGAGAGAAAAGAGTTTGGTGAAGAGAAAAGTTTCATAAGTGCATAGAAAAGAAATATTGTTTTTTTTTCTGTGGTCTGTTTTGTAAAAATTGGTTCGGCAATATCCGGCTACTATGATCGTGGAGTTCGTCTTTTTCATGCGTGGTGCAGTGTTGCCAACGTAGGCGGTTTATCGCCGTTTAGGTAATACTCAAAACGAAAATCGGCGACGAAAAATACGAAAAGGAATTTTCGAAATCAGCAAAAAAAAGGTAGAGGTTTTAGTGGGAAAACTTAGGTTTCTAGATACCAAATTTTCGAAATTAGCAATTCGGCTGCTTAGGCTACTTCGTGTATGAAAACGGAATTTTACAATTTGTAAGTATATTAATATTATATTTGGTAGATTAAATCATTAAATTATATTAGGTATATTCAATTTGAACTGGAGGAAAGCTTAACCAAACGATTTCGAAGGTTTTTTAATTTAGAATCCAGTGCCAACGATGCGATTTGCGCCAGTGTATCACATCCTTTTTTTAAAATGAAGTGGACACCTAAAGAACAGAAAGATAAAGTCCGTTCGGTTTTTTTACACCAAGTAAGGAAATTAAAAGATAGCAACAAAAACTCTGCTGTTGGAACACACACTGGAAGCAATCATTGTTTACAAGATGACTCCTATTTTTTATTTCAAAATAATGAAGATTCGTCTGATTCCTCCGCAGCAACAGAAGGAACTCCAGATTTAGAAGCATTACAGTACCTTCAAGATAACAGAACAAATTTTGAAATGTTGCATGACTACCCTGCTGTAAGGCAGATTTTTATCAAATGCAATACTTGTCTTCCGAGCTCAGCTCCAGTTGAACGCCTTTTTTCATACGGAGGTATGATTATGAGACCTCATAGACGAAAGATGAGCGATGATATTTTTGAGAAACTCGTCCTCCTCAAATCTAATAATAGTAATAGTTAAGTTTATTTTACCATGACCACTAAGTATTTAGGTTGTTTTGCCTAATTAATTATAAAAAAAAGTATTTAGGTTGATATCAACTTCCTTGTTTCCTTTCAGATGATTGTTACAAACTTTTTAATGTCTAACCAGTAACCACTGAGTGGGAACATTACTATCTTCTGTCGAAATGAACAGGCAAACGTGTTAATTGTTTATTCTCTTTGAAATAAAATTCATTTATTCATTATTTCCATACTTAAAAATTTTTCTTCAAAAAATTACCTTTTTTATTTAAAATCTACAACTTGTTTGCCTGTTCATTTTGACTGTGAAGTAATACCTGTATTATTTTGTAAAACATTTAACATTAATATTTGAAATATTATATTTCACAGTTTGTTGTCTTTGTCCATTCTAGGTTTTAAGGTTTTACATAAATTGATGCAATCAGTTGTAGAGTTTTCAAAGTGTACTCAGTCAGTATGAACCATATTTGCAATAACCAATAATGAGACCTCTCTTGACAAAATTCATAATATTATCTGTCTATTCTCTAATTCCCATATCGCAGCCCAAACTTCCCAACCGAGCTAGATCTTAATCCTTGACCTATTTATTTCTTTGAAATCGCCAAATACAAATTTTATTGTTATGAAATTATTTTTATGGATGTTTAGTATAGCGCTGATGTCCCCATAAAACTTCTTCACTTCATCATCATATTTTATAATTAAGAAGGTACATGATGGACGATGGTTTATTTTTTTGTATTTTGATATTTAAGTTTCACTTTTATATCACAATGTTTTATTTATTTTGCTTGTTTAGTTATGTTATTTTATTACAAGGGAAGATGGTGAGATTCCACGTCTGTATAACATTATTTCAATGATTAATTTTTGTATATTTTATTGCATCAATAATAAAACATTTCATTATTATTAAGGTTGTTGTTTTACTCTTTTCATGTTTGACCTAAAAAACCGTTTTGCATTTTTAATGCATTTTGAAAATAGGTATTTTCCATTTTGCATTTGAAATGCTTTTCAAAAAACCATTTTACATTTTGCATTTTCAAATGGAAAAGTTTTGACCCATTTCCATTTTGTATTTCAAATGGTTTTGGGTACCCATTTTGCACATCTCTGATTCTAACTACTACTATGATTTATAATTACTATAATATAATAATAATTTGTTTATTGTTATGGCACAAATCACTCGACATCGGGTGGATTGCCTAATAAAATAAAAAAAAAAAAAAACTACTATAATATAATCATTAAACAATATTAAAAAAAAAAAAAAGTAAAAGATAAGTATTTGAGACTGACCAAGAACGCCACTAAGGTGAAGGTCAAAAAAAAAATATCAACGTTTTTGTACGAAACATTTCAATATTATATTTATGAATTTTATGTCAAACCACGGTTTTGACAGCATTTTGACAGGATATATTATTGTCTTTCGCAAAAACGTCAAAAATGGCAATTCTGAATTCACAACACAGTCTTGAAAGCATGAAAGTAAAACCCAAGTAAAACCTCGTACCCGATTTTATATTTACGATACATGCTTGCTTAAGTTATCACTATGGAAAACAATTTTGTTGAACCCAAATTTTATATTGAAACTTTTATTTCTATTTACGGATTAGAGGACGATGAGATAGAAACATTTGTAAAGAATGTACGCAAAGACACAACTGATCAATACGAGTGTGGTACTTCTAATAAAAAGTTCGAACAAGTAGAAGGTTCAGTGCAATGCAACACGCTCAATCACGGAGAGAAGCAATTCCAGTGTGATTTTTGCAACAAAATATTTAATAAATCAATTCATTTGAAATCTCACCTTCATATACATAATAAACTTTATGAGTGTAAAGTGTGCAATAAAAAGTTTTCTCAACCATATTTAAAGGTACATATGCGAATTCATAGTGGTGATACGCCATATAAGTGTAATATTTGTAATAAAACTTTCAATGTATCATGGTCATTGAACACACACCTACGGATACATAATGGAGAAAAACCCTTCGAGTGTGACATTTGTAATAAAAAGTTCAATATCTCAGGTCAGTTGAATAGACATTTGCGTACTCATAGCGGAGAAAAACCTTTCGAGTGTAATATTTGCAGTAAAAAATTTACTCGATCGTGTCATTTAATTGCTCATATGCGGATCCATAGCGGAGATAAGCCATTCAAGTGTAGTATTTGCAATAAACAGTTTACTCAGTCGTGTCATTTAGATGCACACATGAGAGTTCACATCGGCAATAAGCCATTCGAGTGTGATATTTGTAATAAAACGTTTGGTGAATCAGCTAATTTGAAAAGGCATTTGCGATTTCATAGTGGGGATAAGCCATACACATGTATCGTTTGTAATAAATCGTTTAGTGAATCAGGTCACTTAAATGTACATATGAGAGTTCATAGTGGGGAAAGGCCACACAAGTGTGAAATTTGTAATAAAACATTCAGTTATTTAAATGTTTTTAAGGCACATTTTTACACGCATGAGCAGGATAAGCCATTTAAGTGTAATATTTGTTATAAAACGTTTAATTATTCAAACGTTTTGAAGACACATATGCGAGTTCATAGTGGAGAAAGGCCATACAAATGTGAAATTTGTAATAAAACATTCAATTATTCAAATGTTTTGAAGACACATCTTCGTTTACATAGTTGAGAGAACCGCATGATTGTTATATTTGCTGTGAAAAGTTTAGTCGATCAGGTGGCTCAGGGCGAAACGAAAAAGGGCTACCGGCGCGGGTAGGAAAGTTGGTCGGAATCGGCTTTCTACGTGTCACCCTTAGAATGGGGATACCCACAGAAAAAGCAGGAACCCGCTTTCCGGCTTGTCTATTTAAATGTATTGAAACCATAGACAACAATCTTTAAGCCGGTCGGCGCGGGTCGGAATCGGCTTTCTACGTGTTCTTATGCGGTGTTCATACGAGGCCAGACGATTTCGCTTGCATAAAAAAAATATCGCTCGGTCGCCCATTGATCGTGTGATGTGTTCACACGAGTCCACCGACATACATTCAATCTGTCAGGTGCGCTGATTTTGACGTAGTTTTAAAAATGGCGGACGGCGAGGTAGAAGCAACACCACCTATATAAGAAGGCCTTAGTGCTGGCGGCCATTTTGGCCTCTCGCGTCACCAGGCCGCCGGCGTGTAGACAGATATCATAGTGTACAGGTAAATACATACAGATATAGGCAAGCGAACGGTGGGCCTCACGATGTGACGCAGCGCTAAGCCTTCTTATATAGGTGGTGTTGGGTAGAAGTCTGAGTGTTTGCGGTTAGTTGAAAATGTTGTTTTAGACGATATAAAGAGACTCCTAATTAAGGAAAAAATCAAGAAAAAATGCAGATATGTATTGGGTGCGGAATTGGATTCTAAGGAGAAATAAATTTTGGAGCATTGCTGTCATCTGTCAAGAAACAGAATTTTACCATAGATACGGATGCCGCGCATGTCTGCGCATGCGTGCATCGTTCCACCAAAAACAAAAGTTGAAAGGCGTTCAACTTGAGGCGATATCGCTTTCAATAATTTTTATCGCTTCAGATTTATCGACAATCTGTTCACACGGTTCAATTTGCTGGCGATATTTTGGTGTCCTGGCGATATTCGCCTCGTGCGAACACGGCATTTCCCTATTCAAATGCATAGAAACATTCTTTGCGCCGGTCGGTGTGGGTCGGAATCCGCTTTCTACGTGTTCTTACCCTAAGAGTTCGACCAGCTTCTCTAGAAAGTAAGAGAAATGTCCAATTACAAGATTGTGGTGGCTGAGATTAAAAAATATTATAAGATGGGTGGAAGCCCTAGCGACAACACAATTTCAGCTTAGATATCATTGGTGTCATGTCGTCTTGTCCATTTGTGGGTGGTTGTCTTGTGTTTATAGTTGTTTTTATATATGTCTGGTGTCGGATGTTTCTTTTGTGATAGATATTTCATTTGGGTAAAATAAATGTAATATTCGTAAAAAAAATGTAATTCTATCCTTAATGATTATATAATATGATTCATTGTCTGAATATTTTGTTAAGCAAGTCCATCCTCGTCGCTCAAGCATTAAGCTGCTTTAGACAAGATGGACTACACAATATTGTAAATATAGCTGTAAGAGATTTTCATATAACAAAATAAATAATTGTATACCTATTATAAAATATATTACGTTATGATAAATAAAAAAAATATCCCTTACCCTTTGTTTATGTTTATAGACCTCCACGCGAGCTTGAGTGATTTTGGCCCTTACTCCTATGTGTATTATGTTGACATGCAGTGCAATATGCATGCTCTTGAAAAACCTTAAGTGATGCGTTGTCCTGTGTTTGATGCGCCGGCGTTTAGCATCCTTCATGTTGCGTTGGTAACACCTTATGCCCATTATTTTCTTAGGCGCCTTTCCAGTTTCAAATGCAGACTTCTGTGCCTGGGCTTTGGTCAGGTGCCACGACATTATAGGCGTCACATTTAAACATGGACCTATTGAAAGTAATGGATAGACCCTTTGGACCATATTTTGAAGCCGTGCGGGGAGGAAAAAAAAGCGTGCGGCGGCCATCTTGTATGACCCATTATTGTAGAATTTTTCATCAAATACATAAAAATAAATATGTATTTTTGTGGCATTTTACTAATTTTGTAGTATGGACCAGGCGTCATGGGTAGGCATGGCATGGGAGTGATAAATGATAATGGAAGCCGTCTGATTGGTTTCGCCACACTCCATGGACTCTTAATAGGGGGAACCCTGTTCCCCCACAAGGATATCCATAAATATACTTGGACCTCGCCTGACAGGAGAACAAAAAACCAGATTGACCATCTTCTGGTAAGGGCCAGCAACCGAACTGACCTGCGTGATGTCCGCACCTACCGAGGGGCAGACATGGATACTGATCACGAACTCCTTGTGGGTTCGTTGAGATTCAGATTTACCCATTTCCAGCAGGGGCCGTCTGCCTCTCGCCCGCTGGACATACGCAGGTTAGAGAGTGCTCAGTGTCGTCATACGTACGAGGCTGAGTTACGCACCAGGTTTCCCCCCTTGCAGGATTCACACGGAGCTGTTCCGATTGAGACAGCTTGGAATAGCTTCCGTGACGCCGTTATGGAATCCGCACGTTCTTCTGTCGGCTATAAGAGCAAAAAGAGGCCAATATGGATGTCCGATGGGTCCTGGAGCCTCATCGAAGATCGCCAGAAGGCTAAGACCCTCAGAGACAGCGAAAAAGATCCTCAAAAACTGGCTGCTTTGGTGTCTGAGTACAGAGAGCTGAGCCGCAAGGTGAAGCACTCTGTACGAACAGATAAGAGAAGACACCTGGACTCTCAGATACGGCGAGCGCAATCTGTTGCACTCGGAAATGACTCAAGGACACTTTTCGAAATCACCCGGGAGGTCGGGGGCAGGGTTCAAAAAAGACCCGTGACGGCAATACGAGACTCTCGTGGAGCCACTGTCACTGCCCCCGAACTGATTAAAGGGAGATGGAGGGAGTACTTTTGAGTCAATATTAAACCTTCCCGAGCCCTCCTCACCGTACAACTTTGAGGAGGAGTTGACTGGTCTGAATATACCTCAGGCAACTGGGATATGTGAGGACCCGCCGACATACAGTGAGATGGTGCTGGCCGTGATGAGACTTAAGAACAACAAAGCGCCAGGAGACGATGAAATTCACGCAGAGCTCCTCAAACAAGGCATAGACACCCTTGGCCAACCACTATTAGATATATTTAAAATGGCGTGGGAAGAGGAGAGGTGCCCAATAGATTGGCGGAATGGATCCATCGTCGCAATATTTAAAAAGGGGGACCCCCTTGAATACGGAAACTACCGTGGAATTACTCTGCTGAGTGTTCCCGGTAAGGTATTATCTCAGATATTACTACACCGCATTCGGGGGCCTGTCATGGCTGTCCTGAGAGAGCAACAATGCGGCTTTGTACCTGGAAGATCCTGCACGGACCCAATTTCTGTGCTAGGTGCATCTTTCAGCAGTGCTCCAGTCGCTTGTTGCTTTATAGATTTTGAAAAGGCCTTTGACAGCCCACATAGACCATCAATATGGAAAATACTTGCTCTGTATGGTATACTTCCGAAAATAGTTAAAATGGTGCAGTCCCTGTATGAAGACTCCGAGTGTAGCGTGAAAACGCCAGGTGGTCCTACTGAAGCTTTTAGGATCACCACGGGAGTCAGACAGGGCTGCGTACTAGCTCCTTTTATATTCATAATAGTCACGGACTTCCTATTGAGAAAGTCCATGCAAGGAGCATTGAGAGGTATACCGATAACACAGAGAGATGGTCTAATGGGCGAACTGTGCGATCTGGAGTACGCGAACGACCTAGCATTGTTCAGTACGACAGAGGAGGAATTCCAGCGCAGTGTTTCAAGACTCTGCGACGAAACAGCACGCCTCGGCCTTCGAGTCAATGCCAGTAAGACGGAGCTCATGGCGAATTATGCCTGCCCCGATAAACAGCTACCGATAACCATCGATGGTCACCAGGTCTCCCGGGTGGATAAATTTAAGTACCTGGGAGCAACCATTACCACCACCGGTGACCTCGGGGCTGAGCTCCCGATACGTATCGCTATGGCAAGTGGCGCCTTCAACAACATGACCAAGATGTGGAAGACGTCGGTGTTTAGTGTCGAGACGAAATGTAAACTGTTTGATGCGTGTGTGTTGCCCATTCTCCTGTATGGGTGTGAGTCCTGGCACCTGACTCTGGCCCAGGCACAAAAAGTATCTGCATTCGAAACGAAGTGCCTCAAGAGAATTTTGGGTATAAGATGGTACCACCGCATCACGAACGACGCTATACGTCGGCGCACCCGGCGCAGGCCCATCACTTCCACCATTACGGAGAGGAGATGGGCATGGTTTACATAGTTGAGAGAACCGTATGATTGTTATATTTGCTGTGAAAAGTTTAGTCGATCAGGTGGCTCAGGGCGAAAACGCCAACTAATTCCGATCGGTCGATGGTTTCAATGCATTTAAATGGGAATGCCGGAAAGCGGGTTCCTGCTTTTGCTGTACGTATGGGTAAGAAAGAATGCGTAGAATGCCGATTCTTACCCGCACCTACTGGCGCGGGTCGGAAAGCGTGTCGGAATCGGCTTTCTACGTGTTATTACCTATATAATGGGGATACCCACAGAAAAAGCAGGAACCCGCTTTCCGGCTTTGCCCATTTAAATGTATTGAAACCATAGACAACTATCTTTGAACCGGTCGGCGCGGGTCGGAATCGGCTTTCTACTTGTTCTTATGCGGTGTTCATACGAGGCGATATAAGGCCAGACGATTTCGCTTGCATAAAAAAAATATCGCTCGGTCGCCCATTGATCGTGTGATGTGTTCACACGAGTCTACCGACATACATTCAATCTGTCAGGTGACGCGCTGATTTTGACGTAGTTTTAAAAATGGCGGACGGCGAGGTAGAAGCAAGTTATCGGTAGCTGTTTATCGGGGTAGGCATTAATTTTTGTCTAGTGGGGTGATAAATTCCATTATCTTAATCTGTATTTATATATTATGTACACATTAATGTATTATATTAATATATTTGGAAATAAAAAAAAAAGAAAAGAAAAAGACCATTAAAGTGTCAAATAACTGTCAAAATTTTATATCTGTGGAAGTTTCAGTGTTTGACTAACTACCGTGTCACTGCCATTTTCTCATTTCCGTTCGACGTTGTGTGTTTTATTTTAACATTTTCGATTACACAATATTATCATTATGGGCGACCATCTCGTCGAACCCAAATTGCACATTGAAAGTTATATTTCCATTTATAGATTAGAGGACGATGAAATAGAAAACTTTGTAAATGATGTACGCATAGACAGTACAACTAAGCAATATGAGTGTGCTATTTCTAACAAAAAGTTCAATCAAGTTGGGGGTACAAAGCAAGACAAAATTATGCTTAATTATGAATGTAAAGTTTGCAACAAAAAGTTTTCTCAACCATATCATTTAAGGGTGCATAAGCGAATTCATAGTGGAGATACGCCATATACGTGTAATATTTGTAATAAAACGTTCGATGTGTCATGGACATTAAAGACACATCTTCGAAGTCATAAGGGAGAAAAGCCTTTCGAGTGTAATATCTGCAATAAAAATTTTCTTCAATCGTGTAATTTAACCGCACATATGCGGATTCATAGCGGAGATAAGCCCTTCAAGTGTAATAGTTGCAACAAACAATTTACGCAGTCATGTCATTTAAATGCACATATGCGAGTACATATCGGAAATAAGCCATTCGAGTGTGATATTTGTAAAAAAACGTTCAGTGAATCAACCAACTTAAAGAAACATTTGCTATTGCACAGCGGAGATAAGCCATATACGTGTACCGTTTGTAATAAAGCGTTCAGAGGAACAAGTCATTTGAATGTACATATGCGAGTTCATACTGGAGAAAGGCCTTACAAGTGTGAAATTTGTAATAAAACGTTCAGTTATTCAAGCGCTTTGAAAACACATTTGCGTTTACATAACTGAGAGAATCAGGCGGCCTAGACTTTTCAGAATCATCAAATTAAGTGATTTACTCAGTTACTCGCAATTAATATAAAACTTCAGTTTTCCAGCAATTTTTTATTAAAATCTTTTGTATGTTTTGGGTTGATTTTGTTTCGGTATTCATTATCCATTGTAGTCATAACTATAGCCAGAACACATACCTTTTTATACAGGTTAATTCGATCTAATCCTTTATAGGAGTTATACTAAACCTTATTTGCAATAATTTTGTTTTCATAACTTGGGGCTAATGGCAGTGGTCTGAAACCACTGCATGATTTGATGCTCTTCATAGTTTTTATTTTTTATTTTTTCTTTTTGTCTGTGAGACATTTGTACATAAGGAGGGTGTTGCTACAATTCTATAAGGATAAGCTGGATTGGAGGAGGTCGCAACAGGGTAGAGTCACTAGACAGATGTTTTCTTTGAATTATGATGTTCCCTTTAAGAACACAATATTTGGCCAGCGACAGTTCGTATACACTGCGCCCAAACTTTTTAATAAATTACCTGTAGAGATTAAGCAAATCTTGTGCTTCTATAAATATAAACGTGCCTGCTCTAGTTGGGTCTCATCTATTCAGTTGGAGGTTTTGCAGGGTATCTTGGGTTTTGTCCCATAAAGTATTTTGTTTAGTTTTTGTTTTTTTTTCTCTCTTCTTTCTTCTTTGTACTGTTGATTTGATTGATGTTTGTTGGACCAAAGAGTGTTGTGACTGTTGGGTTAGGCTTTGTTTGTGGACTGTACGTATTTGAGTTGGTGGTTGTGCTGTTGTTCGTGTTTGTATGTTCCTTTTAATATTCTTTTTTTTTATGAACTGTATATAATGTTTGCCCTAGTACAGGCTTGGCCTATTTGGGCAGCAGTTAAATTTGTTATCCATTATCATTGTATTATTATGTATGAATAAATAAATAAATAGTGCCTTATAATCGGTTTTATAAGGCTTATTTTCTAAAGCGGACAACATTTGTACCTTTTCGGAAAGCTTATGAATTTGCGGAAATTTCCTCTGTGGTTTTTACGTTAAGTGTATTACTTTTTTTGGTATCATTCTCTTTGAAAATTCAATATGAAAAAATATCGTTTTATTTAGGTAGTTAGGCTTTCACGGCCGGCGTCAATAACGTCAAGGTTATCCGGGCTGTAGTGCCGTGGTCTACTACTGGTGGTGTATCTTGATATTTCGCCCATCACTGTGGCGGGCTTCTTCAGGGGCGGCGGTTCGTCTGCTGGCGTTGCGACCTCCTCGGTGGCTGTGCGGTGACCGCAGCCCGGATAACCTTGACGTTATCGTTTTATTTCTTAGGTTTTTGAAATTTTTCATTTGATCTTTTATTAACATTCCTTACTTCATTAGATTTTAGAAAAATCTACTTTTAATCCCTAAAATGAAGTACCTACTTATTTCAAAATTTTCAGTAATAGGTCAAAAGGTCCTAAATGAAGAAAAAATACTGGTACTTATTTATCTCGAAAACCACTGTCATTTTACCCCTAGTTAATGGGAACAAAAGTATTGCAAATTATCTCTTGTATAACCCCTGGTCGAAAAACCAATCACCTGTATGTTTCATGTTGATATTTCGTGAACTGTGCACGGTTTTGGAAAATCTTTATTTGAATGTTGATATACCTAATCGTTATTTAAGAACTTTTTAAGCAAAAATATTTTTATTTTGATATTATTAATTAAAATGTAAGAATAATGATAAGTGAATGTTATGATCTAGGATTTGTCAAAAACTGCATGCGAAAAACATGCACCTCGATAGAAAAAAAAGATCGTCAGCTTTTCACAAGAAGCAATTTTTTTTTTTTTTTTAAATAAAAATGAATATGTGCTCACTCAAAGTGAACACAAATACACTCCTTGACTCTTTCACAGTAAGCTACCGAAAGCTTGTGTCGTGAAAGAGGAAGACGGTCGGGCACCTGGGATCGAACCACGACGTCCGCAGTACGAAAGCCGACGTTGTAACCGCTGGGTCACCAACCACTTCATGAAGGTGTAAGTTTTACTTCATTTCACTGTGATGAGTTAGGCGGAGACTTTGCTACTGCACTTGCATATGGGTCGAGGCTGTGCCCATCACCAGAATATGCGTTTGGATTAGTCAAAAAGATGAAGTGTTTCGACATTGTGCGCATGTGTCTCGTCAGGACCATCTCACGGGTAGGAATCGGCTTTCTACGTGTTACCCTATTGGAGGTCGTAGGTTCGAATCCCGGAGGCGCCGACCATTTCTATTTTCACGACACAACCCTTTGGTTAGTGTGAAAGATGTCAAAAGTGTTGAAGAAGAAAAATCATTGGAGAGTGTATGTCTGGGGGGGGGGGGGGGGCAACATCCATAGATTTATTATTTTGACAGCTTCATGGTCAGGGTAGTGAGTACGTAACTTTTGCTATAGCACGACTAACCACACATCAATCTGACTACTCATAACCACGGCTTAACTACATAATAACCACGCTGAAACGCACAACTAACTACATTTGTAACGTTACGTACTCGCGCTAACTACACTAGGAAGTAGTTAGTCGTGCTATAGCCCTTACGTACTCACCCCCCGGACGCTACAGTGGTACATGGTAGTTATATGGTGGTCATTATTGGAACGACGCCGCGCTGCCGATTGCCGCCATCATCCAACACCACTTGTTGAGTTGTTCGCTCTTGTGTCGCGCGAGTTTTAGTTTTGTCACCATTCCTTGTGGCTTTAATGCGATATTAATTATGTAGAGATAGATTTTTGTATCTTTGTGCGGTATTTGGACGTTTTATTTTCTGTGTTCATTAGTGTTTGCGATATTTGGTCGCTTTATTTTCTGTAATGTTATTACCGATTGTCAACAATATTTATATATCAAAGAAACATGACACAAACATAATGTCATTAATTTATTGATGTACAGGTGCCGCTCTAACAACAGGATTTTAAAAGCTCAAATATTGTATACTGGAGATGTTCCAATTGAATTATATTGTAATAAAATATTATGATAAAAATAAGTAAGAGTTGTTTCATTAATAGATTATTTCTAAAATTTTAATTCCTTTTCATAAATAGCTAGTGTAAAATATTTTTGGCATGCATAACCCAGTATTCAATTTTGTCCACAACTTGTTAATATTCATAATTTCTTGAAGTGACTTAACCTATTTCTACAATGGATATATTTGTGTTTTAGTTTAACATTTTAATCTTGAATGTGTTAAAATCAAGTTAAAAATGTTACATTGAACATATAAATGTGTTTGTTGCCGAAATAGAGTAAGTCATTTTGGAAATTAATTATTTGTGAGTTAAGTTGAATACATCAAGGTAGAGATTCGGATTGAATACGCGCATGCGCGAATTTTAGCACGCTGAACCGACGATGTCCCACAGTAGCGTTGTAATCACTGTTGTAATGGTTAGTATTTCCAGTCTACAAAAAAAGCCCAGTTGCCACTCTATTTTAAGTAAGTATTATTATACCTACTCATATGCCGCTTTTATTACTATTATGTGATCACCAATAACTATAAAGGGAGTAAATTCGTTCTTTAGAGACTGTTAGATAATAGGTATCTATTATTGTATTGTAATATTATGACAACACAATAATTAGTTTTTAGTCTATGGGTAAGAACACGTAGAAAGCCGATTCCGATTTGCGCCGACCGGCTCATAGATCGTTGTCTATGGTTTCAATGTATTTAAATGGGCATGCCGGAAAGCGGGTTCCTGCTTTTTCTGTGGGTGTCCCCGTTCAAATGCATAGTAACATTCTTTGCGCAGGTCGGCGCGGATCGGAATCGGCTTTCTACGTGTTCTTACCCTATGATTAAACTTTGAATACTTAGAACGATAAGATTGTACCTAACAAAAAAAAAAAGAGTTGTAAAAAAGTGTGTAGCTGTGCTTTTAAAATAAAGTAAACTGAATATTATTTTACCACCAACAAACTAAAAAGATCCATTAATTTTAACAGAGACCTCTAGCGCTGCGCTCCACGAAGCTATCTGACATTTCAAATCCCATACAAATGAAACTCGGTTTTTGTTTAATTTTTTTGACCACAAACGACGTTTATTAGACATTTTTTGCCGCTGTCTGTTTTCATTACAATGATTAAGCATTAATCCTATTTTTTTGGTCTCTATGAAACATTTTTTTGTGGAACTGATTTCATACAAAATGTATGGAGGATTGTAACGCGAAGCTGTCAAATGACGTCACACTTTACACACGTATTGATATTATGTATGCATCGTAAAATTAGAAAGAGCCATATAGTTGCTATGTGATATATAACTATCAATTATAATAAGTATATAACACCGTGCCATACACATGTAGAATGCGATTAAGTCCATTTTATAATAGAATGTAGCAAGAAAAAAAAACGGAAATACCATTCATATAGGTACCAAGAGATTCGTATAACTTGGTAAGAATTTTCCCGAATGTGAAAGTTAAAATTATGTACAATGTATCATGGACTTTACTAGTTTATAGTGTTCATTACTGTTATCAAAAACAAAAATCGATACGGAAGCTGGAAAATTTCTTTTCCGTGATTTAAAGTGAATCTATTAGTTCACAGGAATCAAGTGCAGTTTTATCTTAAACAACTATGCAACGGGAAGAGAATAAATAAAAAGGTCGGTAAGGCAAGGAAGAAATATCAGCAATGCTTCCTTGGAACTAAATAAATTTTATACAGATTATCTCCCATTACTGAGGAAAAGAAGAAGGATTATATCAGCATCCTTCATTTATTTTGATAGATTCATGCTGTCATAAGGTGGCCATAACTAAGATAATGTAAATTTGATTTTCAGATGATGTATTAATTTGATTTTTTTTATTGAATAAAACCTTATTTATTTACATAGTTATTTTATGAATAAATTTCATTTTAAATACCTTGAATAATTAACAAACTTGAGTTTTGTTTTATCCCTACCTGTATTCATTGCAATGCTGATAACTTCGGAGAAGAAAAGAATCAAATTTTCCAAGTCTATTGTAGAAGAGTTATGTATTTTCTATGGTTTCTAAGTATAACAGGAACGAGCGTCTCGGACGAGCGTCTCGGGGATGCATCGGAGCAACCAATAGCGTTCTGTCGTGATGCGCAAGCGCGTTGAACGGGTAGCCTAGTATGAATGTACGGGGAAACAGATTCGCGCCAAAATTGAAATGCGTCAACAATTCAAATGCACCAAAAATTCAAATATGTTCGGTTTTCAGAGGGTAAAATGGATTCGGGGGTGCATGCGAAGAGGTATGGGGGGCTCCGCCCCCCAAACCCCCCTTAATAATTATGTTCTAACCTAACCTAACATATTTTCATGACTGTTAGTCATGAAAATAGTAGAAACTGTCCTAACGAACCTAATTTTTTTAATGAATTGTGCTCAGCCAAAGTGAACACAAATACACTTTAGACATCTTTCACAGAAAAAAACATATAAATAGAAAAAAAAAAGAAAAAGAAAAAAACGGCCTGCACCGGGAATCGAACCTACAACCATCAGTACGAACGGCGGCGGTTATAACCACTCGTCTGCCGCGAAGTTGAGACTTTTCGTCGAAAATTGATAATATCAGTTACCTATATGTTCAACGCGCATGCGCATCACGACAGAACGCTATTGGTTGCTCCGATGCATCCCCGAGCCGCTCGTATATCAGGACCCCTATTCTGTAGCAAGTGTAGGGTAGTCACTTGAAAAAAAGTGACTATTAGGCGATACATTTTGTATGAAAAACGTCTATATGCGATTCTCGCATTCGATACGTATAGACGTTTTTCATACAAAATGTATCGCCTAATCGTCACTTTTTTCAAATGACTACCCTACACTTGCTACAGAATAGGGGTACAGTAAAAATAAAAATCTATGATAACAGTAAAACCATAGAGTATACCACTTAAAAAAAAATTCATATTATTATCAGGCATAACTGCAGGGTTGCCATTTTTTTTAAATATACCGAACCAGTGCTCCCGCTTGGTATACGAAAAGATAAGAGTTTCAAAAAAAAAAAACGACATTTTAAAAATTTGCAAATAAAAAGGTCATTCTCGGAATTTGCTGGAAATCTTCCGGGAAGTTATGAATTCACTAGGAAAAATGAAAATCATTTCCGAAAATAAAAAATATTCATACCGAACATGGAGCAAAAATTCCGAACGGTTCGGTAAAATACCGAACACCTGGCAACCAGTGTTGCCAACGTGGGCGATTTATCGCCATTTGGGTTACTCGGAATGAGAATCGGCGACGACAAAATCTAAAGGGCGACTGGTCCCTTTTAGCAATTTTTCACAATTCCGGATACTAAATGACCTTTTTTTTAGCAAAAGTTCATGTTTCCAGATAGGTACCAAATTTTCAGTTGGGTGACTTTGGGCTACTTTTTGTATGAAAATCGGCGACATTAGGCCAAGATCCGTTGGCAACACTGCTGGCAACCCTGGACATAAGTCAAGCGTTCAATAGTTTCATTACTTTCATTCAATAGAGCTGCCACTGCATATTATTATACTGCTAACGTTTTATTTTACGATTACAGGCTTAATCTATGGAAGATAATCTCGTTGAACCCAAATTATTGTACATTGAAAGTTATATTTCCATTTACGGATTGGAGGACGATGAAATAGAAAAAATTGTCAAGAATGTACGCACAGGCAGAACGGAGCAATACGATTGTGGTATTTTAAACAAAAAGTTCAAACAAGTAGGAGGCATAAAACAACATAGCAAGCTTAATCATGGAGAAAATCCATGCAAGTGTGATATTTGTAATAAAACGTCCAATGAATCAGGACATTTCGAAGCAAATTTATGTTTACACGAGAGTGAAAAGCTATTCCAGAGTGGTATTTGCAACAAAACGTTCAAAAGATCAAATCGCTTACAATCTCATCTTGATAATATACAAAGTAAACTCTATGAGTGTAAAGTGTGCAATAAAAAGTTTTCTCTACGATATTTAAAGGTACATATGCGAATTCATAGTGGAGCTGCGCCCTATCAGTGTAATATTTGTAATAAAACGTTCACTGTATCATGTTCACTAAATACGCATCTACGTATACATACGGGAGAAAAACCATTCGAGTGTGACATTTGTAATAAAAAGTTCAATACGTCAGGCCAGTTGAATAGTCATATGCGTACTCATAGCGGAGAAAAGCTTTTCGAGTGTAATATATGTAATAAAAAGTTTACTGTAAGTTGTAATCTAAATACACATATGCGAATTCATAGTGGAGATAAGCCATATAAGTGTAGTATTTGCAATAAACAGTTTTCGCAGTCATGTAATTTAAAAGCACATATGCGAATTCATATAGGCAACAAGCCATTTGAGTGTGATATTTGTAATAAAAAGTTTAGTGAATCAGCTAATTTGAAGAAACATTTGCGAATTCATAACGGGGAAAAGCCATACACGTGCATCGTTTGTAATAAATCGTTTCGTGAAGCAAAACATTTAAATGTACATATGGTAATTCATAGTGGAGAAAGACCGTACAAGTGTCAAATTTGTAAAAAAACTTTCAGTTTTTCAAGTGTTTTGAAGAGACATCTACATTTACATAGCTGAGAGGACCATCCGAGTGTATGTGTATGCAACCGAGGCCTGCGAGATTTGCTGTATCTTGCGCATATAAATGAGTGCGATATAAAATATAGCATCGTCAATACAAATGAGAGCGACAGCCAATCGCAGAGGCCTCGAGAGCCAAAGCTAATCCCTGAGGCCTGGATGCAACGCCCTGTATATTTTTGTGCGGTGTTTTCGTCTATAGATACCAGTGCCCGTAGACAAATTCAAATTGGTGTTCGACTACAAACCAGTGATATGTTAAAAATACTACAAACGAAGATTTCGCCAATGTATAGTGCGAAAAAAATATCTGTCCACTATAACATAATATACCTAAACAATTATTTAACCAAACAATGACACTTATTTAAACAAATAAAAAAGTGGACAGTTAATTTTCTTCCAACTCTACATTGTCTAAGAATTCGTTTGTAGTCGATCGTCAATTTGAAATTGTCTAGTACGTTGTTGTTTTTGTACAAGGCCACACTGAAAATGCCTTGGTTTTTGTATTCGTGAATCTGGGTAGTGAGTACGTAACTTTTGCTATAGCACGACTAACCACACATCAATCTAACTACTCATAACCACGGCTTAACTACATAATAACCACGCTGAAACGCACAACTAACTACATTTGTAACGTTACGTACTCGCGCTAACTACAGTAGGAAGTAGTTAGTCGTGCTATAGCCCTTACGTACTCACCCCCCTGATTCCTAAAACCCACGTCCGTAGGAATTAACTTTCACATGGAGGAGGTCCGTCTTACCTCGATTTATTACTTTTAACCTTAGTATATAAGTTGACATTATTTAAATTTGTTAATTTTTGTATAATATGTATGCTGATGAACTCGGGCCGTCTTCCCCTTGGTTCTCCTTGTCTGCTTTGGCTCCCTATTGCGGCTATGGGACCTCCGGGGGTTTGGTGGGTGCTTTGGTGTGCCGGGGTGGGCATTGGGTTCGGGGGTGGATGGCCTGAGTCATAATATATTTCAGGAGCCTATTATCAACACAAGTCAAGTCCACTTTTGCATATTTTGAGAAAATCGTCATTTTTTATTACTGATCACTATAAAGAAGTATATAAAAAGCGGATGTTTAGTTTGTTTAAACATCGTATAAGATCAACAATTTCAACAAAAACGTTTGAATTTTCTTCCCAGATTACGAAATTTTTGTATTTTAATTTTGGACTTTACCATATTTTGAAAATAAGGTGAGGACTTGACTTATTTTGAAAATAAAATTATTGGACTTGCCTTATTTTGCTACAAACTAAATTGGACTTTACTTATTTTGATGAGAATGAAAAAAAATTAAATATTCATAGGGTTGCCACAAATCGTACCAAATATGCTAAGATTAAAAACGTATTAAATTTTATTTTAAAAAATCCATTCAATTTAAGAATTATAAGTATAAGGTATCGTCCGTAAATCACATGAGGTTTTTTTCTCAGCTTTTTAGTCCTCCCCCTTCTCCCTATGTTTGATGAGGTTTCAGATTTACCCCCCTCCCTCCCCCAAAATCGCGTGTATTTTTTGTAGGTAGGTACATCATATTTTCAACACTTTATTATCTCTGTTGTTTATAGGTTTTTATTTGTAAGAATCTCTCTATCATAAGCAGCCTTAATGTCTAGGTATTGCCACGAGGATACCCATTAGGTATCAGTAAGAGCAGCCCTTATGTGTGAATGGTTTACAGGTATCTACGCATACCTACAGATGTGTTTTTCACTGAACCATAATAAAAAAAATACTAACATTGTGGGATGGGATTTTTTGACATGTCGAACATGTTGAGAAATCTCATGATTAGGAAATTTAAACATTACCACTTAATGGCAAATGTTGTTAACGTAAAGTGATCGATCACATTAAGCCAGCCTTCGAAATAATGGTAGGTGACTGTTTTAAGCCCGTAGTGGTTTGTTCCATTTTAGTCATTAGTTGTTATACATCCGAAAAAAAAGTAAATTTGTTTATTTATTTATCTACACAATACTGTAACAAGTAGGTTAATAATAAAAGCAAGTATGTGATGACCCTGCATATAACGGTCAAATATCAATGAAAAATACTCGCTTTTTAATTCGTTATATTTGCCTCTTCCATGACTTTTTTGAAAAACTTTTTGACATTCTTCAGAGGTCATAACCTCTTGAATAAATTTCCCCATAAATCCCTCGCACAACTTTTAAAATATTTAAGAAATATGAATAAAAACCTTGCACTATCTCCCGAAAACACACGTTGTTCACAGTTGCAAAATTTATTGAATAAATTTAAATGGAGGTACTGAGCGAGCCCTCCTATTGGTCAGATTGGACATGCCTTATATTGATAAAAAGGCTACTAGGACTTGACGGATTTTGAAACTCAGGCACACTTTTCAGGCAAAATAGCACGAATAATATAACGATTTTACTGATTTTGGAAGTTATTTACTATTCTTAATACTTTAATAAACAATATGACATTATTATTTCATTTTTGCCAAAAATGGACTTGACTTGTTTTGATTTTAGGCTCCTGAATACACATGTAATGGGGTGCAGCATGATCTATGTATTGATGTTTGTTCATGTGTTATTATTTTTGTGTTGTACCTGTTAATGTATGGTTGCTATTAAATAAATAAATAAAAAATACTTTACACTCGTGTAAGTTCATTTAATATAGATATAAAAATTCAGTATATTATGAAATATAAAAAAAACATGAATATTGTAGCATGATATTTAAATAAAGAAAAAGTTAATACAGGTAAAACACATTTAATCTTTTAAAAAATCCCTTTTCTCTGCGCACACAAACCCCTGCGTCAGGTTGATTTTTCATTTTTTTTATGAATCTGTGTGCACTCTTTCACAGTAAGCTACTTAAAGCTTGTGTCGTGAAAGAGGAAGACGGTCGGCACCTGGGATCGAACCCACGATCTCCGCACGAAAAAAGTGCGAAGCCGGCTTTGTAACCGATAGTCTACCAATCACTTTCATTTGTTTAAACTTTAAATTTGTTAAAAAATATTTCTTCTTCTTTGCAACGCGGCAATCCACTCCCGGGATAGTGATCAATATTAAAAATATTTGGCAGTTAAGACTTAGGTAGGTAATCCCGGGCGAGGAAAGTTTTCTCGCATTAATTAGACGGGACCGTTTGACTGATAGAAAATACTTCAAGCATTAAGTTCCGCCGGCTATACTGACACCTATGTATAGAAGAGTGTTGTTTGTTATTATTATTATTTCAAATCATTTATTCATTAAATCACAATATATCATATGAAGTATACATCATTGTAAAAAAAATTAATAAAAATAAATTAAAATTAAATACAATGCTATATACTAAATATAAAAATATCGGTATTATCTCTCATGATACATCACGATGTAATGTAATCATGAGAGATCTTCGAACTACAGAGAAAGGAACCTTCTTAACATCCTACATGAGGACAACAGAACTGCCTTTTGGATGGCATATCTGAGACCACAACAGATGCCAAGTTTCCCTAGATTGTCTTTAAGAGACTTAGGAATAACTCCATTCGTCGATATCACTATAGGTATTATGTGCGTGGTTGGTGTATGCCACATATCCTTGATTTCGTGAGCAAGATCAAGATATTTAATTATCTTATCTTGCTCGGCTTTTTTCAAATTTTCGTCATACGGTATAGTGATATCCACGAGATACGTTATCCCGTTCCTACGATCAACCAATACAATGTCCGGACGATTTGCGTTAATCGTTCGGTCAGTTTGTATTGGTATATCCCAATACAACTTTGTATTACTGTTTTGCATTACCGAAATTGGGGTGTACCTATAATAAGGTACTTCAAGATCGAGCAAACCATATTTCAAGGCAAGTTTTTGATGAACTATTTTAGCCACATCGTTATGTCTATGCAGATACTCAGAACCACACAGGAGAGAACACCCAGACAAAATATGTCTGAGTGTTTCTCCTGTTTGGCCACATGCACGACATTTATCAATTATATCAGGTGCTTTAATAATATATTTTTTATAATTATTAGTGACGATGACCTGGTCTTGTATTGCACAGACAAAACCTTCTGTTTCGCTAAATAGTTCACCAAACCTCAACCATCCAGTCGAATCTTCAAGACTTACATGTGATGAATTTAAAGTTTCGAAGAATCGACCGTGGAGAGACTTGCCTTTCCATATATCAACCCGATCTTGTACCCCAATTATCGGTGGTGAAACAGGATTTGATAAATTTAAGGGCGTGTACTTCAAATCACACGCAATGAGGTCTTCATAACCCAATTTATTCCTTGATGAGATAAAGTATGATTGGAGGAGGTTTATCTCTTTGTTATTCATGTTTTTGATATTTAACATGCCTCTACCACCAATCTTCCTTGGTAAATATAATCTCATCAAGGAACATCTTGGATGATGCATCCTATATTGTGTGAGCAAACTACGTACCTTTAAATCCATCTTGTCTAGTTCCGTTTGGTTCCACTTAATGATTCCAAAAGAATACAAAATTTTCGGTACAACCCATGAATTAATGGCCAAAATTTTATTTCTCCCGGAGAGAAAACTTTTCAAAACTTTTTTTAATCGTTTAATAAATTCATTTTTAATGTTATTTTTAATAATTTTGTGGTCAAAAACTAGATTTTGTTGAAAGCCAAGATATTTGTAATTTTGATTATCTAAAAGAGGAATGTTTGTAACAGATGAAGAACTATTTTGAAGATTGTTTCGGATTATTCCTTTTTGAACATTAATTTTTGCACATTTTTCTAAGCCAAATTCCATTTTTATATCATCACTAAATTTTTTTGTAATTTTGATTAATTTTTCTAATTCAACTAAATTTTTACCAAATAATTTTAAATCGTCCATATAAAGTAAATGACTAAATTTAATACCAGACCTTTTTAATTCATAGCCACAATTTGAGGATTCCAATAATTTACTCAGTGGATTTAGAGCTAAGCAGAACCAAAGCGGACTTAGACTATCTCCTTGAAAAATACCTCTATTGATATGGATTGATTCGGTAATATATTTTCCAGAAGGTTGAGAAACAGATATTTTTGTTCTCCATTTTGACATCAAAAATTTTAGAAATTCTACGAGTTCGTTGTTAATTTTATATATTTCCAAAACTTTTATTAGCCAAGAATGTGGGACTGAATCATATGCTTTTTTGTAATCAATCCATGCCATAGAGATATTTTTCTTTTTGTGTTTCACCTGCTCACAAATAATACTGTCTATTAAGAGCAATTCCTTTGTCCCACGAGATCCCATTTTACATCCATTTTGTCTGACAGATAAAATATCATTTTCAATTAAGTATGAATGAATTTTGTTTGAAATTATAGATGTCAAAAGTTTATAAATTGTTGGTAAGCATGTAATTGGTCTAAAGTTATTTGGAGTTGAAGCATTATTGATTTTTGGGATCACGTGGGTTAATCCTTCTGTTAAGAATTCTGGAAAGTTCAAATTTTCAATTGCAGATTGAAACTGTCTTGCCAATATTATATGTGAATTTGTAAATTTTTTAATCCAAAAGTTTTGTAGCCCATCTTTTCCCGGAGATTTCCAATTTTGTATTTTTTTTAAAGCAGTTTTAACGTCAATCAAATTTATACTAAAATTTTGCATTTCTGGATGTTCAGAATTAATTTCTTCTAACCAATCACTATTAGTGTTATGGGATATAGAATTCGACCAAAGATTTTTCCAAAAAGTTTCCATATCATCTTTATTAGGTAAATTATCTGTTTTGAAATTTGAATCTTCCAGATTGGAAAAACATTTTTTTTGATTAAAGGAGAAGAGATGGTTCTGTTTTTTCCTTTGAACCCTTTCTTTAAATCTTCTAATCCGTTTAGCTAACGCCAAGACTCGTTGTTTAAAAAAGTCAATTTTTTCTATTATTTTTAAATTAAAGTTATCAATTGAATATATATTTTCGATATCAAAAATTTTCTCAACAAATAATTTTAATCTTGGTCTATGGTTTCCAGAATTAAATGATGTAAGTTTTCCAATTATTGAACGAAATTTAGTAATTCTATTTTCTATTCTTTTTTGCCAACGGGGGGTACTTGAATGCTCAATGATGTTTTGATTTCGATTAAATTTAATTTTTGCCATAGTTACGCAAGTAGCCGCTGCACAATAAAGAATAGAATGAACATCTTGTAAATTTTGACAGGAGTTTAAATCATCTAAAATAATATTATTAACCCGACAAATAATTTTTTCAATAATTGGAAAACTTTTAAATTTTGGCAATAAAGGTCGAAGAAAGGGTTCTTGATTACGAAACAACAGAAGCATCTCTTCATATTTGCTCTTAATAGTGTCATAATCAGGGATATTAAAATATTCAAAGTTCTCGTTTGAAGCATCATTAGAATTATTTGTAACATTTGTATGGTTATCATCTGAACTTTCCAAAATTGTGTTATGATGATTCATCGGAGAACTTAAATATTCCGATCTAAGAACGTCTAGTTCAGATTCCGATAATAATTTGTTTCTAATTATTACCCGAACCTGATCGGACAATCTTTGGGTACTTACGTCTATCGTGGGCTCCAGAAGAAGCCATTCCTGGGACAGCCTTTGTCTGTAGCCAGTCAAGAAACTTCCCCCCTCTGTAGCTCTGTAGCGGAAGTACGCTCGCATGACATTTTGGTTGATTAGTGTCGTCCATCTCATCCTGCGGCGTACTTGACCACCTGCAGCGGGGCCTGTTGAACCACGAAGGTTGATTTATATTTCTTGTTATTTTTTTGGTTTTCTTGTTGTCAGCCGGCTGTCATAAATTGATTTCTTCAAATACTGTAAACATTATGCACATGCCAAATTAATCTTGATTTATATTTCTTGTTGTTTTTTTGGTTGCTATTATGAAAAATTTCTTGTTGTCAGCCGGTTGTCATGTTTTCAATATACTGCACTTAAAAATTCATTTTATGCTCTTCCAATAAAAGATATTCACCAAATTTATAATACAAACGTTAATAAATAATTAAAAAAATATTTTTATTATTATTATTATTATTATTATATAAATATGGCATTACGTCACGTATTATAAAAACCTTAAAAGCGAATTTGTAATAATTTTATATACATACTCCCTTTATGGCCCCCCTGCACAACGAAAGCCAGCCCGGAGGAGACCAATCCGCAGCAAACCCGACCCGCATGAAACCGACCTCTCAGCTCGATCAAAGAAATCAAACCGAAAAGCCGGCCCCACACAAATCAAGCCCAAAGCGAATCCCCTCCAAACCAACAATGCGGGAGGCCTAAGCCCCACTCAGGAGCATAGGGAGGCATCAAGAGCTCTCCATTGCGCTTAAAGGCGTTCGAGGCTCATTGTGCCTTTTCTGACCGGTTGAAGTTTAAGGACGTGAGGTGGTCAACCTCACGGTCCCGATCTGATTTTTCGATTTCCTGCCTCCTACAGGATGCTTGAACAACCAGCAAAAAGAGCAGAGGTGCTATTCTTAGCCGGCAACCCCACGGCATGTAATAATTATAGACTCGTGTAATTGTAAAATTAAAAAGTGCATTCAGACTTTATATTTTATTCTTTGTGTCATGCATAATTCTCGAATAGTGTCAATAAATGTCCTTTCCGTACAAGGGTTTTTGACTTTATAAAATAACGACTACAAATCTGTTGACCGATGCATCCTGTATGCGGTGTTCAGACGGGGCGATATAAGGCCAGACGATATCGTTTGCATTCGTTTCTGATGTGTTCACACGAGTCCACCGACATACATTCAATCTGTCAGGTGCGCTGATTTTGACGTAGTTTTAAAAATGTCGGACGGAATGTTTGGGGTAGTTGAAAATGTCGTTTTAGACGATATAAGAACACTCCTAATTAAGGAGAAAAAAAAACGCAGATATTGGGTGCGGAATTGGATTCTAAGGAGAAATAAATTTGGAGCAGTGCTGTCATCTGTCAAGAAACAGAACATACGGACGCCGCGCATATCTGCGCATGCGTGCATCGTTCCACCAGAATCAAAAGTTGAAAGGCGTTCAACTTGAGGCGATATCGCTTTCAACCATTTTTATCGCTTCAGATTTATCGACAATCTGTTCACACGGTTCAATTGGCTGGCGATATTTTAGTGTCCTGGCGATATTCGCCTCGTCTAATCACCGCATTACGGGCCTTATTTATTATTATTATTTGGTTCAACGGCCAACCGGCCTTTTACAATTTATATTTTAATATAGAGTTGTAGTGCACATTAGTACAAGGAAAAAAAAACTTACAATTAACATAATAATAATATAACACTTATCTATACAAAGGTGTCAGTATTGCCGGCGGAACTTATTACTTGAGGTAATTTTTTCCAGTCAACCGGTACCGTCCAATTTGAGACAGGCCAACCCCAGGTAGAATTTTCAAGTGAAAAAACACTTACGAAAACTCTGACCCGGATGACTTCGGATCTGAAGTCCACGCCAGTACAACTAGGCTACCGAGGACAATAATTATTAACATAATAATGACTAATAAGAATACACTGCGAATAGCCTTGCCGCGGGCCACCTGCCGAAAGAATTTAAAACATCTAAAGTGCTGGTCTTGTAAAAGCCTGAAAAATTTCCGCAAGACCGTCTGCTACAAGTTGCTGGAACATCTCATTCTCAACGTCTTCTGTGTCTAAATACTACAAATTATGGGATTTAGCAGTATCGAAGTTCTGAATTTTTTGTTTTATTTTTTTTTATATATAAATATATATTTTTTTACTATTCTATTCTATTCAACAGATTAGAGCCCATCATAAATCACAATTTTTTCATATAAATAATATACCTACATCAGTTTTTACGTAAAGGAGCAATAGCAGAGCAGGATTTCAGACTATACTCTATAAAATGACGATTCCGTCTTTTTTTTTCAAAGACTTATTTAGTTTTTGAAATAACCAATTCAATCATAATACACGGGTTTTAAAAACAACAATATCGTCACCAACACTCTCGAATTAAAAACGAGAACCATACATTCACACTTTACCACTACTAATAACCACGACACCTAACAAGTCTCTACTTGCAATATAAATACAAATTACGTATCATAGTAGGTTTAACGTATTCCAATAAATCCAAAGATGTACTCGAGAACTTGAAATGTACTCGAGTACCTTTGATGTATTCGAGTACATTTTAGGCTCAAAAAGGTACCGAATACAAGTACAAGTACAGGTTTTAGAAATGTACTCGTGGACTGAGTACTGAGTACACCAAAAGTACTCAGAGTACAATCTACGAGTACTTGTACTCGAGTACCGCCCAGCTCTGAAGGGATGTGAGGATGTCTCTCCACTAAAGCGTTGATGACCCTTCCAAGAGTGAGAACAGTGGTCGTTGTTGACACACTCCCTGGCTCTCATCTTCCTTGCAGGATTATCCGATCCGGCTTTGGAGATATTTTCGCTTCCAGCCAAGTCGACCAGATTCAGCTTGCCGATTTTGATGAGTTCTTCATCTTCAGAGCTGTTCTCTTTCATGTCGACGACAATAATTATTATTGTTATGACTGTGAGATCGACTAGAAAGAAACAGATTTGTTTAAATATTAGACTCGCTGCAAGTGCTAAAATATTGGATTGGCACAACACCACCTATAGACCATTAACGGCCTAACATTAGCCGGGAGGCATAAACATAAACAAAAAGTTTAAGAGTCGGTATGAGTGTGTTTATCGGGTCACGGATAGAGCGAATCTATAGATGTTACGAGTCAATTAGAGTATACAATGTAGCTATTTCTTCTACTTAAACCTCACAGTTGGAAGATAGCTTTCTCGAGGAACTCGTAACCTGGTTTCCCCTGCTTATCTCTCAATGTTGGATGAGACTCTTCCTGAAGATGTTGGTGATACTTGCCTCGGCGTAGCTGCGGTATTTACAGGACTCTCAATTCTCAAGTGTAGGGGATTCGGTCCAGATGGGTAGAAGTGGAGTGTACATAAACCTTTGGTGACTTTATAAACACACTAGATTTTATTTCTTCAAGCACAGGAATTGTTACAAGAAATTCGTTATGGTAAACAGTACACAGCAGAGCGTATTCTTAAAATTTAATGTATCAAGTTAAATTTACAAACTTTCTCAGTAATTCACTTATCACTGTATTGTCTCTAGGGTTATTAAACAAATTATACGAAAAAACAAGGTATTCTTTCTGAGATACTTTAATAAAGGAAGCACTAGTAAAATACGTCTTCCATAAAGGAGGCGAAAATGCGAAGTGATTTGAAATTTGCCTGCTGTGGACTTGAGACGTGATGTCGAAAATTAATAATATCAGTAGTTATCAGATCCGCTCGTGATATAAAAGAACTACTAGCGCCGCGAGTAGCCACTTTTTGAACTGTGAGTAAACTCCGATATATTATTTTGGAAGTGCCTCTAGAGCCGTAGCCGGATCCCGTACCCGCGTCCGTAGATTTGTGTGTTGCCATTTTATTACAGTTCATACTATGGTAACACTCAAATGACAGCTTATGTCAAAGCGCGAATTCCGTATTAGTACCAAAGGAAAGTTTGAATTTTCGTGCGAATCTCATTGGGGATACTATTATTAGTATCCGGAAATAATTTATTTGCATGTCTTAACAGAAAGTTTAAAGTTTTTTTTTTTACTAATTGTTAATTTTATTTCATTGTGACTTTTTTTAATAATTTTAAATTTTGTTTCTTTGTGACTGTCCTTGTTTTTTTTTTTTTTAATTTTTTTAGTCTTTACAAAAAGTTTAATTTGAGTGTTATTGTTAATGAATCTGTTTGATCATTTATATTATTTAGTGATATTTTTTTGTATACATACATGTAAAAAATTGTGTTTAAAGGCGATATCCGTTTATATTATGTAAAATAAAATAAAAAATTATCAAAAATGTGGTGGATTACCTAATTCTAGGAATCTCAAATTTATGTTTCAATACGTGGCAATTTTGCGTTTGTGCGTGGTTTATAGTGAAGTGTTAATATCAATCAATTATTCAAAAATGAAAGTTGGTGATATATAGATTTCCAAAATGTGTTGGCTGATATAAAAAGCAAATAAAAAAATAAGAGACGCAAGGAGTATTGAAAATCAAAGGAAGTGGCATCCTGATACAGTAAAAGATGCTAAGGAGTCTTTAAAATACTATTATGCAACATTAAGTTGTAGGTATAAGAGGTGGCAAAAAATAACACTCATAAAGTGAAAACTCCACAAAAAACAATTCAACTTGTAAGCAAGATTGTCCCGCTTCCATCCATCTTCATATTAGTAAATGTGGACAATTCTTTATTGTGGCAACTGACAAGGAATATGCAATAACCATGCATCCTCGCAAGCATATTTTAATGCATTGTGGCAGCAGCTACTCAAGTTGCCTCAACTTATTAAAGAAGAAGCTCAAGAGCAATTGAGATTCATCATCATCTTCGTCGGTCCCTCAATTCTGAGGATTATGACCATCATTACACACTAGCCCCACCAGTCTGCTCCAGAGCCCCCGGTCCGCTGCCATGTGCAGGGCCCCCCACAGTTGAAATTAGGTGCTACAAATTAATTTTGGATAAGATAAGAAACACAACATGCTGTAATTTGACATTAAAGGACCCTAATTTTAATAGACATAAAGAAAGAAAGAATTTTGAGGAATGTGTAAATAATTTAATAAAAAAACTGGTTTTGATTCTGCCATATTATGTATGTATATTTTTAAATAAATCTGGGTTCACTCGAAGTGAACACAAATACACTTGACATTTTGCATATTAAGCAGAGGCTTGTGTCATGAAAGTGGAAATGGTCAGCACCGGGATTCCAACTGTTTCGACTCACAACCTCCAGTACACTGTATATATGAAAGCCTTCTACTGATACTGCTGGTCTACCAACCACTTTTGTCAGAGTTGTTACAGTGTCCTGGAAGCCTGGATTCACACTGATATAACAGAGAGTAGAATAGTATCATTCAAACTGACTATGGAAAGATAGAAAATATAGCTTTAAGACAGAAAGTAATGAGATTGTTCCGAAAATGTAAAGACAAGCAAACTACATCACTATCAAGTGATGATGTTGATGAAATGGAAATGGCTGTGAACTTTTATGGAACTCTTTGGCTGTGATTGATTGCCAGCATTCACAGAGAAGACTAGTCTCAGAGAAGAAAAACAACGCTTTCATAGTTATCAAACATTTCGGTAATTATGAAGTTCGCGGGCTGATTCGATTTTTTTTATATGAAACACATTAATAAGTATTTTATTGTTACTATAGCTGACAGTTGTAATTTTGTTATACAATTACATTATTGTTCAGCGACAATTTAATATCATCTGTCAATGTCAATCGTCGGCTAAGCAAGTAGTGTCAATTTTTATGATAAAATATTGTCTATAGAGATCTACGGACGCCGTACCAAATTTTTAATGTTTCCGTCTACGGCTCTAGAGGCACTTCCTATTATTTTACATTTTAAAATCTCGCAGCTTAGCAATCGTAGATTAGTTTTGTATTTTCTATGGTTTCTGAGAACTGTCAAAAATTTGTTGTATACATAGACATGATGGTTGTATACCATTGCGTCAGGTGTCACTGCCTTCTGCTGGACGTTTTATTTTAAAGATTTTATCATGGACGACAATCTAATTGAACCCAAAGTTTACATTGAAAGTTATATATCCATTCATGAATTAGAGGACGGTGAAATAGAAAATTTTGTAAAGAATGTACGCAGAGACAGAACTGATTGTGGTATTTCAAACAAAAAGTTCGAACGATTAGGGGGCTTAGAACAACATAGCAAGCTTAATCATGGAGGAAATCCATACAAGTGTTATATTTGTAATAAAACGTTCAATGAATTCGGCCATTTGAAAACACATTTGTGTATACGCGGCGGAGAAAAGCAATTCCAGTGTAATTTTTGCAACAAAATATTTAATAAATCAATTCATTTGAAATCTCACCTTCATACACATAATAAACTTTATGAGTGTAAAGTATGCAACAAAAAGTTTTCTCTGCCATATTTGAAGGTTCATATGCGAATACATAGTGACTATACGCGATATCAGTGTAATATTTGTAATAAAACGTTCACTGTATCATGTTCACTAAAGACGCATCTACGTATACATACGGGAGAAAAACCATTCGAGTGTGACATTTGTAATAAAAAGTTCAATACGTCAGGCCAGTTGAATAGTCATATGCGTACTCATAGCGGAGAAAAGCCTTTCGAGTGTAATATATGTAATAAAAAGTTTACTGTAAGTTGTCATCTAAATGCACATATGCGAATTCATAGCGGAGATAAGCCATTTAAGTGTAGTATTTGCAATAAACAGTTTACGAATTCATCTAATTTAAAAGCACATATGCGAATTCATATAGGCAACAGGCCATTTGAGTGTGATATTTGTAATAAAACGTTTGGTGAATATGCTTATTTGAAGAGACATTTGCGAATTCATTCCGAAGATAAGCCATACACGTGCATCGTTTGTAATAAAACGTTTCGCGAAGCAAAATATTTAAATGTACATATGCGAATTCATAGTGGAGAAAGACCGTACAAGTGTGAAATTTGTAATAAAACATTCAGATATTCAAATGCTTTAAAGGCACATCTGCGTTTACATAGCTGAGATAAGCTAGTGCATGTAATATGCAACGCCCTAAGGTCCCGTCCGCTCTGCGAAATTTCACCGCACGGATTTTTTTTTCGCAATTCTGTAATCTTATGAGAGTGTTCTCACTTGCGGTAAAAAAATTCTGTGATTTGTTACAAATTGTACGCGATTATTATTTTCGATCACGGAATATATTCCGCACGGAATAAAATTCGTGCGGTGAAAAATCGCAGTGCGGACAGGGCCTAATGATTTTGTGTGATGTCCTGTAATTTTGTAGATAACTGGGATCTACATTGTTGTTTTTTGTATCTAAAGGGTCGTTTACACATTTTTTTAACTAGCAAATGTATGTGCGAGTTCGAAGTAACCAAATAAATAGTAAACCCGTGTGGAAAGAACTGCGAGTTGCAAGTGATAGAAGCGGGTTCTATTTTTTGCGCGTAGCCCCGCCCCGCCCTTCTTTCCACATGCGCAGCATACCAAGACTAAAGGTGTGCGCACCTTGTATGACAGTGTTAGCCTCGGTGGCGAATAAGATAATAAACGACACATTGAAATGGGCAGATCAACATTGGATTCGCACCAACTTTTTTTAACTAAAACACCCCTATTCGAAGATCTCTCAAACAGAGGCATTCAAGTTATTGGGGCAATAGAATGTCGAAATGTCCCATTATGTGTATACAGGACATGAAAAAAGGACATTTGTTCAAAAAATAACTGCCGATGGCAACATATCTGAAGCACATGTTGGCATGACAACAGTGTTGTTACAGCTGCATCTAATGCTGTCGTTAGCAGCCCGTTAGATTTTTATCAAGCCCAAAAGAAAACAATTTCCTTTAATTATTACAAAGAATTGGAAGGGGTCAATAGGTGCGACCAGATGTTGGTTTGAATATGACTTGTATTTATACGTGGAAAAAAATAGTACTTACTTTTGTCTGAAAAAATTATATATGATCAACACTTGTATGCAAAAGGCCTGGCAACTCTATCGACGACAAGGCGGAAACTTGTATCAATTGAAATTTCGACGATGCGTGGTTCTAAATATGTTACAGGGAACGCAACAAGGAATAAAACACAATTATATATTATTTTTCTTGTAAAATACAGAAATTTTATATTGTTCGTATTAACTATTAATATCTAATAATTACCTGCACATTAAAATATTTTATTCCTTATTAATAATATCAATGATTCTAATTTGTCATAATAATTGTTTTTTATAATTTTATTTATCAAACCCATTATTTTCTGTCATCTTAAAATTGACTTTTGTGTCTAATTGTTCCATTTGATGATTATTTAATTATATGTACTAGTTATTTACTTGGGATACTTATATGTTTTGTAAAAGCAACATTGCTGTTGCGTAGAATTCATTAATTTATAAATAAGCTATCTATCATAATCAAAATTTACGGTGAATTTTTGGTCTCTTTTTATGTTAAGCAACGTTATTTTGTAAAATTTTAGCCAAAATAAAAAGTAAATATGGTAAATATTATATATATCATTTCTTTTTTCTCAAATTTATTTATTTATCTCATACTCTAATTGACTCGTATCATCTGTAGATTCACTCTATCCGTGACCCGATAAACACACTCATACCAACTCTAAATTTTTTGTATGCCGCCCGGCTAATGTCAAAATCCACGTGGCCGTTAATGGTCTATACATAAAAATAATAATACTTACGAATAAATCAACATTTTTAAATTTTTTTTTTCATACACCTACCTAAGTATTTGGGTGTATGTTCGTATTGTACGTTTAAACGAACAATTCATATTTTTATCAACTTTGAAAATTGAGATTTTTTTTTTACTTTTTAGATATACCTACCTATACTACTACCATACATTAATAAATTACGATCTGGGCAAAAAATATCTGGGTTAAAAAGCATGCAGGTATATCAAATTTAATCAGTATCTTTTATGCAAATTTTTGGTACCTGCTCGAGGCGTGAGGTCGCATCGAAATTGATACAGTCTCGGACCTTCAGAGTTTTTTCTGCCTGAATTTTGGCAAGAAGGTTCGTTTGACATGGAAGGCCCTCTTTCGGTGGCTAATTCCTCCCCTAGACCTCGATCATGCTTATCACCATATTAATCTCCCCCATATATGACCCCAAAATTCCTCCCTTATAGGTTCCTTATAATTACACAAAAACAGACATTTTAAAAGCAGGAAATGTATAGACAGTGATCAAAACCAAAAACTGACAAAGAAACGAGAGCCAAATAATCAAAACAAATAAGGATCAGAATCAACTTGCGGGCAATAAATAATAAGGACTCAATACTAGCTATCCTCGCCAAGGTAACTATACTTTAATATTTTTGGCATGTGAAGGTGTGTCACGAGTGAACTCTTGTAGGTAGACAGTGAGCTGTGGAATATATCCGATACCTCTGCAAATTCATTACTAAGCCTCTGCATTCTATTCAAAGGAGAGTAGTAAAAATGGGTTGTGCTTGAATTTGAGGGATAAAATGGTAAGGCCTGACTTGTCAATCGATTTGGTGCAAAAAAAAAATATGCCTTGGAGAATATCCGGAGCGTCTATGTCATTATGAATCAATTTGTGTAACAAACTCAAGTCAGCCAGACTCCGTCTTTCCACTAAACTGCATGTTCAATAAAAACAGCAAATAGTCATAGTCCAATTCCTGCAGTGTAAACCCCATTCTAAAATTTATATATCGAAGAAATTTGTGCTGAGTTCTCTCAAGCTGCTTAATATGCACGTTGTAAAATGGACTCCATACTACCAAGCCGTATTCCAATACACTTCTTACAAGGGAGAGGTATAGCAGACGCATAGTGCTGTTATTCAAAAAATCTCTAGTAACTCTGATAATAATACCCAAAATTCTCATACTTTTATTTGCTATCGAATTAATGTGGCTTATGAAAGACAGCTTCTGATCAAATATGATGCCCAAGTCCTTTACCTCGCTCAAGGATTCCAAATCGCTCCCCAACAGTGAATACTGGAAAATAAGTGGTTACTAATGTAAAACTTACTAATGCAATGTCTCTCTCTCTCTCCCTGGCTTGCTCCCAGCTTAACGTCTATGAAGACTGCTAGGGTCAGCTCTCCTCGTCCTCAGGCTGTAGACTCTCCTCTGTTGCACTACTTCCCCCACCCCACATCTTTGCATCTGCTCGCGCCTTTGCGTCACCCAGGAATTCTTTGGCCTCCCTCTAGTCACAGAACGTGGAACATTCAGGTTTATTGCCTGTTGTACGATATGCTCCTGTGGTCGTCGTTCTATGTGTCCATACCATCTCAACTTTCCTCTAGTTTACTATTGATGTCTGTCACTCCTAGGCTTCCACGAATGTGAGCACTTTTGATCCTATCTCTTAGGGACACACCAGTGGATCATCTCAGCATACGCATTTCTGCTGTCTCTAATTGTCTATTATAGGTTTTGTACATTGTCCAACATTCGGAGCCATACAGGGTGCGGGTCTGACAATTGTCTGATAGACTTTCCCTTTCAATTTGATTGACATTTTTGGATCACATAGAACTCCCGACACTGATCTAAACTGCATCCATCCTACATTTATTTTGTGTGTTACGTCTGCCGAATAAATGTAGGATGGATGCAGGATGATAAAAAGTTAGGTTGTTTTTTTTAGTTTTCATGATAAGTTCAATTATTAATCAAGTGCTTTAAAGTCTCACATATGAATTCGGCCACAAGAAAGCAAAGTTTGCATGAAAAAGTTTACCAAATCACGAATCTTTAATCCACACATGCGACATCGTAGCGGAGAAAAGTCATACGAATGCAATATTTGCAATAAAAAGTTTAAACACTCTAGTAATTTTTTAAAGATTCTCATGTGAATTCATAGCGTAGAAAAGCAATACAAATGCAAAGATTGCATGAAAAAGATTACCAAATCAGAAAACTAACGCGTTCACGCGACTTCACAGTGAATAAGCCTTACGAATGCAATGTTTGAAATAAAAAGTTTAATCAATCAAATACTAAAACACCCACATGCTAAAAGCCATTTAAATGCAAATTTTGTTTTAAAAAGTTCGTTTTTTTTTAATTTTCACAAAGACTTCTATTATCAAGTGCTATAAAGTTTCACATAAGAATTCGGTCGTACGAATGCAAAGTTTGCATGAAAAAGTTTACCAAATCAGAAAACTAACGCACACACACGTGACTTCGTAGCGGAGCAAAAGCCTTACGAATACAATGTTTGCAATAAAAAGTTTAATCAATCAAATACTTAGTTAAAGTAAAATAACCACATGCTAAAAGCTATTTGAATGCAAAGTTTGTAATTAAAAGTTTTAGTTGTTTTTGAGTTTTCATGATGAGTTGAATCAACCAAGTATTTTGAAGTCTCACATGTGAATTCAGCTATGAGAAAGCAAAGTTTGCAAGAAAAGGCCATAGGTGGGCGCCACGGGCGCCTTTAAAAAACTAGTATAGAATATTTTGTCTTTGTCACTGACTGACTGACTGATGTCATTAACGCTGTTAGTTCCTGCGATGGCTCTACTGGCAACTAGAGGTGGGAATAACGGCTTAAATTCAAAAACGTTATAGCTGTTTCGTTAATTTCAAAAAACGTTATTTTTAAAAGCTTAAAAGCTAAAAGGCTTATTTATTTCGTAGCGTATATACAATAGGTAGGTATACCTAGTGTGGTGATTTTTCATAGGTTCTCGGTAGAGCACGAGATATAGGTAGGTTTCAATCAATAATTATTATAAACTCAGGGCGGGGTACTCTCATGTACATTTGCATCCAAGTAATGGGCCCTATATTATTTTTCAATCAGAGGAGGGAGGTTGTTAAGATGATATATTACGAGTATGAACAAAATTATTGATGAGTAATGTTTTATTAGCTTGCCCTCTGCCACGGTGGACAGAGGATGGGCTCAATGGCAAAAAAACAAGTTTAAAAAAGTAATATACAGAAGGTTGTTTGTTTAATATTGGTGGATTGCAAAATGGTTATGACTGTTCAATGACCTGACCTTTAAAACTCTAGCGATCCTGCGTCGTCATCTTGGGGCGGCTGCGTGGTCCGGATGTAAGCGACCTCTTCCAGTCCTCTCTTCTCCTGGGTTAGGCCTCCTCCCATTCGGTAGTTCCTAGCCCGAAGTCTACCTTTTCCTTTTCAGTGGTATTGAATTTCGGCGTTTAAATATTTTTTTTTTTTTTTTTTTTTTTTACCCATCACGCCGTGTCCCGTAAGGGGTAGGCAGAGAGAACGGACCTCCACTCTTTTCTATCCAAGCATACTTCTTTCGCTTCTTCCACCGACATACCATTTCTCATACAGCTTCAAATAAATTAAATATGTAGATAATTTTAATAGATCTCGTTGATGAAGCACATGCTGTTGGCCACCATCCTTTTCTTCCGGTATTGAATTTCGGCGTTTAAATATGTAGATAACTTTAATAGATCTCGTTGATGAAGCACAATGACATGCTGTTGGCCACCATCCTTTTCTTCCTCCCAAAAAAAATCTCCGTGCGTGCTGCTTGGCTCCGCTCTTGGTCTGACCGCCAAGCCTCCCCACCAATCGGTTATGTCGGCCAGGCGCGCACCACTTCCCGTTTAAAATGTTGCCATTGTCATTATATCAATCATGTTTGTCAAAATATTCTGCTACACTAGTTATAAAAAATAACAACTTACCCCCTGAAGATAAATAATCACGCGATCTACACAGCACAAAAAGTATTAAAGAATAATATCAATAATTTATATTATGTAATATGAACAATATTTACTTACATAAAATTTTCTACCGTACAATTTTTCCTTTTTGATTTTTTATTACTTTTTAATATTATTGTTGTATGGACAAAGTTCATAAATCCTGTTTCAGTACTGCACAACTAAGAATGAAGAATTCAATACGATTAATAAAATAAATATTTTTATAATTATGTTGGGTCAATCATCAAAATTATACTTGATATTGAAAATAAACCGTTTTAACCTTGTATAAAAAATGGACTTAGGAGGGTTACATTACAACAATGTTAGGCCCAGGCAATACTGTATTTACGTAAATCAAGGACCACACACATAGGTAGCTACCTACCTACCCACTCACTTTCTTTTGTACCCGTGCAGTGGCAACAACTGGCAAGGGCACGACAGAGTGGCGGTGATATAATAATACACCTATTATTAAACAGCCACGTTAGAGGAATAACGTGAAGGCGCAAAATAATAGTGGAATTTTTTAAACAGCCACGTTAGAGGTTAGACGAATAACGTAAAGGGGGAAATAATAGTGGATTATTTTTAACAGGCGGATATCTAGCAAAATAGTAGTGGAATATGTTAAACAGTCACGTTACTTAAAGGCGGAAACTAATATTGTGATATTTTAGACGATAATTTTGAAGGTGAAAACTATTTTTTTATTGAGATATTATTTTTGTTAGACTTATTTTCACAGCTTACGAATAACGTATCACCCCCCTGGGTGGATTGCCTAATAAAGGAAGAAGAAGAATAACGAATAAGGTTTAATATGAATAACGTTAGAGAGGTTATTGTTTTTTATCGAATATTTTTATCAGCTTTCGTTATAATGCCCACCTCTACTCGCAACTAACGATAAATTTTGTTCCACTAATGTGGCTGACAGTAACATAAAATGACTGGTGGCTTAGCACTTTTTTTAAATGTTTTGATGCGCAGAAAAACAATTTTACATACTCAGGTTATTTTATTAAAGACTTTGATGCGAATTCATGACTGAGAAAAGCCAAACGAATGCAATATTTGTAGTAAAAAGTTTAATCAATCAAATTATTTCAACCATGACATACTAAAAGCCATTGGAATGCTAAGTTTGTAATAACATGTTTAAATTGTTTTTTTTCTTAAGTTTGCAATAAGGAGGTCAATAAACCAAGTTCTTTAAAGACTCACATGCGAATTCAGAGATACGAAAATAAAATCAAATATAATAATATTTAAAAATGAAATAAATAATGTCCCAAATTAAATGACCATTAAATTTAGATTATAAATAAATAAATACATTAGGCACAAAATGATGAGTTTATTATATAAAGCTATAATAATTATTATTTATCAGATTTAAAACTGAAAGGCAGTTAATAATATTCAAATGTTTTAAAAACAAATCATTATAATTTACACAAAAAAGAATGTCTTTATTTAATTCTGTAGAAAACAAATATTAAATATTATTCATTCAATGAAAAATATCAATTTGAAACCAATATAAAACATTCTCTGGGAAATAAACAAATTGTATTAGGAAAAAAATAAATAAATTAAACAAAATATAATTATCTGAATTGTCCTGGGCCTGGTAATGGTCTCCTCAGCACTCGATGCTTGGGGGAGAGCTCCGACTCCTTCCAGAAGTAGAAAATAACTGCCCCTGCTGGTGGATGACTGCTAGTAGGAGATCCTTACTGCTCCAAACGTTGAAACCAAGTGTCCCGTTTAGGTAATTTTGAGTCCTATTTATAAAATTATGTTTCACAATATTATTTAAGAAATGAACCAGAGGCGTAAATCCACACGGGCGTCTCCAAGTTATTAGAATTTAAGAATAAATCTATAAATACAATCTAAATAGTTTACCAAAATGTTAGTGTGACAAACAAAAATGGATATATTCATATCCTGGCGCCAAATATATAACAGCAGTCGCCGTCTTTAAATTTGGTTGCTCTACTTGTTCTCAAAAAATTACAACAGTTGGCTCAATTTCTCATTATTTATTAAATTACATCCACGTGTATATACGATTTTTTTTGACATATTTAACATCTTGAAAATTCTCATGATTAGGAGCTTTGAAGATTTAGACATTACCACTTTATGGCGAACGTTATTAATGTAAAGTGATCACACTAAGCCAGCCTTCGAAATAACAGTCGTCTTCGTTACACTTCGGGTTGGTTCGGCAGTTTCCGGCGACCATGTCACTTGGAGTAAATAGGAGCTCGTAGAGACTATGCATTTAGAAATAGTCTTCTTATTCTATGGTACTAACTACATTCTAAATCGAACCTATAGGTAAACAATTTTTATGGGTCGGTACCAATCATTGAGTACAAAATATTAGAGAGCTTCTGTGGATGCTGAGAACCGAAAATTGGTATCATTAACTAATGTTCCGTCAGAAAAATATTGCTGAAATTTAACAAACGGATACTTTAAATATTGGCCTGCTTATATGATATTGTAGCTCGAAAAATGGTTAAGCTACGGCTACACTATGGCCCATGCTGGTCCAGGCTGGCCAAATAGGGGCTCTGGCCAAGCATTGGCAAGTAGCAACATTTGGCAAATATATTTGTATACCTGGCTACAATATTGGCCCAACTGCCACACAATGTTTCTATCACTGATTTATTGATTATTTCTTGCTTTTATTCATTATTTTACATTTCACTCTCCAATTATTCACTGTATACTCCTATCTGAGTGGGGAATTTCAATAGAGTTTATCTCCCTGGGCAAAAAGAAATATTTTATTATAATTTCCAATTCACAAAAATACACAATAAAAACATTAATAATTTGATTAAACTTAACCTTCAATTTTTATTGATGTTTATTGTTTTGCAATAGGTATATATTTACCTAGCTCTTACAGGTTGATTTGGACTATAAAATAAATGAAAATAAAAGATACTGATAAAAAAAAAAAAACAAGAATCATGTGTCCATACTTAGTTCTCGAGTGGTTTAAAGAAAGCATCCACCACCGTCTTTGCCGTTTGCGTTTTTCATCATTTAATAACAGAAAAGCAGATGCCGCATGTATCACTGAATAGGATACTGAAATTAATGCCATATCATTGTCAACTTCCATTATTTTATCTGAATTAAAAAAATGTACAAAACACTATGAAAATAACAACATGGAAGACATGACAGCTGTCAACATTGGTCCAATATTGGTGAATACTTGCGAACTCGATCGACAAGTAAACAAGTAACGGCCAATGTCAAATATTTGGTGATATTAATCATTGGTGAAGCGGCCACACTACTTGCCCATGCTGGGCCAGAGCCTCTATTTGCCCAGCATGGTCCATAGTCTAGCCGTGGCTTTAGAATAGACCATTAAAGGATGACGCCATCTGACATTGGCTGGAGGGACAACGGCTGCCATGGCGACACACACACACACCACACATCCATAAACCATAGTGATGGGTAACAAATTATTTTGCATAGCGACCCGAACTGCCCGAATCAATAGTGATCGGAATCGGCTGTCTGGTTCACTTTAGTCAGTTTTGTGATACTTTCCAGGAATAAAACACTAATATATATTAACGAATTGAACGTGCATTCTTGGTGGAATTATTTAAATAAAATAATTTAAATGAAACAATTGATTTGTTATTCCACTATATTTATTTACCTGATACTTTCTTATTGTTCCAGGTGAAGGCCCACATACATCGGCAACCTTTTCGCAACTACTTGCAACACGCTCAATTTCGTCTTAAATTGAATGTGTCTCTACAAATATTTTTTAAGTTCTTAGATACCTACTTACTCGTAACATTAATAACAATTAATTTTGTAACCCCTTTCTCTGTTTTTGTTTTTTATTAAATTATTAGTTTAAAGTTATTATTAAAAATAAATATAAAAATTATATAATCAATTTTAGTAAATTCAAACAAATTATAGAAAAATATATTGTCATTGTTAATCTATTCTTGATTCCTGTAACTTATAGTTTAATTATCTTTGCGTTGTATAAATTTATTAGTCAAATATTGTCATTTTTTTTTATTTATTTGTAGAAAGAAAAGGGGAAAAAATCAAATATTGCAATTTTAGTAAATTCAAACATAATTAAGTATTGTTACTGTTAATCTGTTCTTGATTTCTATTCATTATATTCATTTTTCCTTTATATAAATTCATTAGTCAATTACTATCCTTTTTTATACATATATATATATATATATATATATATATATATATATATATATATATATATATATATATTTATATAAAATAAATAATTATAACAATTTTTTTTTTTGTAAATTCAATAATTATTATTGTCAATCTATTCCTTATATTTTTCAACTTATCATAATATCATTATCTTGCTTTATATAAATTCATTAGTCAATTATCAACTCCTTTTTTATATATAAAAAATAATATTAAAAACAATTTTAGTAAATTCAAAATATTATTATTGTCAATCTACTTATTCTTTTCAACTTATAATAAAACCTTTATCTTGCTTTATATAAATTCATTAGTCAAATATAAAAAAAAAAAAAAAAAAAAAAATTAAAATTGTTAATTTTATACCATATGTTTACAACCTCTGCCTATCTGTGTGCGTACCAATAATATTTTGTATTCGTTTTAAGCTTTAGTTTCTAAGTCACCTGTGACCATGCAGGACCTGTTCCTGCGAAACTAGTCAGGTAAATAAATATAGTGGAATAACAAATCAATTGTTTCATTTAAACTAATATATCGACGGTCAAAAGGTAATAGGGGATAAGCGACAAAAACCTAATTGTTCAGGAGAGCAGTTTAAAGTTTGAAATTTAATAAAAATGCACATAACTTTTTTATTTATTGTCATATTTTGAAAATTGAAACAGTTATCGAATGAAAAAAAATAAATATAATTATTTTTAATTTCATCACTTTGATTCAAAGTTGCTTTTTGTGGTTTTATGTCGCTTAGATCAATTGATCTTATTTTTCTTTAGAGGTAATTCGGCATAAGTTACCTCATCACAGAAAATAACTAAGGGTAAAGAAGACTTAGCTACATTCGACATCCTCATACCAAAAGGTAATAGGTCATAAGCGACATGACTGTAGAATAGCTTAAACGGGTAAAGAAGGATAAGTGACGATTAACATCATTGTGCCAATTGGTAATGGAGCATAAGAAACAGTGCTTATAAAAAACATCGAGAGGTAGTTAGAGATTAGCGACACTGTAAGTGGATTGACCAAAGGGTAAAGAGGTACATCCGCACATCAAGATTTTTATACCAAATGGAAAATGGGAACATCCAACGCACTGCATTATCTGGACAAATTGGTAATGTGGATTGAACGCCACATCTTTAAAATTATAAAATCACAACCACCATGTTTTTTCTTTAAAATAAGACTTACCCATTGGCCTGAATTTAAAGAGTCATACAAAATCATAAATGGATTATTTTATAAGAAGGTAATCTGATTTTTTTAGTTTCATTTTAATTTTAAAATCTTTGCAAACACACATTTTTTTAATACATAATAACAAATAGACATAAAACCAGCAAATTATGCCAACATTATTTTTTTTACTTGATATACACTACCTACACAAAGAAAAAGAAAAACACTTAAAAGCTAGACGGGCATGTCGCCGAGCCCGAAAATCCACCAGGTCGCATACCTCGACTCTTGCCATGACGGGTTCCAGACACCCGGCATCAGTACCCTCATCATAATGTATACAACATGGACACCAGTATGGGGATTGGGGAAGATAAGGAAAGAGGAAAAGGGAAGACGAAAATAGATCGTAGGGCCCCCGCCTATGCCCGATATGACCCAGAACCTATCAGGGATCCAATTATGGAACTCTTAAACATAGAAAGGGATACATGAAAGATGTCTATACAAAAAATGCGTTAGAATTATCCGATGAAAGATGAATGAAAAAAATTTGCAGGTAATAAGTGCTGCACCTCGGTTGTTTAAAAGTAAGTGTCGTCCTGGTCAATCTGATTGGGCAGTTGAAAAAAAAATATCTTAGATGTTACTGTCGATTATATAATGGGTTATTTTATATAAGAAAGAAGGCAAAGTGCGCCTGTTCTCTAAGGTCATTATTTTATAAGAAGCATCTAAAATCTTAAATATAATAAATATTTATTTTGTACTTTCTCCAACCTGTCAATATACGTGATGTATTGGGGACTCCAAACCACAGTAGCAAAGTCGAGATAACTTCACACATATGTAAAGTATTTTTAGTTTTTCTATTGACTTTAATGGCTTAGATACTCTCATAACAAATCCCAGTTGTTAAAATGCCTTGTTCGTGGTCATATCAATGTGAGTTCTTAGTGTCATTTTGCTGTCCACCAGTGCCTCGAGATCCCTGATAACGAGACATCTCCTCAAGGAAATTTCGTTAATTTTATAGTCCTATGGAGGGGCTTCTTCGTCTTGTGAAGGATATCGCGTTTCATTCATCAACTTTGAGGAACAGTTGGTTTCTAGCACAGTATTGAAAGAGGTCGACCTGAAAAGATTTCGCGTCCTTAAATGATTTGTCCTTTGGTAGACCTTTGTGTTAAGAAAATCAGAAGATCTATAGCATTGCTGGATAATATCATTAATGTACCTATGTACATGATGAAAAGAATTGGGCCCACGTGAGAACACCCAGGTGCCCCACCGGACACGCAACGTCTAAGCGTCTGAATAATCTAATCCAATCTATTCCAAACTCCTTTTACGCCCCACTTAAAGGCACATGGAGGCAACAAGAGCTCTCCAATACGCTCGATCTTGCGCAATATTTATGACCTCAGATATAGCGGATCACGATATGAATGGGTCTTTCTCGTCTTCGGGATCCTGATGGGAGGAAAAACAGCGCTCTCCTTGGCTTACTATTATTCGGCATCCTTAAAACATGTCCCAGCCAAGTCCATCTCCTCTCCATAATGGTTGTAGTGATAAGCTCACGCTGGGTTCGCCGGCTGCTGATGCGGTGGTACCATCTTACACCCACAATTCTTCTGATAATTTAATCAAATAATTATTTGTTATAATTAAATAAAACTTTTATCTCTATATTTCATTAAATATCTACTTGTTGTATACATGGGATTTTTCGACATTCTCATGATTAGGAGTTTCGGAGACTTGATCATTACCACCTAATGGCGAATGTTGTTAACGTAAAGTGATCACACTAAGTCAGCCTTCAAAATAACAGTACCAGTCGTAAGTCCGTAATGTTTTGTTCCATATAAAAATCGAAAATCAGTAATGAATTGTTAGAGTCATTAGTTGTAACATATTCATATATTATTATAATTATTTGTATTGCTCTGATAAGTCCATACATAATAATGTGTACATAGATACGTAAATAAAGGTTTCTTTTCACACTATTCTTTGTAAGGTAGGTATGCGGTATCTTTATTATCTACGTTAGCTAGACTCCAGAGTTCACAAATGTACTTTTCAGACAAAAACTAAATATTTAGAGTAGGATGTAGGCAGTAGGTAATGGAAATTACATGACCTGCCCTTGTGGTTTAGTCGGTAGGTACCATAGGCCTATTATGTCTAAATTGATAATGATATGAGTGCGGAAATTAGGAGAAGATTTTTTACAGCTAACCGTAGCTATTTCGGTCTCAGTGGACAGTAGTTAAAGTCACGCCTTATATCCAAGAAGGCTCAAGCCACTCTAAATAAGACACTTATTATACCAGTCCTAACATATGCCTCAGAGACCTGGACACTGTCTAAGCATGACGAAAACAGGCTGAACGCGCTTGAAAGGAAAATCCTACGCAGAATACATTGCCCTATATATTATGGTCAAACTTAGTGCAAACACTCTATGATCTCTACAAGGATATCAGCGTAGTCAGGTTCAAATAAATAATTAGTTTAGCATCGATTCTCTTATACAATTTTTTTCTGATCGTACTATGGCTGTAAGTGTGGGTGACGGCGTTATATTTGTCATGTCCCTGTAAGTGTTGTTGACTGCTTTGTATCATCTTGACGTGGTTCCTGTCCACTGATCTACATAGCCAGAATATTGTTTCTCTTTTAAATATAATTTTTGTTCTGACGTGATGCTAGAAGGGCCTTTTACACCCTTTTAGCATTAAACAATAATTACGGTATTATATTTATTTTTTACTGTGCTTTCCTATTGAAATTGTATTATCCGAATTGTGCTGATTTATGTATATTGTTTGTTTTCCTTGTAATTTAAATTCTTATGTATTTTGTATATCTATTTTTCTTTGCTATACTGATTTTGTATGATTTGTAACATGTGATGATCCCAAGAGTCCCGCAAGGGACCTACGGGTTGATAAGAGAGAATAAAGAATTAAGATTAACAGACTGCGCTGGCTGGGTCATTTGCACCGTATGGAGGATCTGGAGCTCCAGAAAAAGGGTGTTGTTTAATAACCCAAACGGTAGAAGAAGCGTCGGAAGACTAAAAGTAAGATGGCTGGATGACGTTGTCGCGGACTGTCGGGTTCTGGGGCAGCAAAACTGGAGGGTGGCAGCCAGTGACAGATCGGGATGGAGAAGCTTTTTGGATGCAGCTTAGACCCACCACGGATTGTAACGCTGAAGATGATGATGATTATGTCTAAATTACTGGATTACCTACTAACCTACATAAGAGTTTTTATGCTCTGTCTAAGGTTAGCTGTTGATGTAATTTATTGGATACAAAAATACGTTTTATCACTTTATATTAGAAAAAAATATATATGTAGTTGTTAAAAAAACTAAAGCAGGAACTTATTATAAACTTTGAACTTTGTATAAAGCAGGTTTCATTATTTTAAATATTGTAAAAATGATAGGTACCTTCTTACAAAAATAGAGATTTTTTCAAATTTAGTAAAATATGCGCTATGTGGTACTAAAGTAACTAAGCAATTAGAATCTTTGGATAAAAAAACAACAGCCTTCAAGGCAACTACTCCTGTAATTAAAGACTTTCAAAATATTTTTACTCGCACCTAAACACTATGCTGTTTCATGCGCGGTGACCATTCATTCATTCACCATGTACTTATTTAGCTTCTATGGTGATTTTTTTTAAGTAAGTAAATAAAAAAAATTATAATCAGTCACAAAGTGTGGTAGGAAGGTTATTAGAACTTTTACTTTGGGGTAATGGAACTAGGTCTTATATTATTACTAAGCAGTCTTTAAAACGATTTAACTTATCATAGAAGCTAAGCAATTGAAACATATCGAGGATATAATGGCCTGTACAAGTGTACACATCTGAATACGCGCTGTAACGTAAGCAATGCAAAGTTGCATGCAACACATCAAAATTCCATAGTACGCGGTGAGTAGTGTGGTTCTATGAAATAAGCGCCTCGATAAATATCTAATTGAGTACAAAAATGTGATAAAAATTGCTGTAAGCACCAATTAATAAATTATCAATATAAAGTAATACGGCGTAAGCGACAGGTTTGTATAAAAATTGTAAATGGTAGTACGATTTAAGCGACATATCAATATCAATTTTGATTTTAGTAATTGGGTATAAGCGACAGCTCTATTGTAAACTTGTAAACGAAAGTAAGATATAACCGACAGTTTAACATCAAATAAGAATAAGTAATTGGGTATAAGGGACAACTATAGAGTAAATTTGTTGGTGGTAGTAAGGTATAACCGACGCATCATGTTTTTGCCGACCAAGGTAAAGACGCATAAGTTCCAGCTTTCAAAACAGGTGGAAATGGTAAAGAGTCATAAGTGCCCGGAGTATCTATGCCAAGGAGAAGTAAACAGACATTACCGACTATAAACCAAAAATAATGCCATTTTACACAGGTACAAGCGCCCTAAGGGTAAAAAAGACCTAAAAATCGGTCGGTTACACCAAAATGACACTACGAAAATGCATTTTTTTCCCGGGGCATAAGTGACAAAAAATTCATCGTAGAGCCGTGGGAGTGAGCGCATTCGAAAGAGCGGAAAATTTTAATTAAGATGGCATTCATAACTCATTTTTGACCAAAGTGTCGCTTATCCCCTACTACCTTTTAACCGTCGATATATTATTTTTCTTGTAAAATACAGAAATTTTGTATTGTTCGTATTAATTATTAATATCTTATAATTAAGTACCTATACATTAAAATATTTTTTTCCATTATTTATTTATTTATTCATTTATACGGCACTATGTGCCTATAACAAATCAAAAATTATAAGTTATAATGTAAGATTACAATTTGAGTACAACAGATAGAAGTACAATGGTATTAGAAACTATTCAACAATTCGAAATACTTAACAGAACACAGATGCCGAATAAATTCAAGTATTTAGGTCGTATCGTATCTTCAGCAGATTGAACTGGCAAAACATATAAATTACAAGATAGATCATAAATATAAATAGGTTATAAATAAAGTTGAATTGATGGATTGTAAATATAGTGTAATGGATAGATTACTTTAAAACGGGAGATTCAAATAAATTAAATAATATAGATACAATATTGATTAAGCAAATTTAAAGGTTTCAATTGTTAATATGTAATAATAATTTAAAATTTAAGTCAGACAGAAATAGTAAGAATAAAAATAGAATGACAATATTAAATGGAAAAGCATCTTTATATATTTTTCCTAACTAATTAACATTATCACATTAAATGTCTCTCTGGAACATGTTGTACCTGTTTCACTCAACAATAAATAATGTAACATGTGACACATCTCGATGGAGGTCAAGTTAGTTTAAGGTCATCAATTAATTCTGTTTCTACTTTTAATGTATAGTTGCCCTCTGTAATGTATTTTGTTAAAATAAATAAATAAATAAATAAATAAATAAATAAATAAATAAATAAATAAATAAATAAATAAATAATTAAATAAATAAATAAATAAATAAATAAATAAATAAATAAATAAATAAATAAATAAATAAATAAATAAATAAATAAATAAATAAATAAATAAATAAATAAATAAATAAATAAATAAATAAATAAATAAATAAATAAATAAATAAATAAATAAATAAATAAATAAATAAATAAATAAATAAATAAATAATTAAATAAATAAATAAATAAATAAATAAATAAATAAATAAATAAATAAATAAATAAATAAATAAATAAATAAATAAATAAATAAATAAATAAATAAATAAATAAATAAATAAATAAATAAATAAATAAATAAATAAATAAATAAATAAATAAATAAATAAATAAATAAATAAATAAATAAATAAATAAATAAATAAATAAATAAATAAATAAATAAATAAATAAATAAATAAATAAATAAATAAATAAATAAATAAATAAATAAATAAATAAATAAATAGACATATAAAAACACTTCAGAAATAATTCAATTACAGAAATTAAAAGATGGGAAAGCGACAATAAATCAAACCAACAATTTGCGAAGTTAAATAGATGGATTAAAAATATAGTATTTAGATAGATTATATTAAAAGATGAGATTCAAATAAATTAATAATATAAAATAAGATAAAATATTGAATAAATTAAGGTTGAAAATAATAATAATTTAAAATTCGAAGTCAGCCAGAAACAGTAAGAAAATAATAATGTGAAATGGAACAACGTCTTTATAGATTTTTCCTAACTGGGTGACATTATCACGTTAAACAGACATATAAAAACACATAAAATATAGATTAATTACAGAAAATTTGAAGATGGCAAGGCGATACAACAAATCAAACCAGCAGTTTGCGAAGCTAATAGACTGTAGGCAATACCGCAAAACAAGAGTGAATAGGTGTGAAATATTATATCGAGGTAGTGCATGAGAAGATCGTTATATAATAATTATTGTTAGGTGTTCGAAAAAATAGTGTCCAACTTTGCTTTAAATTCGTCAATCGAGTTGAGGTTAAAAACATCAACATCACATAAGAAGTACAAGTTGCCCAGGCTGTGACACATAGGTATGATTGAGTTTTTCAAGTAGTTGGTACGGTAAGTATTGTCGCAATGAGAATATTATCAACGATTCTTCTCGGTCATAATAATAATTGTTTTTTATAATTTTATTTATCAAACCCATATTTAGTCATCTGAAAATTGATTTTTGTGTCTAACTGTTCCATTTGATCTATATCTATTTATATTATATACTAGTTATTTACTTAGGATACTTATATGTTTTGTAAAAGCAACGTTGCTGTTGCGTAGAATTCATTAATTTATTAATCAGCTATCTATCATAATTAAAATTTATGTGAATTTTTTGTTTCTCATTATGTTAAGCGATGATATTTTGTGAAATGTTAGTCAAAATAAAAAGTAAATATGGTAAATAGTATATCATTGCTTTTTCTCAAATTTTGACATTTATTTATTTATCGTAGGTATACTCTCGTAACATCTGTAGATTCGCTCTATCCGTGACCCGATAAACGCACTCATACCAACTCTTAAACTTTTTGTTTATGTTTATCCCTCCAGGCTAATGTCAAAATCCACGTGGCCGTTAATGGTCTATTGAGAGGGGAAAAAAACTTACGCCCGATTTAACACTAATCACTGCAAAAAGTTATGATTTAAGCAAAATGTATAATATAGCGTATTTATCCTAGTTTCTCGCGTCGTTACTCGTTCAAGTGGTATAATTAATTTATTTAATGTACATACAATTAAGTTATAAATAATATATTACTGCGCACGTGTTTGCTAATTATAATTTGTGACGCAGATAAAGTTGGCTATAGACAGGGCTCACATAATTAATTTAAAGGTGTAATCATACAAATAAAGAAAAATCGTGGATAAAGCATTTTTATTTTTAACTTTTAGCTTTCCCGACAAACGTTGTCCTGTAGTCCTTACTATTAGGGATTGCAATCCCGTACCATTTTCAATCCCGCGGGAAATTTGCGGGATTGACACCAATCCCGCAGGATCCCGCGGGATCCCGCACGGTTAGATAGAATTGAAAAAAAAACCTTTTCTATAGTATGTAATAAGCGAATATTTATTGAAAATTGCAAAAATTGAATACATTTAGAACACCTCAATGTACATAATTGAATAAATATTATAAAACTTTACTTCTCGTCTACTTATTTAATAAAAAAAATCCAAAAACAATAGCAATATGAATATATTTGGTAGTAGGTTCTTTGATAAATATTTGATAGTGAGTTCTTTGAAATAAATTGTATGTACAAAGGTGTCAGTATTATAGCCGGTAGAGTAGGTAGGTATATTTCCCGAGGAAATTTTTTTAGTCAACTGGTTCCGTCCAATCTGAAACAGGCCAGCCTTGGTTTTTTTCACGTGAAAAACGATTAAAAACACACAGAGATTTTAAACATTTGATAGAACAAACACCCAACCAGAAATTAAACCCGTGACCTCTTGGTTAGAAGTCAGCGCATATATGTACCTAACACCAATTTTTATCACCTAGTTAATTAACTAAAAATATTATTTGTAATCTTTATTTTAGGTAATTATAACCAGTGGGGCTAGTACGAGTTTTATCGAAAGCAAATTGCACGCAAATTGCACGCAAATAAGCGCTTATTAGCGTGCAAATAGTTTTCTTAATTCAAACGATCGAATCGTTCGATAATTTTTTGTATGGAAATTTTTCGAAACTCTTTCGATGATCTTTTCGATATTCGATCATCGAAAACTTATACTAGGGCTACAGATCAGTATTCTTTATCATATTACCTACTATGCAAATAGTCTTTTTTTCTTACCAATTAATCAATCAAGCTCTAATCATTTTTATTATATTGACAATTTATCAAGAAAAACAAAAATGTGCTTATTAATTGAATTATATAAACTGTGATGAAATGGTCATACGCTAAATAAATAAATAATGAATCAAGTATAAAGTATCAAATTTTAAAAGAACAAATAAAAAGTCACTTCTCCTTCTGAAAATATGATCGTAAAAAACAAATAGTATCATCGGTGTTATTTCCCAACCTACTTCCTATGGAACTAATATGTAGCCAACGACCGAAAAGGCACTTTCTGACTCCATATTTGTTGATTTGATAGTTAATAAATTGTTTTCAGCATTAACATCGTCTGGAACTACAAGTTGTACATTTTGAGAGTCTTCTTTATGACTCGATGTTAATTTTTTTTCATTTCTTTTAATGAATTTACGCAATTGGATGCTTGCGGATCCGCACTTGCGCTGTTGCGGGATCCCGCAGGTCCTAAAAACGCGCGGATCCCGCATTGCGGGATTGCAATCCCTACTTACTATGCATATTGTATTCAAATTTGTAATTTATACAAAAATACGTTTAAAATATTAAAAAAAATAATATGTTAACAATTTATTTCGGAGAGCTCGAAAAAAAATCCATCAAAAATCTATGACCTCCTCCCACACCATGTCCATGTCCCTCAGCTCTGCTTCGAAGGAGCGGAACACAGTGTGAGAGGGTCTTCCTCGTCTTCGGGACCCTGATGGGAGGAAGAACAGCGCTCTCCTCGGCCAACTGTCATTCGGCATCCTTAACACATGTCCCAGCCAAGTCCACCTCCTCCCCACAATGGTAGAGGTGATGAGACTAACTTTAATATCATACTTTATATTATTTTATGCATTTTTCAACATTTTATTAGTTATTCTGTTATCCAGAGCGGAGGAGTGTCAACAAAAAAGAAATTATTCTTCTCTAGTCTATTTCTGTCGATATATGGAGAAGGCCCTCCTTTATCTGCTTATATAGCTCTGTCCTACGGTTCCTCCATTCTAGTCATACTGTTCTACATCATTTATACCTTATAAATCCGTAGTCGTCAAATGCTTTTGCAAAATGCAAAACATTTGTAACATTTTCCTCATCCACCTTTATCAGAGAGTCATTTGTTTGCATTAGGTGCTTTTGTTTTTGACTGGTGGCTTTGAGACATAGTTTAGCTCTTTTCGCATTTTTTGTCATTTTATGGAGTGAATAAGACAACTGATACGCGCTGTTGCTTCCCTTTACTCTGATAGTTGAGCTGTCACGAGAGTTCCGTCTTACGAGAGGGGTGAAGCAAGGATGCGTGATGTCACCTTGGCTGTTCAATCTATTTTTTGATTTTTGCGTGCGTGATGTAAAAAATAGTACAGTGGATGTATATCTGAATGGAATGAATGTATGCGATCTGATGTATGCAGACGACCTAGTATTGATGGCTGAAAGCGAACGTGATTTGCAAGAACTTGTGACGCGTGTGTATCAAATTTGTGAAATGAATGGTCTTAAGATGAATGTCAATAAGACAAAGGTGATTGTTTTTGAAAGAGAAGATTTAAGAACGCAATGTTGTGTGAATGTGAATGATGAGAACTTGGAACAAGTGGATAAGTATGTTTATTTAGGTAGTCTATTTAGGATGGAAGGTGTGAAAAGGAGATTGAAAAAAGGAAACTGGATGGTTGAAGGGTTGGCGGTGCACTAAGACCTCTAATGAGAAATAAGAACGTATCTCTTAAATCCAAACAGCTGATGCACAAAGCAATCCTGATACCATCCATGATGTATGGGAGTGAAACATGGACATGGACGAAAAATCTGGATGTTGGAATAAATGCTGTGGAAATGAGATCACTGCGTAGGATATGCGGAAAGAGACTGATTGATAAGGTGAGGAATGAGAATATTAGAAAGGAATGTGGAGTGGATGTTAGCGTAGTGACTAGAATGAAAGTTAATAAATTAAGGTGGTTTGGTCATGTAGAGAGAATGACAAAAAGGATATATAAATCTGAAAGAATGGGTACACGCAGACGAGGCCGACCTCGAATGACATGGTCCGATCATATCGGTCCAGTCTTAGAGGAGGGCCGAGTCAGGAGCAAAAGGAATAGAAGAGAATGTATGCGGAATGTAATGCGTTTGGAGGAAGCGAAAGAGGTTTGTTTGGAAAAAAAAATTCGGCTTGCTGTTTTGGATCACTACTCACAATCACGGCTCACAAATGGAAAATCTCAGATGTTTCATAATATAGTATTATCACTCATCGACGATTCCATTATTCTTGAAAGTATATGCCAAGGCCAGTGTTAATAGTTTTGGGAATGTTGTGTATTCTTGGCGGAGGTTTTTTAAACATGAATTTAGTCTGTTGATCAGTCCTTGACAGAACCATAGAACATTTTCTATGTAAAAAATTCTGAAAGGATCTTTTGTAGAGATTAGTCATACCGACTTCTATACTAAAACACTATGCTAAACCTGTTTTGAACGCATTAATTTCAGAAATAATCCATCATATTAAAAAAAAAATTGCATTCGATATCAAATTTATTGGAAACTGCTTAAGGCTATATAAAATCACGTAACAACCCTAAGAGACATTTTGTGTGTATTAAGAAGAATAATCAAACGACGCGCTACAACAAATTTGTCACTGACTGAAGGGTGTAGAGAGGTGCGCGCTTCAAAAATTTGGCTTAATTACGGAGAAATGTCATGCGAGTATTTATTTTATTAAACAGATATAAACAGTGATGATGCAAACAGTGATGATACAAACAGTGATGATGCAAACAGTGATTATACAAACAGTGATGATACAAACAGTGATGATGCAAACAGTGATGATACAAACAGTGATGATACAAACAGTGATGATACAAACAGTGATGATGCAAACAGTGATGATACAAACAGTGATGATGCAAACAGTGATGATACAAACAGTGATGATACAAACAACAATTACACGAATGGTATGGAAAACAAAAACACCAGTGAAATATATACATAGAAATTAACAGCAAATAGGCAAGTGGCAAGGAAGAACCAAGAAAACAAAACAAGTTATTGCTGACGTCAGGTTTGTTCTTACATTTTGCCTGAACACCGTAAGAGATGAGTTTTATATTAATTACCTATTGAAAAATGAATTAAAAAAAACCACTGATCGGTTCGGTGTATAATAAGTTCCGCATCTTGACATCCCAAATGTCCTGTGAGATCCTTGCGATGTCATTGAAATCATATCTTCACAGTACAAATTTATCATATTACTAGCTTTGCCCACAGACGTTGTCCTGTGTTCCTAACTATAAATATTGAATTCGAATTTGTATGGTGATGAATCAATTATCTTTTGAGCAATGTAATTTCGACCGATGCGTCTGTTTTAAACCATGTATATTCCATCCGTATTCTGTCAATCGCACCAACTATCAAACAACTGATAGTTCCTGATGTCAAAATTTCAAAAATGGAATAATATTGCAAAAAATAATAAAAAGGTTACCTGCTTAGAGTTTTCTTTGATTTTTTAATTTTCCACTCAATTTCCTTAATTTTTTCTTTCATAAGAACGTTCTCCTTATAAAAACCTACACGAAAAAAAAAGAATTGGCACAATCGGTCCAGCCGTTTAGGCGTGATGCGATGACCATGGAAAATAGGTCTCCATTTTTATATAATAGATTATAGAGGAACAATGTTTGCCTGATTAACTAGTATAAAATTAAAAAAAAAAAAGAATTTTAGAGCTATCTCTCTAGTGTTGGAATTTCTGCAATAATATATATTTTGATTATATAATGTACCTAATATTAGTATTAATGAATCCATTCAAAGATAATCTTAGCTTCTCTTTGAGCATCCTTCTCCCTTCTTCGAATATTCCTGTATTTCTTCCCCACCCCTAATACTTCTCTCTCAATCTAATAATAATAGTAATATGGTAATAAAATATTAAGTTGTAAGCCAACGTTTACATCGCATTAATGATAGGTAATTAAACACTCTTAATAAAAATAAATATGAAATATTGACATTACCCCCTATTCCAATTCAAATTAAGTGCGCACTGAACTAAAATAATAAGAACGTTCCTATTTTAGTTAGCCGGATCGGTATTCGAGAAATTTTAGAATGTTCCTATTTGTTCCTAATTAGACTTTAGTTTGAAATTAGTTCATTTTGGTATTCGGATTTCGTATTTAAGTCAATTTTAGTGCGTTTGTCTGTCAAAACGTTCCTAATCTTAGTTCACACCTAATTGTATGCGTCTATAAAGATATCTGATGATATTTTTATGATAAACGTTTTTTTTAACCAAATAATTATAAAACAAGTATATTTTTATTAAAAATATTAAGCATTTCTCCTGAATTTATTATAAGTAATACAAACGATAGCATCAAACATTGAACACCAATGCAATCATACAGTCGTCTTCGTTACACTTCGGGTTGGTTCGGCAGTTTCCGGCGACCATGTTACTTGGAACTTGCTTGGAACATGGAGCTCGTTTGAATTTGTCTTCTCCGATTGGCTGTCCGCTTGTCAGCATCAACCAATAAGGCGCATGCTCGATCCATAGACAATTATAATTCAAAAAAATATTAATGGTGAACTAATATTGGTTTTTAGAACACGTCATAATTCCGAATACGAATTTTAGTTCGAGTGAACATAATTCTAAATCATTTGGAACGTTCTTAATAAGAACGTTCCAAAATCCGAATAGGGGGTATAGTAAACTTTGCACGTTCTAAGAATGTCCTAGTTTAATAGATAGAGAAGGTGAGAATAATTGTATAGTGAAAATAAAATACGCACTAAACGCCAAAAATGAAAAAAAAAATGAGTTGAGTATGAGGAAATGTTCTATAAACCATTGTCAGTAGTCTAAATATTGCACTAAGTCCATATCGATGATCTAAAGGCGTTAAAAAAAAACAGATCCAAAAATCATCATAGTAATAGTACTATAGGTCTGTATGGGGGAAAAATCAGTTTTATTAGATTATCTCAAAATGAAGTTTTTGGCGTTTAGTGCGTATTTTATATCCACTATACAATTAATCAGTTTTTTCGCTCCGGCTTCTCGTGGCGAACGGACGTCGCTCTGGCTCTGAGTGTGTTTACGTTTATTATTATTATTTCTTGTGCAGGTGTTCAGTGGTGAGGTGACGTCATTTATTTACATTGAAACATCGCTGGGAAAAAACAGATATTTATAAAACCTTTTATTATTTTTTTCACTTTAATAATAATATTATTGCTTTTTTTTTTCTTTTTCACTTATTAGTGTTAAGTAGGTTTAAGTACCCATTTATTTTTTTCTCTTTTTCATTCTAAAATTAGATTTTTTTGTTGTTATTTTTTTTTTGTTATTTTTTTCAATACTAATGTAGCATCATGGGAGACCCTCCCAATAAAGACCCCGATAAAATCAGATTAGACGATGTAAACTCTAGCACCAAGAGAAGAAGAACGGATGATTCTTCTCTGATGTCCGCTTCTGGGACAATCATGGATGCTCAATTTCCTTCATCAGTACCTTCTCCGAGTACCGAGGCCCAACCTAACCCCGAAGGAAAGGCTCCGGCCAGGTACCCTGAATCTTCTCATGCTCCATTTTTGGTCATAGTAGAAAATAAAAACCCTGACAAACATCTTCACCCAATGGTATTTGGAGGTCTAGTGGCTAAAAATGGCGTTAAAGGCATCGTAAGTGGTGGCGTGCGTTCAGACGGTAGAAATAAAATAGCTGTGACTTTTTCATCTGCAAATTCAGCGAACTCATTCATTTCTAATGATATTTTATCTACATACAATTTGAATGCATTCATTCCAAGCTATAAATTGTATAAACATGGAATCATTCGCGGAATACCAACAGAGCTTAAAGACGAAGAAATCTTTGAGAATATTGAGGTTCCCTCTTCTTGTGGAAAGCTCAATAAACTTCGAAGGCTAAACAGAAGGATTACAGCTCCAGATGGGACTACTATATGGAAACCATCTACCACTATTTTGTTATCATTTGAGGGCCAATCCCTGCCTGAGCATATATATTTGTTCTATAACTCCATCAAAGTGGAGTTGTACGCTCGTCCATGTTATATTTGTCATCGTTGCCTTAGATTTGGATATACTAAAAAGAACTGTACCTCTTCCCCTAAATGCTTCCGTTGTGGTGAAAATCACCTTGGTGAATCTTGCCCAGATAAAGAACTCCCTCCAAAGTGTTCCCATTGCAAGGGAGAACACTTGACGACAGATGTTTCTTGCCCTGAATTCATCAGGCAAAAGAAATAAAATACATTATGGCATCTGAAAATATTTCTTTTGTTGAAGCCGTAAAACAAACTCCCCCTTCAAAAAAATTTTACAGTGAGGTGGTTTCGTCCTCACAAAAACAGTATGGTTCATCTACAAAAAATAAACCTACCACCCCTGTTACACGTCCTGTGGTAAAACCAAATCTAGATAAAAGAGCCACAGAGGCCCTTCTTTCATATTCCAATGGGCAATCCACAAATCTCCAAAATGGCTGCGCTCTTAAAAATATAGAAACCGTTCCTTCCACGCTTTCATACAATTCAGAAAAAACCAACTATTTAAAATGCTTTCCCAGATTCTCTCACTAGTTATTTCTAGTCCTAAAGATGATGTTATTCCTTTGATTCTCCCTATGCTTACAAAAGTATTTGAAAAGATGTCTGAGAGCGAGAATGATGTGTTGTACAACCTTAGTACAACGCATTAATCGATCGTTTTATACATTTATATTTCAATAAAATAATAATCATGGCAAATTTACAAGATAACAATAAAAACAAAAGAGATCATTTAAATTTATTACAGTGGAACAGCAGAAGTGCCGTATCAAATAAACACGAAATAATTCAACTCCTCCATGACTTGGACATTGATATCGCATTGATCCAAGAGACATGGCTCCTTCCTCATTTCAATTTTAATGTACCAGGTTATGTATGCTCGCGTTCAGATAGACTATATGGTAGAGGTGGCGGAGCTGCCATTATTAGTTGATCATAGAATACCTCACTCTGTAATTAATTTACCACAAAACCCGTACTTGGAAATAGTGGCGATCCTTGTCGATGGGATCGCATATGTATCAGTTTATATTCCTCCCAACACCGGCTTCGACGTCGGATTCTTTGACGCTGTTGTCGCACTTCTTCCTTCATCTTTCGTTATCTTAGGAGACCTGAACTGTCACTCCAACGTTTGGGGAAGCTCTATCTCAGATAGAGCAGGGAATTCTGTCCTTTCGTTTTTAGATTCTCATAACTTATGTATTGTCAACGATGGTTCTCCAACTAGAATGACCCCTCCAGGCCAGAACAAAAGCGCAGTAGATTTATCTATTTGTACCAATAACTTAATGGCTTCCCTCCACTGGTCGATTATGGATGACCCTCGATCCAGTGACCATTATCCGATTGTGATTCAATTTCATACTAAACCTATCAAAAATTCTCCTCACGGAAGACAATTATACAATTTGAACAAAGCAGATTGGAATGCCTTCTCTAGACATCTAGATAATAACGTTCCATCATTAATTTCAAAAGGAAACGAATGTTCAAATGTGGATGAAGAAAATACTGTATTATTAGAGTTTATTTACTCAGCTGCGGATGAAAGCATTCCTAAAAAGGCATGTAATAATCGCCCTAGAAGAAATGCCCCTTGGTGGGATGAAGAATGTTCTGAGCTCATCAGAGATCGAAAGGAGGCTATGCGCAAAGTTCGGAAATTTTTTAGTTTGGATGCCTTCTTAACGGCTAAGTCTATCCAGGCTAAAGTCAAAAGAAGATTAAGACAAAAAAAGAGACAGGGATGGCAGAAATTCTGCTCTTCGCTGTCTCCCCATTCTCATTCGTCATACGTGTGGAGCATGATCAGGAGATTTAAAGGTTCTTTCTCTCCTTCCTTCCCTAAGGAAGGAGTAGAGACCTGGTTACCTGAATTTGTGAATCTCTTGGCTCCCCCATATGCGCCACGTATTGATCAAATTTCTCCTCCCTGTTTAAATTACTCCAGCTCAGAAACATTCTCTTTTCTTATTTCACCCTTCGTAATGGGGGAACTAATATGCTGTCTGCAGCGTGTAAAAGACTCTGCTCCAGGTTTAGATTTGATCCCATATACATTTTTCCAAAAGGCCCCACCATCTTTCCTAGAATATTTTTTGTCTTTTGTAAATAAAATTCTCATATCTTCTTCTGTTCCTGAAAGTTGGAAAAAACAACTTATCATTCCAATACCTAAACCAAAAAAAGACCCTTCTTTAGGTTCCTCGTACAGACCTATCGCCCTCTTGTCCTGCATTTTGAAAATTCTGGAACACCTCCTAAAAAATAGAATTGATTGGTTAATTGAAAATAAGTCAATCCTTCCCAAATCCCAATACGGTTTTCGTAAATCCCTTTCTTGTATTGATAATCTTAGCTTACTTATCTCCGACGTACATATAGCTCTTTCCAAAAAAGGGTTTACTATCGCAGTATTCCTCGATATAGATTCCGCATATGATAATGTTTGTCTTTCCACTCTTTATAAAAAAATGATAGATCTTTCCTTTCCGGAACCTTTTGCCAAATTAATTTTCAACATATTTTCTGAAAGAACCATCGTCGTCAATCATGGTGAGAAAAATGTGAGTAGAAGCGTGTGGAAGGGACTTCCTCAGGGATCCGTTTTGAGCCCAACTTTATTTAACCTGTACTGTTCTGATCTGGAATCTCTTATTCCACCTAACTGCTCTATTGTCCAATTTGCTGATGACATCGCAATATATACGTCAAACAAAAATCTCTCCCTTGCTGAGGAGTGCATATCTTCTGCTATTGATGGGATCAACAAATGGATGTTTGATAATTCCTTGAGACTTTTGGCCCATAAATCACAATCAATAGTATTCTCTAGAAAACATAACAACCCTTCAATCGTACTAAAATCTGAAGGTCTTCCAATTCCTCAAGTTGAGGAAGTTAAATTTTTAGGCCTTTCCATAAACAGGAAGCTATCATGGCATTCCCAAATTAATCATATATCTCAAAAATGTGAAATAGGTATCAATATGTTGAGAGCTCTGTGCAACATATCCTGGGGATCACACCCTTCCACATTAAAGCTACTTTATAATGCCTTAATCCGAAGTCATTTGGATTAGGCGAGTTTCCTATTTGACCCTCTCCCAAAAACTTTGGAGTCTAAATTGGACAGGATTCAGACAAAGTCCCTGAGGTTGATTCTAGGAGCTATGCAATCTACTCCAAATAACGCCCTTCAGGTCGAATGTGCTGATATGCCGTTGAGAATTCGACGTCGGTATTTGTCGGATTGTTATTACTCGAAAAAGATAATGTACGAAGGACATCCTTTAACCAGCAGAATTTCTGTACTCAATAACATCGTAAGAAATGATAGATTTTGGTTGAAACGACAACCACCCAATCTGTGTGAATGTTTTTCGAGCATCAACTTCCATGTACAAAAATACCCATTTCCCTCCCCTATATACAACCTCCCATTCGAAGCTTTAATCTTTAGACCTGATACCGTTCCACACATGGGTTTAGACAAATCTTGTTTGATGTCTGCCCAACAAATAAACAGTGAATTTCAGTTTCAAATTGAGTCTAAATGGCCAAAGCATATTCAAGTTTACACTGATGGCTCCAAAACTACTTCCGAGGAATGCGTGGGTGCAGTAGTCCTTATCCCCTCTCTCGACATAAAAGTTCTAATCAAGTTACCTCCAGAAGCATCGATTTTCACGGCGGAGTGTGTTGCGTTGCTGAAGGCTCTTGACATCGTCAGTGATCTTAAATTCGATAAAACGGTTATATTCACAGATTCCCTCTCATTGGTCCAATCACTCTCTTTCTCAGACCCATTTCGTATGGATAATGAGATATTATTACAAATTAAGAAGGAACTATTTGATCAAATGAATAACCACCAGGAGACAGTCATCACGTGGATCCCTTCACACAAGGGTATACAATATAATGAACAAGTTGATTCTCTAGCGAGATCAGCATCTATTTCTGGGACCATTCTTGGGGGATTTGTTCTTCCTATAAGTGACCGGAGGCGCATTATGGAGGAGGCAGCCTTTAAAAGATGGGAAATCTTCTGGGATAGAGAGAGCCTTACCAAGGGATCTCTATACAAAGCTATCAAAAATAGTATCTCCAAAAAACCCTGGTATCATAATTTGAAGTTGACCCGACCTCAAATCGTTAACATTTGCCGAATGCGTTTTGGTCACCATAGACTGAACAGTCATTTGTTCAAAATTAATCTAGTCGACAGTCCATATTGCGAGTGCGAGCTGGATCTGGAGAACTTGGACCATGTGTTCTTTGACTGTCCTTTAAGAGACAGATACGAATTGTACAATAGAATGAATATTCAACTCCCTATCAATATGACCCATCTCTTATCCACTCCTTCGAAGAGCATATACAAACATATTTTGGTGTACATAGAGAAAAATATGATTTTATTATAGATAGCTATTTTTTTGTTTAGTATTTTTTTTTTTTTTTTTTCTCTCTATGTCTATTTTCCGTCTGTGAGTAAGTCTTACTTTGCTGCCAGTTGGCACAAATCGTCCTTTACGTGACGTAATGCCATATTTATATAATAATAATACAATTAATCAAATAGAAATAAGAAATCGTTCAAATTAAAGGCACTTCGTGTGTATGAATATATCCATTTTTGTTAATGTATCTTCTTTATTTCGTTATTTGCTATATTCAAATCCTTAATGAAAGTAAATTGAATAAAAGAGTAGGGATGTTCATGTACGGAAAATATCATATGTCACTTTAATGTCATTGAATTAAAATTAAAATATACGGAGAAACAGCGAGTGCAAGGCTTACTACGGCTGCATATTTTAGCGCAGTGCTCCACAACCTTATCTCTCCTGCGAACGGCACATCGAAATTCCCGACACGCCAAAACCAAAGTATGAAATATATGCACAAATTTTATATTATGTATGTACTTTTGACACTAGTATACACTTTTATATTTTTGTATTGTTTGACAATCTGTCAGTTGATTGACAGTAGGATGGTCAGAATATGCCCTCTGAACAGTGGCGTAACAATACCATATGGGGCTCTTGGCATTTTTTTTTATCAAACTATGATTTTTTGACGTAGTCACTACTTTTCCTCAACAAAACAATCTGATGAACAGATCAATGCCCTCTCATAATAGTATTCTGAAAATCTAAATAATTTAGTCTATTTTTTTTACCCCTCGTCGTCGAATTTACTAATTATAATTTCCATTGATGTTAGTTCACATAGTACGTTATTATTTTATCAGCCATGTTTTACAAAAAACTGCATAGTGTAGGTACTTGTGCACGATTCAAGCAAACTGTATGGACAAAAATATTTTCATCTCCCTAGCAGGGATATTATTAAAGTTGACGTGTTGTTGTAGATATCAGGGTGGCTCCTGGATGGGGTAGCAGGTGTCTGAAGCTAAAAGAAATGTACACTGGGAGCCCAGATGATAATTTTTATATATTATTATTTTCATCTATAGTCAAAGCTGACAAATCTTATTTTTGATTTTTAAATGGTATGAACTAACCACTATTTGCTTACGACCGTCTTCTACTGTTATTTCTAAGGCTGGCTATGTTAATAATCTAGCCGTACATAGAAAGTTGTATCAATCAAACCTTTGGGCAATAAAGATGTGACAACACTAAAAATGGATATATTTATACAGTATTTATCCTGTTGCCAACTACATTGTAGCATCAGTTGCAGACGGTAAATTTGGTTGCTACAGTTGTTCTCAAAAATTGCTAAAAGATGTCTCTTTAATAAAATAATATTATATTATTATTCACTCGTAGAGCAATAATATGCATTATAATAAGGAAGCGAGGATAAAAAAAACACCGAGTACCTACTCTGTACAGTTAGAGCTAGACCTCTCAACCTAGAGCTTGAGCGGTTCTTTGAAACTTCTGTCCCTATTTACTTCAAGACAAAATAGTTCGCTCTAGTTTTACATACACATACATATCTAATCTTATTAAAAATAGACAGTGCCTGTATGTATATTGAGATGTGATTGTAAAACTAATACAAATATTGAACCAAAATTATAGCAAGGAAAAGAGATCCGAAAAAAACATTTTTTTTTATGCAGTAACGAGTGTTTCAAAAGAGTTGCACAAAATAGGTAACATGAACTACTCTCAACAAATAAATACACAAAAAATAATACGAGTTTGAATGTCTATTGGTTGTGTTCCGTTCAGTAAAAATTATTCGATCATTGACTGTACTCAGACTTTGGAATTCCGTAGAGTGTAGGTGTACGAGAAGTGGAAAACAAGGCATAGAGCAAACATAAACAGGAATTCCTTCAAAGATAAACGAAAGGTAGACATTTCCTGTGTCACGGCGAAGCGTGCAGAGAGAAGAAGAATTTGACAAATTATTAATAACACAAGATAATATTATTATTGTCTTTGACTTATATTCAAAATAAAAGTGTTTTTATTTAAATTTAGAAGAACTATAATAGGTATAGGTAAAATATTAAAGTCTATGACATATTCAAAATGGAAGAACTAGGTAGGTACCTACTTAATTATAGTTTTTGGATTTGGATGGAGGTCTGATTCGGTTAATATAAAATCATGCCTTTAACCATATCAGCAGGTAGTTTCATATTTTGAAATTGGAATTTAGCCTTTTACTTAATAGTACTTAGGTACCTATTCATAATTCAGTTGCCAAACATTTTCACAATTTTCAACACATGTCATATCGTTCTTTTTCTCTTCATAGGTACTCTTTTAGGAACACTACAAATATGAAAATCAGGATATACATAATAGCTTCTCAAACATTTTCAGTCTTATCAATGAAGCGATTGCGCATTTGATGCTCTCGAGCTTAGATCATAGAATCTTAGGTAGAGTTGTGACATTGCACTATTGCAAAAAAGAATGAAAACTTTCAGGAACATAGCTCAGATATAGAGTTAGAAATTCGAGGGTAAGAGAAATGTGTGAGCACGAAGACATAGAGATATGTTCTTCTTATTTTTCTTAATTTAGGCATTGTGGTCTGTAATTAAAGAGGTAGGGTTACCTTCATCTTCAAGCCATCTTCTACGGGGTTGGCCGTGCAATGCCATGTAAGTGATTCTGGAAGAATCCATTCTTCTCACATGTGCATTCCAGAAACTTTTTCGTTGCCTTCCACATCTCACTATGTCCTCAACCTTGCATATTTATTTCCCTTACCCTCGTATTCCTTACAATATCTCTGAGGGTATTCCCGGCTATGCTCCTGAAAGTTTTCATTTCTGAAACTCTCGAGAAGATCCAAACTCCCTCACATGGTATTGTACCGTCAACCCTATAAAAGGCAACATAGGCATCGGGAGGAAACATTGTAACTATCACGCACAAAATACTTCTAGTCTTTGTCAAAGGAAGGTAATACCAAACACCACCTATATAAGAAGGCCTTAGTGCTGGCGGCCATTTTTGGCCTCTCGCGTCACGGCCACCTGCGTGAAGACAGATATCATAGCGTACAGGTAAGTACATACAGATATAGAAGAGTGAATGCTGGGCCTCACGCTGTGACGTAGCGCTAAGGCCTTCTTATATAGTTGGTGTTGGGTAATACCGTGTTAGACGGTCTTCGGTCTCCTGTACGAAAAATGTGTAAGAAAATTTACATTAAGAGTTGGATGGTTGTGAAATGAACTTGTGGAAATACCAAAGTTTGTCAATCCACTGAACTGTATGCAAGCTTTGTTTGACAGATCCCATGGAGACGCATTGGTGTGTTCTGGAGATAAAAGCCGAAGCTCGTAGATTAGTTTGGAGGCTTGATTGTTCGCCAGAGCACCGCTTTGTTCTGAACACTGTCACTGCAAATAGAAATTATTAATTATTATTTCATAATCAGGAGAGCTTGGTTGCATTTGTGTATCTAATAACGACAACGTTGGTTTGATCAAGGTATTTTCGATTTATTCATGAATTAACATACTTACCAAACATTTTGCTGGTGAATGCATCAGACGGCAGGAATAAAGATAGAGATCACTATTATTATTTTAGTTAATGAATCTTTTCTCACTCAAAGCGAACACAAATACAGTCTTTGACTCTTGCTACTTAAAACTTGTGTCGTGGAAGAGGAAGATGGTCGTCACCCGGGATCAAACCCACGATGTCCGCACGAAACAGCACGAAAGCCGGCGTCAACCGCTAGTTCAACCACTTCCGTTTTAATAATTTACCTACCCTTTTTTGTGTCCCCAACAATTTAAAAAGAGTCCTTTACGGTAAGCTTCGCCACTGTTCGTATAGCAACTCTACGTCTATTTTCTATTTCTGAAGAGAATTACCAAAAAAATACAAGAATTTGAAACTTTTTGCGTAATTTAAGACAGGTCGTTGCAATTTGTTCCAATAAAAAACGTTTGTCATCCTCTACAGAAATCTATTATATAAAAGAAGGTATTAAATAAAAGAAAGAACAAAATTTATATGATGCTTGGTTTATTGGATTCTTCTCAGCTCCGGATAACAGAACAACAATTAAAAAATCGAAAAATGGACAGCAAATAGTAGGTATAAAATATAATATTAAAATTTGTATGGAACGGATTTACTGACAACGCCATGTGTAAAAAAATCCATAACAACACAAATTTTATTTACCCACTTAACAACCTTTGAGTTTCAAAACATTGGTACCTATGCAGATTTTTGATAGAATATATTTTAATTAATAAGTATATATATTTTTTTGATGTTTGAATGATAATTCAAACATTTTTTGTAGGTATAAATTACAAATTCGAAATCAATATTCATAGTAAGTACTACATCAGGATAAATGTAGGATAGATGCAGTTTAGATCAGTGTCGGGAGTTCTATGTGATCTAAAAATGACAATCAAATCGAAAGGGAATGTCTATCAAACAATTGTCAGACCCGCACTCCTGTATGGCTCCAAATGTTGGACAATGTACAAGACCTATAATAGACAATTAGAGACAGCAGAAATGCGTATGCTGAGATGGTCCACTGGCACTGGTGTGTCCCTAAGAGATAAGATCAAAAGTGCTCACATTCGTGGAAGCCTAGGAGTGACAGATATCAATAGTAAACTAGAGGAAAGGCAGTTGAGATGGTATGGACACATAGAACGACGACCACAGGAGCATTTCGTACAACAGGCAATAAACTTGATTGTTCCACATTCTGTGACTAGAGGGAGGCCAAAGAATTCCTGGGTGACGCAAAGGAGCGAGCAGATGCAAAGATGTGGGGTGGGGGAAGTAGTGCAGCAGAGGAGAGTCTACAGCCTGAGGACGAGGAGAGCTGACCCTAGCAGCTGTCGGGAAAGCTATAGTAGAGTATATTTATTGATGATCCTACCATGGTACTGTATTGCCAGCAGGTGTATAGGTACCTACAAGTAACAGATATGTAGGGTCTCGTATGTCGTCACACAAAATATAATCCTCATCCAATTAACTGATTGCCTGCTAATTCCTTCGGGGCCTCAGCTGTGAGCTGTATGGTGGCGTCTCTCAATAGCGTTTCAGCTCAGCTCAGCTCAGATTGCTTCAGCCACTTACTAACATAATACTGTAATGCCAGTTTGATAATAGGTTCCTACTCTATATCATTATAACGCAATATTAAAGTTCTGAAATGAAAAGACGAAGAAATCCAACAAGAGATCACTACAAGTTAAAAAAAAAAATGAGAGCTCATGTTGCTCGATTTATAAAGTACAATTTTTTGTTGCAAATAAATGATATGTTACTAACGTACCGATGTAAATTTAGACCACTAGGGGTACACGACCGTCTTTTACTGTTATTTTGAAAGCTGTAGTGCTAGTACGAGTTTAATCGATTCGATTATTTTTGTATGGAAATTTTTCGATGATCGTTTCGATATTCGATCATCGAAAACTTATACTAGTGGAACTAGATTAGTTTAACCCTTCGTAACTGATGCTCTGAAAAAAAATGAAAATAAGAGAGGTGTGTGACAAGGTTGCATATTTTCATTTTCACTACTTTATTATGTCTTTAAAAAATAACTCGAAAACTTTTCAAAGGAAGTGAAGATTAACGGAAAATATCTGAATAATAATATAAGATATGCCGATGTCATCCTGCCGGATAGTAATGCGGATCTTCAGGAATTCCTTATAAGCATAAAAAACATTACCGGTGAAAGTTGGGCAGAACTGAAATATTAATACAAAAAGACAAAACGGGTGGCATTTGGTAAAGCAGATTATTCCAGCACGGCGCTTAGTTGGAAAGAGTAGACTAGTTTTAAAACCTGGGCAGCATTATTATCGAGTCTTCAGAACCATCAGATGTGGAAGTAAAATGCCTGATCGAAGCAGATCGTAGCACTTTCAACAATATTAGAACAATATTCGGAAATAATAAATTAAATCTTAAATAAATTAAGGCAGAGATTGTTGAAATAATATTAAGTATGATCTGTTCTGATGTATGGGTCGGAAACCTGGACCTGGAAAGTATGCACTATAAACCGGTTGGAAGCATTTGAGATGTAGCTTCACAGAATATTACTTCGAATACCGTGGACAGATTTAATTGGTAATGCAGAGCTACTGAGGAGAACTAACTGCAACAGAGAGATGCTGAATATTATTCCAAAAGTTCCATATTACTCCCCAGAAGTTTAATTTCTGGGGAGTAAAATGGAATTTTTTTGATGGGCAAGATAGATGAACACAGATAAAATCGTCTTCTACTCTGCCCCATCTAGGTAACTGCGGATTTCCTGATTGGGAATTTTATCTCAAAGAGTTATTCCTATCTATGGTTTAACTGAAAATATTTATATAAATCTTAAATCTAATAAATCTTAAAATTTTATCTCTATATTTCATTGATTATTATAAATATCTAAGTACTTGTTGCATACATGAGATTTTTGAGAATTCTCATGATTAGAGTTTCGGAGACTTAAACATTACCACCTAATGGCGAACGTTGTTAACGTAAAATGATCACACTAAGCCAGCCTTCGAAATAACAGTAGAAGACGGTCGTAAGCCCGTAGTGGTTTGTTCCATTCAAAAATCGTACATTAGTAATGATTTTTTAGAGTCATTAGTTGTTAGATATTTATAAAAAGTTCTGTCCATCCCATAGCTTTTTAAATTTTCAAGAAGTTATTCCAAAGCACGATTGAAATTTTTTTTAAATTTGTTTAAAAATGGAACGGAAATGTGAAACAAAATCGCATTTGTTTCCCGCTTGGTTTTTTCTCTCTTTTTTAATCAGTGTTGCAACATCAAAAATACAAGTTTATAATATGTTAGTTACACTGCGAAACATGCTAAAATATTATGCTGTAGAAATAAATTGAAAAAATAAAAGAATGACGTAGGTATATACACAAATAAATAATCAACGCTTTTCTGTACAAAGGTGTCAGTATAGCCTGGGAAAATTTTTCTAGTTAACCGGTCCCGTCCAACCCTGGGTAGAAATTTCAACTGAAAAAATACTTCGAAAAACTCCGACCCGACCGGGAAACGAACCCGGGACCTCGTGATCTGAAGTCCACGCCTATACCACTAGGCTACCGAGGGCGGTAACTTATTTTTTTTAATATTTAAGGCATTGTGAACTGAGAACTCTCTAAATATCTCTCTTCTCAGTCCAGTCATCTCAGCTTGAACCTTCTGATGATGTCCTTTTTCAGAACTAATGGTTAGCTGACTCCCTGAAAAAGGATGAGCAAGCGGAATCGGCTTGGACAAACAATTTTTAACCGCTCATTCATCATCTTATAGTTTGTTTGGTCAATAAAAACATTTGATCGATCTTAAACAATTTTGTTCAGTTAAATTGAAAACACTATACTTGTAGTTGGTTGATTTAAGATAATTTTAATGTTTCTTTACTTTGTTTTTTTAGTTGTTCGCCACACTTGAGAGGTCTATGGAAATGTCAAGCGCAATATAACAATACTCGTGATGCCTCTGTTATTTCGACTCTGACTGCAACCATGGTACAAATGGTCCTGGATGATGTTAGGAAAAGGGATGCCTTCCATGGCTGTCCAATATCCAGAGCACATCCCACACCCTAATCCTCTTATATTTCCTTTTATAAGTTCTCCCATTCATTCACACTTACCAAGTCCTATGATTCGGGAGTAAACATTTTTGCCCGAAAATCCCCAATCCAAGATGTTAGTCAACCCATACCGAAGGATGCCTGACTACCGGGTAGGTTAGTTATTAACGTAGGCTAGCCTTACTCATACTGTAGGGCAATCTTATACACCTAGCCCTGATGGTCATGAAGAATGCATCTGGCATATCTGTAGAAGATATGGGTATGGGTATTGGGCACTTCTAGTAGGTACCTATCTAGACAACCTGATTTGGAGGATATGCTAAGCACATTAAAATCAGTGGTCAAAGAATACATTGTGGTTCATGAAGAGAAGCAATTGTTGCAACCGGGCATTGGGAAACCTGCTATTTTTCGGAGATAGCATAAATACGGCTAAGGAGACTTCATGCGAAGAGTAGGAGCCGGAAAGAGGCACAGTCACACAGCAAGAGGCCTCTGGAGACGTGACTCAATAAGAGGCAGCGCTCCATAAACGAATTAATATCACCATATACCTACCTAATTTGGTTGCAGTGAGAGAAGGAGCATTATTATAAGGTGCCTTGACCTTGGTTTTCTTTAGGAGCTTTTCTTCCCTATGCTATTATTTTCCATGATATTTTGGATAAAATTCACAGTGATCGATTGTTTTGAAAATTGTTACTGTTACAATAGGTTAAAAACTACTCTAACTTGTGGCTGTAATCGCGAATATAATAATATCAGTGCGGAGTAGGTTTGAATGACAAGTGGAGGGAACAGTTTCACTGTTGAATGTTGTTTTTATTAATTATTCACAGAGGCGCTGCACTCCATATCGCGGTGATTTCAAAAAGCCAATTAAAACTTTGTTGTATTATTATTTTGAACCAACAAGTGCAATCATCGTCGAAAAAAAAACAATAATAAAAAATACACTTTTCTGGTTTAAATTATTTTCTATGATGAAAAAAAAATATCTATTTAATACATTTTTCTAGACCGTCAACTCATTATCCATAGCGAAGTAGATTTTAATTTAATGACTTGAGCTTGAGATAATATTATTTTTTCCCCATTATGTCATGTCCTTAAAAGGGTAGGCACAGAGTTCAGACTAAACTATTTTATTTTGTCTCCAGATACACACTTTTATGACTTCGCGCAGCATACAATGACATATTAACCTATTTTTTTGTATTGTGTGAGATGATATGCGAATAGAATAATAAAGAGAATTTATAAGGCTGAATGAAAAGGTGTAAGAATGCTTGATTGACCGAAAATGACGTGGATTGAACACAGCGATCCAGAAGCCAAAGAAATAAGAGAGGTACTTATGCTCTATGACAAATGGTTTTCGGAAGATGAAGCGCAAGAAAGAAGTGCTTGGACAGAAAAGAGTGAATGTCCGTTCCTTACACCTTAAGGAATACTGCGGGAAGGGTAAAAATAAAATGAAATCTATATATTAAAACGTGAAGGAAAAATTTTGAGACTATTTTTACGAAAATTGAGCGGATGGAGGACTATGAAATTTTGCACACTTATAGTTTATATCGTGAGCATGAGGTTGACCAACTCACGTCCTCAAAACCTCAACCGGTCAGAAAAGGCACAATGAGCCTCGGACGCCTTTGAGCGCAATGGATAGCTCTTGATGCCTCCCTATGCTCCTGAGTGGGGCCTAGGCCTCCCGCATTGTGGGTTGGTTTGGGGGGGGGGATTGATTTTCTGTGGCCGGTTTTTTGATCCGATTGCTTCAATCGGGCTGGAGATCGGCTTTGTGTGGGTCGGGTTTGCTGCGGATTGGTCATCTCCGGGCTGGCTTGCGGTGTGCGGGGGGTCTTAAAATGGAGAATGTGTGTATGTGTATAGATTACTAGAGGTCCTCCCCAGCTTCGCACGGGTAGATAGATACTTAAAAATAATTTAGTTTTCAGACAGATCCCTAACTTTTTCAAAATATTTTATAGCATAAATATGTTAATCTGGAATAATTGCATTGCAATGTATCGTGTCACGTCACTTTACCACCGTGACTACTTTGCGCGGTATTTCTACTAAACTTGACACGACTCCCCTCAGCCCTCCCCGGCTCCCATACGCACTCTGCATCGGATAAGTTGAGATGATAAGAGACTATGCTTTTTTTTCCAATACTCACATTTTTAAACTCGTGATAACTTTCGAATGGAATGTCCGAATTGAATAATTCAAAAAGTTATACAAACATATTGAAGCAGACTTGAATATGAACTAATTTATTTTAATAAGGAGTAATACCAAGATACCAATAAAGAGCTTTTTCTAAAGGTGACATTTTATTGGGTTTTTTTTAAATAAAAAAACACTTATTGTGGCATAACTATAATAGTTAGACATATGCTGTCGCGATACTTTTTGTAAATAATGATGTCTTCTACAAAATTGTAGAACATTGTTTTATTCTATCATCATTAGTTTTCACAGCGTTCGCGATAAAAAGAATATTGTAGGTAAATTTTTTACACCTTGGGTTACATTATTGAAGTTTTCGTAGGTTACCCACTTTTTTTTGGAAATTAAATATAGCCTATGTTCACCGCCGATATTGTAGCTTCCCAAAAGTGAAAGAATTTTTCAAATCGGTTCAGTAGTTTTGGAGCCTATTCGAAGCAAACAAACAAACAAACAAACAAACAAACAAAAAATCAAATCTTTCCTCTTTATATATTAGTATAGATATATAGAGAAGGAGTGGTGAATGCTACTTTTTTTAAATTATGCATGAAAAAATAGATTAAATCAATAAAAAACATTTCAAACACTACTGTAATTTTATGTATACCTATCATACTCACACATGCACACTTCGATGTATTTGACACAGATCTTTTGTTTATCTATGGTCAAATTGAGAATAGAATAGTATTTTTTGTAGAATAACCACAGAAAAAAACTTTGAACATATCAACATTTCAAATTTGACGTATCCATGTCATAATTTTTGAAAGAAAGACACAGCGTGTTGGGTAATAAATTCAATGAATTTTTTTAGGTAGGTAGGTATGTCAAATTTTCTTTCAGCGTATAGCATACCTACTAATGCGCCTACTTTTAAAAAATTTGCATGTATACATACTATCTACGAAGATTAAAAACAAAATTAAATTCTCGATAAACGTTTAATTAGTGGAAATCCGGAATGCGAAGTCGAGGAGACAAAAGTTTAGAAAATTATAATTGGATTGTTTGTTGATGGTAGGTACCTATTTTGTTTATCCCACGAATGATTAATTTCCTCTCTCTTGTTATTGGCAATTTACAAAGTATTCACCGGGTTCATTAGCATAATGGGAATTTTGTCTCGATTGTGAACAAATCCAACTTATTCGAACTATAGCCCGATTCCGAGTTTTACTCGCTAACGTAAGTGAGAAACTCACGGGAATTTTGTATGGGCTGTGAAGCTTTCCGAAGTATTTTGTAGAGACGCTTTACACGTTTCCATACAACATTTGAGACTTCCACAGAGTGGTTACAATATTATAAGAATTATTGTGGATGCGTAGAACCGAAAATTGGTTCCTTTTATCTACTCAATAGTCACGTGACTGAAGATACATTATTAATAATAATTAATGTTACTATATCATCAACAAGCATAATACAACACTACAAAACCCATAGGTAACTAATTCCACGATTAAATCATAAAAATTTTCTGTGTTAATTATGTTATTTAAAAAAAATCGAATATCACCCTGACGATGCTGCAATACTCGCAGAGAGTGAAGATGATCTGCAACGAATGCTATATATGTTCCACCTTACATCTTTGAGATACAATATGACAATATCTGTTGAAAAAACAAAATGTCCAGACAGCCTCTTAGATGTAAACTAGATGTAGACAGCAATCCTATAGAACAGGTCATGAAGTTCAAATACCTGGGCGTGGAGATAGCCAACTGCAGCGATCTGTACAATGAAGTCAAAAAGCAGACTAACAAAGCAGCGGTTATCGCCGGCTGCCTTAGGGACACTGTTTGGGCAAACAAAAATATGCTAGTGGAGTGCAAAGTCAGAGTATATAAGACATGCGTGCGACCAATCATGACATATGGGATCCATATCAGGAAGATCCCTAAGAGACAGAGTCCCCAATGATGAGATACGGAGAACCTGCAATGTCGACGACATCTTACGATAGAGTAGACAGAGAAGAAGGTTCTGGAGGGACCATGTCGAAAGGATGGAAAACAACAGAATTGCCAAGGTCGTGATGCAAGGGATCCCAGATGGACGCCGGCCACCAGCACATCCCCCAAAGAGATGGAGAGAAAGCTGGACTTCATCATCTCAGGAGTCCGATTTGAGCACTTCCTAAACAGATCTAAACAAAGATGAAGAAGAAGAAGAATGTCACCCACCGCTACCAACAAACGTCACAGTTTGTATGAGTTTAACAGCAGTCACGTGGTACTTGTTGGGACCATGCGCAATAGCACATTATTTCTCTATAGTATTATCTCCTCTCTTCAAAGGTGAATTCACGCCAGCGTAAATGTCACGGAGACTTAGGATAGGGATAGTGATGGTGAGAGGAAGATAATGTATGCATAAGAAAATAGCTTCTTTGTTACAATATTATCAAAGTATAAAAAAGTCATGTAAAAATTTTGTTTAATGCAAAATTTGATAATTTATGGTCACAATTGTATTTCAATTTTTGTCTAATTTTGCATGCAATTAAATTTACACCTGACTGATATTTTGTGAGCGACGACAAAATTACTACTTTCAACTACTCTTATTCAGATGTCGCTAGTAGTAACATTGCTGATGCTTTATTTTAAAATGTTTCGCCTAAGCCGTGGATAAATTTCTTGATTGATTTTTAACCATTTTTTTTTAAGAAAAATTAAACTGAGCCCACCTTAAGTCAACACAAATACATTTTCGATTACTTTCAAATAAATCAAAGCATATTTAAAGTGAAAATGTTCGGCATCGGGATTCGAACCCACATTCTTCAATACGCTGGGTAGGTATTATTAGGTTTATCAAACTTTAACTACCCATTGTCTTTACTTACGATTAGGTAAAAAAAAATTTTTACATTAATTTTTTTTTCATGATGTAACTCGTTCGCATAAAATTTCCATACTTAAAAACGTTATCGTATTTGTTATCCGTTACCTTACGGTGATGGTGCTCATCCATGGTTTCATTTAACTGACAGTGAGTGACTTGATGCCACAGCATGCTCTTTCGTCGCAAAGTCTAGAAACACTGCACTGAATTTTCTCATCATTTATTACACACAGTACCCCTATTCTGTAGCAAGTGTAAGGTAGTTACTTGAAAAAAGTGACTATTAGGCGATACATTTTGTATGAAAACGTCTATATGCGATTCTCGCATTCGATACGTATAGACGTTTTTCATACAAAATGTATCGCCTAATAGTCACTTTTTACAAGTGACTACCCTACACTTGCTACAGAATAGGGGTCCAGTACATAATTTGGTAAAATGTATTGAACGGCATATATGAAAAATTCACAGTTTAGATCGAGCATGAAGGGATTTTTAATTAAATTTCAACATTATACACTCGCTGCAACTATGTTTTGTGGTATGTACAATTGTACATAGAAACCCTCCCATTCAAGCGAACCAATTATTCAGGGTGCAACTTGTCACTTGGCGCCCGGGCGAAACATTGCAACAGAAAAGTCAAATCTGAAAATGAGCTTACCTAATTCATTAGATATGGTCGGATACGTTTCACACTCTGTTCAGCCGATTCGCATAGGTGTGCATGTATACCTACCTCGGCCGCAGCGGATGTGGAAATAGGGACGTTCTCTACCGTTCGATAAATTTTACATCGAAGAATTGGCCTTTTTTGATAATTCAACTATTTTTTTACGTAAAAGTTTTTATTTAACTACTCCTTTGCAGCCGTACTAGAACGTTATTCTTCGAATACACTACTAATAAAACAAGTAATAAGCTATAACAAGAATAATTTCCATCCCGACTTTATTCCTGGCTACCCCCAGGTATAAAGAAGAAATAGTGACGTTAATGAGACAGACTACAACTGCACTCTTCATATTTTGACACTTTGACAAACTCGAAGTTGCAACAAGCCCGAGCTGTCAATGTTTCGATCCACCTTCGAAAATATTCGTACCGATTCGTACATTCTCGCGAAATTCCGCACACGAACTTTCCCGAGGGTATAATCGGGTTTTTTATAAGGCCGAAAGGAAAGGTCTAAGAAAGCGTTGTCTACCGAGAATGACGTGGATTGTATGAGAGATATGTATGAGAGGGTGTATGAGAAATGGTTCGTCGGTGGAAGAAGCGAAAGAAGTCTGCTTGGGTAGAAAAGAGTGGATGTCCGTTTTCTCTGCCAACCCCTTACGGGTCACGGCGTGATGGGTAAAAAAAAGTAATGGCCTTTGAGTGTTTTATTTAAAAATCAAACCAATGGTGTCTAACTTCAAGTAGTAGATTCTGTGTTGTAAGTCGTTCGAATAAACAAAGAATTTTTCGGCTCTGAATTTGTGTAAAAAGGAGACGCTGCGCTGCTGGTCTCAAAAAACACCTTCAATCGAGATTTCCGTCGAACTTATAGATTGTTTGACAAACGCACAATGTTCGACGAACAGTTTCATTGTTTACAATACAGGAGCCTTTACATCGATAAAAAATTCAAAACATTTTTCAATGTTCTGTAACATCCCTTTCCCGTGTTCGTAAACTCATATTAAAGGGCAAATGAATTCATCGCTTTTATGAACACACTTTGTCTATGGCTACATAATATTACGCTTGCATCATGTATGCCTGTACGCCGCGGCAGTTACGATAGTTATGTATTAGTATACTCACTGCTATTTCCGGATGAAGCGTTCTAGTCGTTTTTTAGACAGGAAAAATATGATTTTGTATGCATTTCTCATTGGGAATTTTGAAATTTTAATGCTTTAGAGGCAAAATATCGCCTGGTCAGAACAACAGCAATCAACCTCCGAAATCTTTGAAAAAAAGACTAGTTTGCTAAATTGGCTATCTTTTATCCATATTTTAATAGTTCTAAATAGTTTTCTGTTTTCTTGCACAGTTTCGCAGGACTAGATTTAACATTTAGAAACTTATTTGATTAATTAGTTAAACAAACGATATTTGATTATTAAAACGTAAATTTTAAGCGATGTAACGGGTTCCTACCACTAGATGTTCTTTGCCCCAGTTGAGGCGCTATCTGTAGTAGTAGAGACTACTTCTTCTTCGATATATGCCCTGCTAGATCTTTCGGCTGCTAGGTGGGAACTGTACTCTTTAATTCTCAGTTGGCGCTGGTTCGAGGTTCACAGGTGTCAGATGGAATTTTCGTATAACAGAAATCATATTCTTTAACTTTCAACACTGGATTTATTTTTTATCGGAAAACAGGAGGTTAAACAGTCAAATTTTCACAATGTAAATTATTAACAGGTTAAAATCTTCAGTAGAACTTATTATTTATACAAATTATGTATTACTTCTTTTCAATTATACAATTTATTGAAATATTTCTATTTAGCTTCAGAAAATAATGCAATTCACGAGACTTTATGAGATACCCTAACTCAGAGAGCACTCGTAATTAATACGAAGCTTCTGCTATGAAGGAAATTTCTAGAATGGCAGGTAATTTTTATATTTGAAAAGGCTTGGAGACGCGAAGTCCTTGTAACAGGTTTTAACTTGCGCAGGGAGAAACAAAGACAGACCTTCGTTGTCTCGTTCGCTCTCCCATAATATTCTCAGATCTTGCAACTACGCATTTCTTATTGCGCAGTTCGTAAAAGTAAATCTGGCATCGGGAACACAGTGGAACAGAGACAGAGATAAGTGCCATCCCTCTCACTCTACCATCATCAGGGTATAGGTAAATAGCAACTAGGAGAATTCGGTTATTTCTTTTCATACAAATTGAAGAGAACATTTTTAAACTCATTCATTTTACATGCTACAGGGATGCGGGTTCGAGTACTGCAGGTAGCATGCGATTCCCATTCTATAAAATTTCGGGATTTTGACGAATTGAACCACATAAATGGTGAAACCCATTCAAATAAAAAGATACTAAGCCAGCCTTCGAAACACTTAGCGACACAGCGAATTCTTATAACTTACATTGTTAGCTCCCCTTAAAAAAATATGAGAATGCCCTAAAAATATTCAGTCATTCATTCTCCCTATACGGCCCGAATGAATGAATGAATACTTTTAATTGATGAATAATTAATGCCTTAAAACTATGCCAACGGTTAAAGAAGCTGCATCTAATCTTATGAGATCAATAAATAAATAACTTATAAAATGGGCGTGTTTACACGAAAAAGGGGCGGGGTTTCTTAAAACGCACCAATGATTCTAACGAATTGATAATTTAAAAAAAGTCGTTGATTGGAATGAATAGATTAGTAGGTAAGTATATAAATGTTGTAAATAAAACGAAACATGCTCATAACGTCATGTAGTCGAATAAATATTATTATTTCACATTGTGCAAACAACATGTCACAATGAATAATAAACACTCAGCCTGAATAGAGTGTATTAGTGTTGGAGTGCCTTTGTGAATATTGTATGTTAGCCATGTACAAACAACACTTCAGTGATGTAACCAACGTGTGCTCAGCCACGTTAATAGCATCACTGTGAGCTTTTGAAAATACCTCTTTTAGATAAGTAACCTTCCTAATTTTACATCGACCATGCCCCTTTTTACACTTCAAGGCTCCGCCCATTTAAGACTCCACCCGTTTTTTTACAAAAAAAAAACTTACTTACTTCAATTCTATCTCTACAGACCCCGGCAGCCTGTAAGGGTGAAAATTGATGATTTATCTTTCTAGGGTAAAGACAATCCCTTTGCAATCATCGTAATTCCTTTTTTAGTCAACGAATATACCTAATAGGTATGATTTTCGGATTGAAACTTAGCCATCTAATGGAGAACGTTGGTAATGTAAAGTTATCCCCCATTAATGCTTTGTGTTTCTTGAAAAGAAATGTGGCCGTGGGATTACAAACACAGTATTTCTTAAAACAAGTACAAAGGATGTTTATCTCTTTTACTGTTGACTGTTCTCTGCCAGTGTATAAAACATTAATTATTGTTTTCCATCTATATTTTCTATTGAACATCATTTATCCAATGATGTTCAAATGACGATTCCAAGTGTCCGAATGGACCTAAGGATGAAAGAATACAATAAACAATAAACTGCCTGTAGTAAAATTATGAAAGTGCGAAAGTGAAAGTGCACGCTTGACGTTTAGTATCACTAAGCGTACCTTGGATTTGGATACCATAATAAACAAGACGTCCACTGAAATAAAATATATGAACGAAAAGTAAGTAAGAAAGTTAAATTTAAAACATTCTGTAATATTAGCTAGTGACATTGAAAATTAGTTTTTTCTTTGTATAAAGGCCGTTCAATTGCGGTAGTCCACTTTTCCAGAAAACTATTGCGTAAGAAAACTTTCTAAACAGAAGTAGGTAGAAGAAAAAAAAAACTAGCCAGGAACTTAATTAAAATCGAACATCAATAAAATGTTATGATTGCATCAAATATTTTTGCTTCTAGATGTATGCTAAAATAATATGATTTTTGGAGCAATAACAAATTGCAGTATTGTAAGCCAATTGGATTGTAATAACATTATGTACGATTTAGCACGAAGAAGTAATACGTTCTACGTTTCCATTTCCATACAATGCAAACATTTCCATTTGGGGAAAGTTTTATTATTTAGAATTCAATTTTCAACAAAATTGTAGGTATGCAATAATAAAAATTTAATAAATCGAGTTTGTTCCACCACCAGACTTCGATGTTAATGAATTATCTACACCTATGGCAATGTTATGCGCAATATTAGGAGCCTATACATTTCAACTTAACTTTTACCTACTTTTTACTACTGAGTCGCGATGGACCGTGTTGTCTGCTTGGCTGAAACCTGGGTAAAAACGCTTCCAGTAGATGCTAGGGTCCACTGATAAACCAGGGTAAAGAGTGCCTTGCATGGCTGTCCAACATGCAGAGCAAATCCTACACCTCCTTTTTATGGTCCTACCTCCTAAAAACCTTCCTATCCATACTCACCTACTTGTATCATTTCGGAAGGAGTTATCTTTTCACAATAAAATCCTCAATCCCAAGTATAGTATCATTCGGGCCGTGCCAAAGGATCGGTGACCGATGCTCCCTGATTTCAGGCAAACTCAGGGTGACTTAAAGAGTCACCGTTACATGCGGGGATCTACAGGGACGGACTTTCATTTCCCTACCATTGGCTTTGGGGATGCACGCACGTTACTCTTCTTTCATTTGTAATTGGTTTTTGAAGATAAACAGCTTCCTTCTTCGTTCACTTATTTCAGTTTTTTTTTTGTCATTTTTTGTCTCATGGTATTTTATTTCTGGTCAACTGATTAATTTTGTTGACGTTCCAAAAACTCCAGGGCTGAATGTTAACGGGAAAGATTTTTTGAAATGAATATCGTGAATTCTCCCAATTATTTGTTGAAAATGCTATGAGGATACTTAACCCTTCGGTCCTTAAAAATTGACACAAGTAGTCGCATGGGGTCAGTACTGACCCCAAAGAAAAAATGAATATAGAGTGAAAGAATAAATAAAACGAACTATGAATTACCAGCAATATTAGGTTGCTTTGTTATAATCATAATAAAAAAAACAAAAACATCGTTTTGATTCTGAATAATTAAAAAAAAGTATAATATTTTTAATATTCAGATTCACATATTCTGCATCCAATACAGTAAGCCCTGAAAAACTAATGGCAAACATTTTGCCAAGCTTTCGGCATATTTTGTCGTCTTTTCTGGGGCATGACGAATAGCGACAAACTTGCCAATCGCTTTATTATATAACTTATTGTTAAAGTAACAAAATAATCTAATCCTTACCTTTCGTAAATATAGTTAGGCACGTAATTAGTCATATGGGGTCAACAGGGTTATTCTCGATAAATTGTAAGTTTAGAAGTAGTCAAATATTTGAGAGTTAAGGATGCGGTGCACGTAAACCCCCGTTTATGCACGTTTACATTATCGGTTTTAATTAACGGTCCCGCGACTAATTAACATACTAAACTGAAATTTTTTTTTTCACTATAGAATGAACTTTTATCCAATAGGATAACTCATTTTAAATATTAAATTTCAATTGAAAGATTACTCTATATAATAATTTAATATGTCCCACATAGCTAAAATTATTTCTTTTTAGCGTTATAATTATCCTTAAGTAAAAGAAAAAGTTTAGTGAATACCAATGCAGCACCTAAGAGAGATGCGTCATATAATTTTTTTCCCCACTAAAATGTTAGCAAGCTAAAAAGACCGCTGTCGCGTTCCAAACTTTTTTAAAGTTTTTTTTTCAATTTAAAATTGTCTTTTACCCCAAGCGCCTCATTAAGGGTTAAGCTATGTTAAAATAATAAAATAACTATGTAACTCTTCGATTTTTTTTGTAAAAGTTTTTATTCTCTCTCCGAAACCCAGCTTGTTATGAGCGAAACAAGCTCACTCAGACAAGCTGCTTGTTTTTAATACTCGAGTGAGCTATTGAGAGAACATTATTTGAATTGAAGGTAGTTTTTTGTTTGGTCTCATTTTGAACGACCACTATAATGCGATTTTGAATGTTTAGTTAGGTGACGAAGATAACTTTTTCCAACTGTCGATTTGTTGAAGAGAAATTATTTCTCGAGACAGATCGGCAGTATCAAGCCAAGATACGTGAGATTTGTATGGCCAGGTCTACATTTTAAACGGTTTTTCAAACTTTGACGACAAAAAACACCAACTTAGAGGCTTTGCAGCATATATGTTCTATACATGAATTTACTCAGAATTTGGAGGAGAACATTTAGTGTGTCTGTGTGTGTGTCCCCCCCCCCCTTATAACTTTTGATTCGCTTGATGCCGAAATCCTAAAATTTTAGAAAATATTTAATACTTTAAGCCTACAAAACTTGTATTCTTAGAATTTTGAAATTTTCTTTCAGTCAGGGGTAATCAACCTTTGAATATTTACTTAATTTTTTCGTATATCTCGAAAATTATAAAAGCTAGAACACTAAAAATGTGTATGTGTATAGAAAAATACAATATCTCAAACTCAATTTAATGAAAAAGTTCCAGGGTTTTCCAAACTTTTTTTATAAAGAAAAATACTTTTTTTATGACAAATTTAAGAGTTTCAGTTCCTATATTTCAGAATTTAATAAAAATATCGAAAAACGCCAAAACACATCAACTAGATAATTTAATTTTCTATAAAAAATAGATATATTATAACAGTACATCTCAAACTTTTCTTAACAATTTTTGTAAAAATTTAATTTATTGACGACATCGTTTCATACAATAAACATACCGATTCAGGCCATCGACAGTTGGATCTCATGTTTACATGCAACTAGTTGTATAAAAAAATTTCATTGTTTGTATAAATATACATTTCAAAATAAGGTAAGTTAATTTTGTATGGGTACACGAATAAACAGCAAAACCTGTAAAATTTCTCAGTAATGTGTAATTCTTTTCAAAGATGGTTTGCCGGCATTCGATCGGAGAAGCATTTCAATAAGAAAATGATTTTGATTAAAAAAATCTCTTTTCTAAGACAATAATAATAAAATATGTAAATAACTATTTATTGCCTACAGGAAAATAAGAAAAACAGTTTTGATTTATAAAATTTATAGTTTATAATATAATAGTTAAATGTACAATAAATTTTGCACCTACCTAAGTAATTACTTAAATAGAATTAGGGGAAAATAAAATCAAACATCTAAGTAAATCTACAAAATAAAATATTGGGTTAGCGAACACTTATAACTCGAGTTCGATGAACAGTTTCTTTCGATGTTTGCTTTATTGGATTCTTCTCCTCTCCGGATAACAGAATAACTAGGTATCAAAAAGTTTGAAATGAATAAGAAATAATATAAAATATGATATTAAAGTTAGAATGGAACAGTGGGGCTAGTACGAGTTTAATCGAAAGCTATTTGCACGCTAATAATCGTGCAAATAGTGTTCGAAAATCAAACGATCGAATTATTCGCTTTAGATGATCGTTTCGATATTCGATCATCGAAAACTTATACTAGTGGTACAGAGATTTCCAGCGACGATAACGCCATCCATGAAAAAAATCTATATAACAACACAATTATTGTTTACCTGACAACCGTTGACATAAGTAGACTTTTGATGTTTTGTTTTCGAATTCCAGAAATAATATTTTAACATTCAAACATATTTGCGTCTTCTTCTTCTCCCTAGCTTGCTCCCAACTTAGCGTCTAAGTAGACTGTTGGGGTCAGCCCTCCTCGTTCTTAGGCTATAAGTCCGTCTCTCCTGCACCGCCTCTTCCAATCCCAATCTTCGCATCCGGTCACGCCTTTGCACCACCCAAGAATTCTTTGGTCGTCTTCTATTTGTCACACGTGGAACACTCATGTTGGTGGCCTGATTCACAATATGTTCCTGCGATCTCCGCTCTATGTGTCCATACCATCGCAACTGTCTTTCCTCAAGCTTGCTATTTAAATCCGTCACTCCTAGGCTTCCACGAATGCGTGAGCTTATTATCTTGTCTCTCAATGACTCTCCTGTCGACCACCTCAGCATGCGCATTTCTGCCGTTTCTAGCTGTTGTACATAGTCCAGCATTCGGAGCCATATAGGAGTGCGGCTCTGACAATTGGCTGATAACCTTTTCCTTTTGACTGGCATTTTTGAATCGCATAGAACTCCTGACACCGATCTGAATTTCATCCATCCGACACTTTCTGTGTTTTACATCCGAAGCATAGCTTCCATCATTTTGAATAACTGATCGAAAATATTTAAATGAGTCTATATTTCTTAGTGTTACTCCATCCATCTGCATCGTGGGTAAAAAACCATATTTGCGTGTAAATTACAAATTTGAAAAATTCATAGTAAGGACTACAGGAGAACGTCTGTCGGGAAAGTTAGTATGATTTAATTAGGGAAAAATAAAAGCAAACACCTACATAACATAATCCCATGGCTGACTTCAGTCCTTTTGGAAAGAGATGCCGTTTCTAGTACATGTATAATATAATCCAATGGTTCCGTTAAGTGTAGGTGGGTATAATAGCGTGAAAATGCGAAAATTATGTGACAAAACCTCATAAACAATAGAGGGTTTGGATGGGAGGCTTGTGTGTGGGGACTTTTGGAATAAAAAAAAAACTTCGCTAATTAGTCTCAAACAACCGCCGCGCGTCACGAAACACAGTTACAAAATTGAAAATAATTCCACACCACACTTCGTGCAAAGTGGTACAGCACACCCACTCACACCCTTATCGTACAGGATGGATATCAATCGTGAGTTTAACACGTTCGCTTTCTGTGTAGAGCATGTTGTGTTGCCATCTCATTCTTCTTCTTATGATCCCTCTATAATTTGAGATCAGAACATCCTGAGATCGAAGTCGAAGTAATCGCGTCATCCGTCAGTGAAGGCAAGTCCTGCAGTCTCTCTTCAAACGAGTACGTGGGTCACTCCTTTATCAGTTGATCGTTATTTTGTGAGTTGATCCATCCCCATATGTAATATAAGTTTGAAGCGGTACATACCCAAAAATAGGTTGTGTTGGGCCAGGAAGTTCTTTTGTCGGGTCAGTCACTAGATTCCGGTTCCTTACTGACGATGCAGTCCATATAGTTATTTTCAATCGAAGAATCTGCACATGTACGGATGCTAGGATTTTAGACGGCATGGAGATGGATTATCTACTGCAAGATGGATTAGTAGAGTATAAACTGCACTTTTCTTACTTCTTGAAGGAAAGCTTCCTTTCGTCTAAGGTGTAGAATATAGGTTTTAGTGTACCGTTGACGACTCTCATGTTTTCGATTGAGTGTCTATGAAGTTGGTATATGAGTTTTGAAGTCAGACCCAAGCGCAGTATTCGGCGATTGAATAGGCGAAGTCAATGCTGGGATTTTTCGAAGTTCAAATCGCAACTCCAAATTGTAAATAATGGTCATCATATTATTGTCTTGGTACGCATTTCTAACTTCCAAAGCGTCATACAAGTCAAACAGTTGGTGACGGAAACTTGGAGTTTCCTTAAATACTCTGGCTATGATGAGTCTTATCTGTCACGTCTGTTTTTGCCTACTTGTATGTAGAATGAAGGAATTGGAAGAGTAGGGCCATGCCAAGTGTCAATGCCTCCTGTACTTTGTAACTTCTTCTTTCAAGAAGGACCAAGACTCTGGCGAGCGGGAATTGTCGGTATAACCGTATCGTCATAACAGGAAGAAAAAAAAAACTGTGGCAAACTCATACCAGCCCGCCCGCTTGGTATGACGTCACTTTAGATGACTGTCCAGTGTCCAGGTCTCTCACTGGAATTAGATAAGCTGTGAAGTAGGAAGAAGAAGAAATAGAATAGAGAAGTTTGATGTAGATCCTACCTCCCATGTATTCTGAGAGTTTCTAAAGAATAAGAAAACAGCACAATTAGATACATTGAGCAAAACTTCACTGTCAACTTACTTCAGATTTTGCCGCTGTAGTGTGCAGCGATGGATTAAGCCTTGTCCCTCGCCATTTTAAAATCACCCACCTCACAAGTCACCTGCATCGACGGGCACGTCAACAAGTGCACAGTCACTCTCAAGGAAGCTCGAACCTTGGTTGGCCCTGCATCGAAAATTCTAATGACGATGACAGGATTTGAATCTGCGTCTGGGAATATCTTGAAAAGCTACGAAGTAAGTGAAGTAGGTTTTTTCAGCTAAAAAAAACAAATAAAATTAATGTAGGTATGTTATATTAGACAAAAGGAACATTATGGACGGACGTATAAATAAAGCATATCTATGCCAGGCGTAACATCAACACAAGTTATGAATCTTACTAATAAATTAAAAAGAAATTACGGAAAAAAAGACTTTTTCTTTTTTTTATAAAGGGCGACAATTTCAATTGCATGTTAAACAGGTACTCGGATAAAAATTATCATAAACTGAATTATGACACCGTATTCCATCTCTCTCTTCTCTAATGAACTTTACAAAGACTACAGAATCTTCCATCTCTGTTATCTGGAAACGACGTTAATAATAATATTTTTGGGTAGCAAAATGACCCTTAAACATACTGTAATAAACGTATAAATTTCTCTGTGTATTATATATTCAGGTGAACGCTAATATTGGCACAGTATTTTAGAGCTTATGGGAAATAATGTTTAAGGGTGTTTTGGTGTGTTTGTGTTTTAAGTCGTTTTGAAGGTGGTGTTCTCGCAATTTTCCCTCGCTAAACGTGGATTATTTTGAATGATTCCTGAACATCAGTCGTGTAAGACACATCATAGCTTGTGGTTGTCCCGTACGGCGCTCTGTTTCATTTAAAAAAAACCAGACGAAATCTGAAGACGATCATCAAAATTTCGAAGCCAAAATCCCCTTACCTTTTAACCTTTTGATCCATGTAGAAAAATTGATTCCAACTATCAATAACTTCTCCCAAAAACTCCCTCACTAATTAAAAAAGTATAAAAAACCCACCCTTTTCAAATATTTTCTTTATAAATAAGAAAATCTTTAGATTTATTTCAATAAAGTATCATACGAAAAATAACTCTGATATAAATACATACATCATACTTTCAGCGACACAAAAAAAGATTTCTTATTGATTATAATAAGAAAAATAATTTGAAAATAAACTTGCAAGTACAAGAGTGGAACCGGAGTGAAAAGTTTAAATGACAAAAATTTAAAAAAATAACAAACACATCGAGTTACAAACTTGAAAAAAAAAACTTTTTCGATCGTTTAAGTGTGCGAATAATACCTGTACTTACTTATTTTCTTCTCGCTGACTTCTTTGTGAAAAAGAATTAAGTGTCTGAGAAAACTTTTCAGTCGTAAAGTGGGAGGTTTTTTCGCGAGAAATAAATAATAATTATAAATTAATTAAAATAATAATAATAATTTAATCCTAAATTGATCCTCATTAAAAAAATATAGTATACCTACTAATAAAATTGTGTTGTCTGGAAGTTGGTTGTTTATCTGATAATAACTTTTTCAATTAAAACTTTTTTGTGAAGGAAATATAGTGCTTGTCGAAGTCTCTGGAAGGGTTGTTACTGTTTGCTCCTGCTCTTTAAAAGGTATTGTTTTTTTGCTTATTCAATGAATAAATTTATTTCTGAAAGCTTGAAAAAAAAATATAATAAAAAACTGCCTTCCAATATTTTTTATGTCAAGGTTGTTAGGTAAACAATAATTTTGTTGCTATAGAATTTATCATAGATGGTGATGGCTTCGCAAAAAATCCTTTCCATACTAATTTTGGTATTTTTTTTATTTTATTTATCAATGTAAACAGTCATATTATTAATTTTGGTTTAACTGTTTTCTAATTTATTTCTGAAAATTCTGAATTCTTGTAAACTTTTGATATTGTTTCTATGAAATAAACTAAGTGTATATACAAAACATAATTAACTGTTAACAGTATGTAGTAAGTGGATCAACAACCAAATATCATATTTTTATATTATTTCTTATGCATTTTCAACTTTTTAATAGTTGTTCTGTTATCCGGTGCGGAGAAGGATCCAATTAAGCAAAAATCGGACGTATCTGTTCAGCCGATCTCGAATTATAAGTGTTCTCACTAACCTAGAGCGAACACTTATACGACTTTCGACTTTCCCCGACTTTCTTTTATATTATACCTAAGATAAGATTAGGCATTCCACCCTCAAAGATTGATTTGTTCCACTTCAAGATTTTTATTATGTAACAATTATGTTTTGTTAGAGTATTTTTGTTTTGAAAATTGCAAAAAGGGAAAAGCAAATTAAAAAAATCTGGACTAGGTAGGTAAGTAATAAGTTCATAGATTTCCAAGATTCATATTTCGATATTCTCATTGTAAAGATTTTAAAACATATAGCATTTTGAAAAACAATCTTTATCTACATTTAATAATTCAGAAAACATCATAAAAAAAGACCTTAAAGACCAACATAGGTATTTTAGGGGTAGATGGAGAGAACGGAATTCCATTGTGTCAAAATAATACTGCAACAGACTTCGTTATCTATATATCAAGAGGTACGTGAAGGAAAAACTTTGTGACTATTTTTACGAAAATTGCGCGGTCAGAGGAGTATGATATTTCGTACACTTATAGTTTACTAGAGGTCCGCCCCAGCTTCGCACGGGTAGATAGATACTTAAAAATTATTTAGTTTTCATACAGATCCCTAACTTTTTCAAAATATTTTATAGCATATTATGGTAATCTGGAATAATTGCATTGCAATGTATCGTGTCACGTCACTTTACCACCGTGACAGCAGCGCCATCTATTGATTACTTACTCAACCCAGTCGAAAGGTATCGACATCTGTTAGCATCATTTGGAGTTAACAGATAATTGTGACTGTCAAATAATAACAGACAAATAATTAGCAATAAATTAAAATTGCGACTATAATTTGAGATTTAAACTATCCTATCTCTCAAGTTGGATCGAACTGCACATGGTGTGCGAATTTTATTATAATCGGTTAAGTGGTTTAGGAGTCCATTGAGGACAAACATTGTGACACGAGATTTATATATATTAAAAATAATAGAGGAGGAGTGGCGTATGCTAATATTTATTTATGCATAAAAAAGATTAAATGAATAAAAAAAAACATTACTATCAATCAATCAATTATCCCTTTTACACCCCACTCAGGGGCATAGGGAGGCAACAAGAGCTCTCCATCACTACACTACTATAATGTAATGTATTTGATTCTCACATACCACTTCCACAGACTAATTATAAAGATCATCAACTTATATTTATTTATTAGTAAGTACACCGCAACACTTTGCCTTTAACATAATTTAACAAAAAAAAACCTAAGATTATATATTAATATACAACATCAAACAACACAAGTAACAGAAAACATCAAAGTTGAAATCAGCAAACCATAAAAGAATTAAGCAAAAGTATAAAATAATTAGAAAAACGAGAAGTTTAAACACCTATAAGTATTTAAATTAAAAAAGTAAAAATATCATAAGACATGAAACAATGACAATAGAATAATAAAATAAATGTTTAACAAAACTTTGCATAAGCAATTCAAAATAATAAGAAAAACATACAAAATATTATAGTAAGATTAATTCAATCATATAGTGGTCTACATAATAATATATCAAAATTCAATTTAAAATAAAAATACATGCACAAATATAGGTACTCTAATAATACAAGTCAAATACATAAAAAAACAACAAATACATATATTATACACTATTATAAGGCACGCAAACCTGCAATATTTCAGTACAATTGTATACTATAGAAATTATAGAAACAAAAATGTAAAATGAAAAGCATAATGGGCGCAGAAAGCTTTTTAAAGGCTGTATATTCAAATGGAAGGTGGAGCTGGAAATGGCGGGATATTGAGAATAGATTAGTATTGTTTGTTTATAGTAATAATAGAAAATAACTTTGTAGGTAGGTATCAACATTTCAAATTTGGGAAATCCATGTCATTGTTTTTGAAATAAAATTTTGAAATAGCGCTCGCTCAGTCTTTGACAATGGAACTTTAATAATGATCAAACTTATAATTTAAATAAGTTATGGTCGAATTTCGAGCACTGGTCGACCACTAGTAATAATAAGATGAAAAAAAATGTTTCAGCAATTTTTGCGCAGTTTTTTTCGGAAACATATTGAGGGTAGTTATACTGAAAATTTAGTTTTTTCGATCCTCGTTAAAATAAGAATTTGTGTTTAAGTTTATTTTCTTATAATTTTTTATACACATTCCTCATACAATCTATTCAAATTTGTACGTAAAAAGGATGAGAATCACCAAATCATCTTTGGGAAGTGGAGAAAAACCTCTAGACGCATTTGCGAACACGAAGTAGCCACGAGCAGAAAGCATTTTACAACGAACATAAAATACATGGTTGGGACATGTACAGTGTACACCTCTCTCTCTCCCTGGATTGCTCCCAGTTTAACGTCTATGAAGACTGCTAGGGTCAGCTCTCGTCGTCCTCAGGCTGTAGACTCTCCTCTGCTGCACTACTTCCCCCACCCCACACCTTTGCATCTGCTCGCGCCTTTTCGTCACCCAGGTATTCTTTGGCCTCCCTCTAGTCACAGAACGTGGAACATTAAATTTTATTGCCTGTTGTACGATATGTAGACCGAATGACGATAACCGAACACCTTAGAATATTCGCAATCCGCGACAAGGTTGTAAAAGCGGGGAGGGGAGATCTTCGATGGATGGGATAGTCGGAAACTGAAAATGGGATTAACTGGGAGTACGGGTGTTGGCCAAGAGTCACAGTGAATTGTAGCGCCAGTGATGATGCTAGCTCTCCCAAGAACTTCAAAGTAGTAATTAGTCAATGGCTTGCAAAGCATGAGACGCTACATATATTAAAATGATTTCAACAGTTTTGAAATATCCTCATTCATAATAAAGATCTCTCATGTATTAGTGTTATATGAATGACTTAGACGAGTTCTGACTCTCTAAAGAACTTCAAAGTAGAAATCTATCCATGGTGTGCTAAGCATTCGTCTATGACAGACCATATCAAATGCTTTCAACAGATCCGTTACATTTTCCTTCATAATGTCTGTAAATGCAAAATTAGTTTGTTATATTCAGTACTACACTACAGTTTTGGCATTTCTGATCAAAACGGCTTTATAAGCTCGTTTTTACTAAAAGTATGCCCCGAAGGGCTAAATACACCCCTACGGCAACGATATGATGGAAAATCTAATTCGCGAATAATAAATCTGAGATTATCAAAGAGTACAATAATATTCCGAGATGAGTGGAATTTGTTTCGCCGAAAAAGGATTTCGCCAGACTTTGTTCCCCGTCGTGGATTTCGGGATTTGTTTTTCGAAAATTCGAAAGATTTACCTGTCACGTTTCAAGTGGATTTCTACTCCAGCCCAAAACCTTTTTCAAATTCGAAGGATGAACACACTCGAGAAGACCTAATTTAATTCAATGTTTAAATATCTACTTTTCTTTGTGGTCCTTCAGATTCGATCTGAATGGCAGAATGAAGAAATAAAAAAACCCTTATTCAAACTTATTTTTCTTCGTCTTCTTTATATAGATCTGTTCATTTACCAATGTCGGTCTTATTCTTGAGATGAAAATCTTTTAACCCTTTCTGTTTCCGCTGTAATGTGTAATTGTTTAGGAACCTACAGGCATTAGTGGCTAGCAACCACCCTGACATCGAGAGAATGTTGTAACAAAACATTCCATATTATATAACTTACGTCTAGTATTTATAGAGTAAACTATGAAGGATGGATTGTAATTATTAAAGGGAAGCAATAATAAGTAGAGACTGGAAAATAGTGGTGTTATTAGGGGGTTGAATTAATTCTCGCCGTTCTAAAAAAATTAAGAAATAATTGGAATCTTAATATTTTTTTCTGCTGTTTTTTTTGTTTTAGTGTTTCTCGCACTGCGCAAGCTCCACGTGGCACTTTCAACCGCTCAAATCCTTCAAAACGGCGAGATTTTTGGCTGGCGACATGTCAAACTTTGTACCATCAAAACAAAACTTGCGGGAAACCTTGCTTTTCTGTTTCCACCTCAAGAAAACTGCTTCTGCTGCTGCTCATCAAATGCTTGTGGAGGCTTATGGGGAGCACGCCTTGTCTGCAAGAACATGTCGGGAGTGGTTTCAAGCATTTTCAAATGGTGATTTTTCTACAGAATATGCAGGCAGACATGAGTCGATTCTTATTCAGCACGACAACGCAAGGCCCCATGTGGCTAAAGTGGTCAAACACCAGCTAAATTATTTTGGTTGGGAAGTTTTACCCCACCCGCCCTACTCCCCTGACGTCGCCCCATCAGATTACCATCTTTTTCGGTCTATGCAGCATGGTCTATATGGCGAACTCTTCCGTAGTTATCATGAAGTTCAATTATGGGTAACAAATTGGATTGCTTCAAAAGAACAGGTTTTTTTTACAGAGGCATCAGGCTTTTACTTGAAAGATGGGCAAAAGTAATTGAAAAAGAAGGGCAATATTTGAATAAAACTTAAATTAAAAAAAACAACTTTTTTTTCTGTTTTATTATAATAGAAAAAACGCCGAGAATTAATTCAACCCCCTTAATATTTTTTGTGAATTTCGGTGTTATTTTTGCTCTAAAACACGGAAATTCGCGTTATTTTTTCAACGTTGATTTGTTCAAAATGAAGGTAGATGTTATAGCAAAAAAAGAATAATAGCATTTTTTAGAATTTATAGTACATATAATTAACAATATTTATAAACATACATTGCCAAATGAATGAAAAAATCTGATTAAAAGAAGTAGTTTTACAAAAAAAAATCAAATAAAAAAAAATAAAATCAATATTCAATTACAGAAAATTATACAATAATTGAAACTATGTACGTTCAGAAATAATACTAAAAAAAACATTGTTTTGTTGAAAGATTGTCTTAGGTAAGGTTTTTCCTTCGATTTGTTAGCACAAATCAGGGCATTTGAGTCTGACAAACGGGAAAATTTCCCCAGCGCTCCATTCCTTTTTACTGCATACAAAAATGTACTTTTCTTATCGATTTTATTATAATATGTTGTGATAAACTGGTTATACGCTATATAAATAAATATTATTTTTACAAAATCATATTATTTCTGTAAAATAGGCATGAAATTCGCATTTTTTTCTACAAAAATCACATTATTCGCGCTATTTGCGCAAAAACTTAGAAATTCGCGTTAATTGCACTAAAACCTCAAAATTGAGGTTGGCTGTAAGACATTGCTTTGCAGCAATAAGTCCGCCTTTTGGTAGTTTTTTAAAATTGTATTTACACTATTTTTTGCGTCCAATAAAGATTTATTTATTTATTTATTTATTTAAAATTCGCGAAAAAAAATCGTTTTATCGCGTTCGCGAAATTTTCCAGTCTCTAATAATAAGTGATTTTCACAATTAGGCTGTGTTGGCATTTAAGACTTAAGGGTTGAGAATTTGATGCAAATTAACCTAAGGGATTATTTTGTTGAGACTTTGGTATTGATATTGGGGACGAAACGGTATTACAGGGGTCTTTGTCAGAGGATCTATTTTTAATTCCTAACAAATCATTTTATTAGGTACAACCGAAAATTAATATTTTAATGATTTTAAATGTTTTTTCTTTGTGGTTGAGTATCAGGTTATTTTTTTTTCAGATCGTATTGTTTCCCTTAAGGGGTATGCAGAGAGAACGGACCTCCTCTCTTTTCTATCGCACAGTATGTACCAATTATTGTTCATTTGTTTAGCAATGTGGCCTAAGATCACTTTTTTTCTCCAGTCCGATTTTTAATTCGGAAATTTTCCACGTTAATATTAAACAAATATCCTTAAGCTGTAAGATACAAATACACGTCCCTGTAGTGTGGAGATCCAGAGGAGGGGTTTTTAGTCGGTAGGGGTGTTCTTCTAAAAGTCTGATACAACCTCAATGAGGATTTTTCACTAATCTTAAGATGAAAAAAGTAATAAAGAATATCTTCTCAGTACATGTGGTTTCTATATTTGCTAAAATTAAAATATTGTTATATACTATTAAAAATAATAAAAATCAAACTTAGACCCAACTTTTGTTTAATACTATTTTACAGTATTTAGAGAAACACTATTAAGTTCTGTGAATACATAATAATTATTAAGTTCAAGAATCACTACTTCAGGATATGGGTATCAACTATCAATCAATCCATGCTCCCATTAGTTAAGTGTAGATACAAACCAATATTCTACAAATAGAATCACATCAACCCTGTTCGTGATATATCCTGGATAATCCTGCTCTATCCCTGGTTCAAATCATAAGTCTTACTAATAATATCATCCGACATTAAGTTCAATTAGCTATATTGGAGGAGACGAACGGTGGAAGAGAAAATGTTCGTGTTGTAGTGGATTTTGAACTAATCTTTAATAATATTAACGTTATAGTCGTTATCTACATAATAATTCAGTTATGTATTTTTATATGTCATAGCATCAGGACTAAAATAGAAACCCATCATTGAATTTTTTTCTTCCCAGAGCCGTGCAAAATCTCTCAGAGTGTTTGTGAAAACAGTTTACTGCATTTACTGTAATATTTTCAAAGCAGTTTGATACAAATCTATTTTTTTGTAGAATCTTCATAGTAGCATCCCAGTTAACACAGATAGCCATATTTTGAAAACAAAATAATTACTCGTGAAAATGTTGCACAGAACCGAAGTATTACTCAATGAAAATGTATTAAATAGATTAAAGATTGATTTAAAATAAAAATATTCATATTCATACTATATTAAACATTTAAATGAAAATATTGAGCCCCCTCTATCAATTGATTTCACATAAAGTTTGTACAATTCCACACATAGAGGGTGCTAATGTAGTTAAGTCTCCAACCCTGTGAGAGTAAAATTGTTCAATAAAACTTGCATATTATTTAGGTAGGTTCCTACAATATTATTATTGAAGTAGTATTTTTTCCCTTTTATTGAACAGTGTAAGTTGTTACATACAGAGCTAGTTTTTTCTATGTGAGTGGCAGACTATAATAATTTTTCTTCTTTCTTTTTTCTAAACATTAAAAGCTGCATTCTTCTTTTTCTTCTCTCTTTTTTATGAATTGTGAAGGTATGATTCTTCTTTTTCTGTGAGTATGACAGTTACATAGAGGTCTCTTTAAGTATTAGGAAGCTAGACTAGAACCTGTTTAATTACGAAGCAAACAAGATCAAGGAATTCTTGTTTGTTTTTGCTATTAACTTTCATTCCAACACAACATGCTGATACAGCCAAATTCAAATCAAACAATGTGTTTTTTAAAATGCATCTGTTCTCATTAAAATAGAACATAAATAAGCTCTTTGCCTCTTTCACAGTAAGCTTCAGAAAGTTTGCGTCGTCGTGGAAAGAAGAGGATGCGGCACCTGAGATCGGATCGAAAAGTTGTTTTTTATAAGATTCCAGATTTTCATACATTTTTTTTATGAAAATCTGGATAATGTAGAAAATGCAAGTAAACTATCAATCAAATCAATCACAACTCCCTTTGAACTCCACTCAGGAGCCTAGGGAGGCAACAATAGCTCTCCATAGCGCTCGATCTTGCGCAATGCTTATGACCTCCTCTCACACCATGTCCAAATTCCTCAGCTCTGCTTCGAAGGAGCGGAACACAGTATGAGAGGGTCTTCCTCTTCTTCGTGTCCCTGATGGGAGGAAGAACAGTGCTCTCCTCGGCTAACTGTCATTCGGCATCCTTAACACATGTCCCAACCAAGCCCATCTCCTCCTCATAATGGTAGAAGTGATGGGCTCACGCTGGGTGCGCCGGCGTATAGCGTCGTTCGTGATGCGGTGGTACCACTTTACTCCCAATTCTTCTGAGGCACTTCATTTCAAAAGCTGAGACTTTTTGTGCCTGGGCTATAGTCAGATGCCAGGACTCACACTTTCAGGACTCTTTCCATATCTTGGTGATGTTGTTAAAGGCGTCACTTGCTATACCGATACGTATCGGGAGCTCAGCCCCGAGGTCACCAGAGGTGGTAATGATTACTCCCCCCGGGAGACCTGGTGACCATCGATGGTTATCGGTAGTTGTTTATCGGGGCAGGCATTATTTGCCAACATTAATTCCTTTAAAAAAAATATTACCCAAAACTAGACATCTTCCAATAATTATTTTTGACTAATTAAAAAAAGAAGAACAATTATCAAGTTGGCAATTCTACAAGAAAACGTATCAGGTACCTACACATATTGGATCAATTCTCTTAATGGAATTATTTAATCGTACTTACCAATTCTCACCCCCTACACTTGAGGAGTATGTGGCCTCCATACCGACCCCCGACCATCCCTCACGACTTCTCCCACGGGAATATAATTATCATCCACCTTCTGAAGAAGTTAATAACTTAATTCATTCTTATATAATACTTTATCCTTATACTCCAAGGGTTACATTCCTGTCATCCCTATATTGCAAGGGTTGTATGGGTTGTAGTCATTCCACTGACAGTTTATTATCCTATATATTAATTGGTCAAGTTTGTTAGTAACTCGGTATGATTATTTAAAAACTCTAACCCAACGCTAAATATTTTTTCATAAATATGATAAAGCCATTCGGAAAACGGGAAATATTTTTTTTTCATATTATAATTGACCGTTCTCGGTAGTCTAGTAGTGTAGGCGTGGACTTCAGATCAGAGGTCCCGGGTTCGATTCCCGGTCGGGTCAGAAGTGTTTTTTACCTTGAAACTTCTACCGGGGTTGGCCTATCTCAGATTGGACGAGACCGGTTGACTGGAAAAAATGCCTCAGGCAATAAGTTTCGCCGGCTATACTGACATCTTTGTATAGAAAAAAATGCTCGGAAAACGGATCATAATAAATTCAAAGAAAAATGTCAAAAAGTAGAAATAGCGTACCTAGACAAATGCAACGAATGCAGTCTGGATGGGATCGCATATTCTTGAGGGCAGCATTCTCAAGTTACGGGTTAAATTGTTTGAAATTAGTTCAATAAATTGTTTAAATATTATGTTGATGAAAAAAGGATTCAGACAACGATGACGTTGTGGTCGAAATTGGCAAAAAATACGTGTCAAAAAGATATTAATCAATGTTATTTTATTTATTTATATATTTAATGAATAATAATATGTAAACTATTTTATACGGCACAGCAAGTGCCTTTAGAAAAATAATAATAAACTGATAGTTAACATAAATGTCACAAAATACATAAAATGGAAAAAATAAGCAATCTAAAACAATGAATACACATAAAATGGCCACATCTGAACACGCGCGGTAACGTAATCAACATGCAACGTATCAAAATTCCATAGTACGTACTATGGAATTTTGATACGTTGCATGTTGATTACGTTACCGCGTGTGTTCAGATGTGAACAGTCCCTAAAATGCAAAGTTTCTTAAATAAAAATAGTAAAAAATTAATGAACTTAAAAGAATCATAGTAGAGCAAAATAAGGTAAACTCAGTAGATGGCGATTTAACAATGTGAAATTAAGTACTTTTTGTACCACTAAATCTGGATGACCAAACTTTTATTGTTCCAACTTAAAGAAATCGTAAACATTTATTGTGTTTGAGCATCTGTTTTAAAGACTCTCACAATAATTAACCGTTTTATAAAAGTTGTGGGTTCATTCGTGAAGTTGTTACAAAGAAAAGCAGAGCTCGTAGGAGATTTCGGGCACCTCAATTGTTGGAATGTAGCCAAGTTCCCAAACCCCATAACGCCCCGTTAAAATATGGACTTTGAAATGATCAATAGGGATGGTCAAAACAACTAAGAATCTCTGGCCTTTAAAGCTATACTGCCAAAACGCATGGGTGAAACGTTGTTTAAGAACGAAAACATCCCGTTTTATTAAAATCAACCTTGTGTTTTCAAAAAGATTTTTTTTGATTATTAAACCAACTCTCCACAGCTGAATGAAGGTTTCTTCTAAAGTTTTCCACCTCTCTTCATCTGGCGCAGCCTTCGTCTGAGATTACCGCAAATGAGACCACGTCGTCGACCAATCTTTTTGGGGGACTCCCTATTGGCCTCTTGTTTTCACAATATGATGAAACCTTTGATGAAAATTATTCTATATAAGGAAAGCAAGGAAATTTATCCATTTCTTTTCAAATTATTTTCAGAATCTCATCTGAAGAAAATACAAAGTTTGGACATCCCTATTTTAGACTTAACATAGTGATGTATTGTGCACTAAAATGCTGTTTATTTTATGGAATTTCCATATTAATATTCTGATTATCCAACATGAACTTGCATGATTTGATGCTTTATGTTTTCGATGCCGTGGGGTTGCCAGCGAAGAATAACATCTCTGCTTTTTTTTGTTGTTTTTTCGAGCATCTTGTTAGAGGCAGGAAATCGAAAAATCAAAACGGGACCGTGAGGTTGACCACTTCACGTCCTTAAATCTCAACTCGTCAGTAAAGGCACAATGAGCCTCGGACGACTTCGAGCGCAGTGGAGAACTTTTGATGCCTCCCTATGCGGTGCGGGCTTGATTTGTCGGGGGCCGGCTTTTTGGTTTGATTGCTTCGATCGAGCTAGGAGGTCGGTTTTGTGCGGGTCGGGTTTGCTGCGGATTGGTCTCCTCCGGGCTGGCTAGCGGTGTGCGGCGGGCCTTAAAGGGTGAATGTATGTATCTATGTTATTAAAAAAATCTTTTTTTTTCCATTTGTATAAGATTTTTTTACAAATTACATACATTTTATAGTTTATTGCATTAATTGATAAATTGGATGCAATCAGTCTTCTTAATTTTTTTCTGAGTTACAGGAAGTGGCATATGCGATGATTACAGATTTTATAAAATATGCGAGTCATTATTGTAACACCATACACATTTATTATCAATCCTTTCTAGTCGTATGCTTCGCAGTGACGCTATATAGGTGCATAGTGTGCACTCCGCGGTCGTCAATTTTTCTAGTCATACTTTGACTCCGCTGTGAGTTGTTTCAACTGTTTCTCTCTACCCAGGATGATGACCTGTGGAGCTCAGTTAAAACTTCACAAAGGACACTATTGTTAACGCAAAGAGTCAGCAACCGTATTTTTTAGGATATTTGCTGTACCTTATGATTTTTGCACGTTTTAAATACAGAATTTTGTTTGCCAACATATGAAAAAATACGTCCGGAATGACGCTACATAGGTGCGCACTCCGCGGTCGTATTTTTTATTGGTCATACTTTAACTCTGCTGTGACAACGGTATTTTCAGGACATCTGCTGTACCTTGTGATTTTTTTAAATTATAAACCGTTTTCTTCTCAAAGTATGAAATTTAAAAAAAACATACAAAAAAAGACTGCCTCAACAAAACTAATTTTAATAAATAACTAATTTAATTTCCCGAAATTCCAATCAAATACTATTTTCATTTTGATATCGTTATTTAACTATATTTATTTATTCAGATAGGTTAACTTTCTGAATTTCAAACGAGACTAATATTTAAATAAGCTGCCTGATTAGAGAGACCGAATAAAAAAGAAGTGTCCGTATAAAAAAGTTGAAAATTTTTCTCAAAACACACATTTTCATCGCATATTTCGTTTGATAAAGTGTCTAGATAAACACAGTGAAAAATATAAAGCAACTAAACGTTTTGTTTAAGGTTTGAGGGTTCGTTTAACACACATTTGAATGGAATCACTTCGCATTTTAATAATGTAAGATTAAACTTCTTCTCCGCTTCCTGACACGGAGTAACCTTTAAACTTGTGTACTTTACGGACCAGAGATCCCCTACCCTGGGGGACGGGTGACAAACGTGAAAGTCATACCTGATAATTTATTACGGGAAAAGACCAATTGAAAGTTGTCCCCATTCAAAAAGGAGAAATCAACAACCCTCACTTACTTACTGGGATGATCCGTGTTTCTTAGATATCGTCCTTTGTGTCTTAAGCTGGGGACTTTGACTCTTCAAAGATAATATTTTATTATTTCTTATGAGGGATTAATTTTGACCGATGGAGTGTCTATTCTTCATGTTCAGTTTATGACGTAATTATTTGGCGATTTAAAAAACCTCAGAAGTTAAAATAAAGAGGTATCCGATTAGTCTCATTCCTAGTTCAATTTAAGCCAGATACACTGCCTGAAATTTTAATTTTGCTCTGTTTGGTGACGCGTACGTGGTACGACCACGTAATTAGCCCCTCCCTAACCAATATTAAGTTCACCATTTTTTTTTAAATGAATCTGTGTTCCCTCAAAGTGAACACAAATACACTCTTTCACAGTAAGCTACTAAACGTAGAACCATGGAACATGATCGAAAAAATTAATAGATACACATGATACTTACACTCCTTTCCATTAGTGTGATAATAACTTTTTTCCGAACCTCTGTTTCCCCTTTTGACTTCACGTGATTAGTGTAGGATGCCTAAGTGTGAAAATACTCCCTTTTTGTTATCTTTAGGATTCGCCACTGTTCACGTGATAATTTAGACCCCCTTGTGATAGATGGTGAGGTGTAGGACCGATCCCCTTCCCAGAAAATCATGTGTATTTTTACAGAAGAATTCGTGATTATTTCGTACCTCCTCCAACTACTTTAAATCTCACGTGATGATTGAGGCAACAAGAAATTTCGTCTGCGCTTGATAGTTGTACTGCAGTACCTATCAGTTTCATATTCATCTGAGGAATATGGTTATGGTGCAGGAGGAGATCATCCAAACTACACGAGATCGAGCGCAGTAGAGGGCTTTTGTTGCCTCCCTATTTGTATGTGTATCGTGTATCTAAATACACAGTATTCATAGATATCAAATAGAGATAGTAGGCAGAGATATTATAGATTAGAGGTAAAGTAATGCCGATGGCTTTTACCCTTCGTCGATTTATTGAAATATGAAAAATCTGTAACAATGAAGTTATGGCGAAAAACATATCACCATAAAACCACCACAGCCTATTATAGTGTGGTTCTTCAAGAAGACGTTTTGATGGTACAGGACGCTCGTAAAACAGTGGTACAGCGTGATTATTGGAGGTGCTGAAATCTCTCAAATGAGCATAAAAAAGTTATGTACCTACTACGGCTTTTCACTTTCTCGATAAATGGCTTTCATCGGACGCTTGCATTGCTTGCAAACAAGCCATATAAATTTATGAACTTTAGCAAATATGTTCCGTTAAATATTATAAGACAAAAACAAATTTTTGAATAAAAGATTGTGTAGTTGGTTTATGCTATGGATTGATGTGACCACCTCTTTTGTTATTTTTAACTTTCTTTTTTTTTTTTTTTTTTTTTTTTTTTTTTATACAATCAAAAAATCATTACTCAGCATAACAGGCAAAAGCCCTTTGCGCTGAGCAATGAGAGACAAACACAATATCAAAAACAAAAAACATTCAATACAACAATCTGAGCGGGTTGTGTCGACAAAATAGGTGCAATACATTGAGTATTTTTGCGCAGGTTCAAAATAATATAACTATTATAGGTAGGCACGACAGTTCCATATAGGTACCCAAACATAATACAGGCACACAGCGGACAATAATTATTATCTACATAATATTTTAGTCCGTTTATATTTTTGAATGCGCATCAATCGTAGAAAACAGACGTTAAGGTCAGATATTAATATGCGAAAAGCCGCGCAAAATTCCATAGAGCGTTCTTAAATACTCTTTGATATATTAACTTTAATATATTTAGAGCTATTTAAAAAACTTTATTTTTTTAAGATCTTCATACAAATTTTTCACAAAAGACAGTAAGCCATCTTTTGGAAACAAAATTACTCATGTAAACGTTGAACGGAATCTTGGTATTACTGTATGAAAATCCAATAAAATAATTGGAGATTGATTTGTTATACATATAAATGTTATTCAAAACTTATTATTCTCAATAAAAAAGATTTAATGAAAGATTTTGGAAAAATATTTCCTCCATTTTGAATATTGACACATTTTAAAAAATTTATGGCCACAGTTTTTTTTCAAAATGTCGTAGCCAGATAGATGAGTAATTATGTGGGTACCAGATAAATTCATATTAAATATTAAATAAAATGTATTAAATATTAAAGAAAATATAATAAAGCTAAGGTAATAAAATAATGAAGATTTAATTTGAAATTTGTATGAACATCCATAATAGCAAGAATTGGATGGTAAAACAGTTTGCGTAGTGTGTACTTACCCACATCTAAATCTCAAAACATTACCAGAATATGAATTCACGAAACTGTATCGAGCTCAAAATTCTTATGTAGATAAATGCAAACTTATATTCTCTTACCTTTTACTTATTTTATTTAATGTTACATTCATCACAAAACAAGGTGGGTAATATTTTTAATAAACATAGCATGTTGTTGAATGTTGAAGCATCCGGTAAAAATTTGGCAGCGTTTCTTGACATATCCAAAATCCTTGCAAGGTTCTGACCTAGAAAAAAACATAATTCATTTAATATATGAAAGCAAAATAAAGTGATTACATGGCCATGGTTGCAAATATATAAGACAAGATTAGAAAATTTTGCATTTTTCAGGGATTTGTTTTAAAAATACACATTGTGAGAATTTGATTAGAATCAATATTAAGGATTTAGAAAGTATATCAAACTTTTAAGAACTTCATATTATATTAAAGTGTAGTATTTATACCTTTTAAAGATCTTCATAAAATCCATTTAGACTGCATAATGAACCATATTTGATATATGCTCTGCATAAAACCTTCATTTGGAATCTTTCATTATTTGTTTGAAAGTGTAGCATTTATACCTTTTAAAGATCTTCATAAAATCTATTTAGACTGCATAATGTACCAGGTATTATTATTTCAAAGCTGCTACTCCATGTCTAGAACATAGTATACAAAATAATCTTCAAAACCTGTCATATTTTAGTTACAGGGACAGCAAATTCAAAAAGTATCACATATTATGCCCCTATATCTTTACAATTCATGAATAGCCTAATCTTAGTAATTATATATAGCTTAGGTACCTACTTAGAAAAATATATTTCAATATATTAAAAGCTTACAATGTTTTTGAATTTGGAATTCAATCGCTGTTTTGTTTGTATGAGCTGTCAGAATCTGAATCTAATGACAATCGGTCCGCGGTCGCCATAGATAGTGAGCTTCACGAGAAAAGAATGAAGAAATTTTTTATAATAATTTATTGAATGTTTTATAATTTTTTTTTTACACAATAATGTAGTTTTTGTGTGAAAAATATTTTTTTTTAAATGAATCAAGTATTTAAAGAGGCCATTATATAAGTAATTCGAGAAAAAATATAATTTATTGAATGTTTTATATTTTTTTTTTCACCTTTAAGGTGGTTTATGTGTAAAAAATATTTTTTTGAATGAATTAAGTATTTTAAGAGGCCATTATAAAAGTAAATCAAAATATTATTATATCATAAAATAATTTTATAGTACTTATACCTATATTCTAACTAATGTTGAATTGTAATATTATCTTTTGTTATCCATGGATCACACCACGATGACAGGATGACACTTCACAATAAATCGTATTTTGTTGTCAAACGAAAGTTACGGTTCGATTTTGAAAATAATTATTTTCAATTGAGTTTAATGAAAATAAAACTGGTAAGTCATTAATTGATTAAAATATTTGTAAGCTTAAGCCATAACTTCAAACATTTATGCGTTGCAAATTGCAGAATAGTTATGTTATAAGACGGAAAGTACCGAAATTACAGGATCTTAATAGTAATTAAAGTAATTAATTTTGTTTATATTTTTTCAGGTTCCTCTGGCAAACGTGTTTTCAACAAGACTAATTGCTTTCATCCCACCTTTTTGACATAGCAATTAAGTACATACTTCTAATGATCAAATTGATTGATAAAAGTGCATTTCTATTTAAACAAACTCAAAAGTTTTATTTTTGCAAGACAACATTATTTAACAAAATGGTAAGCTATGTAAGAATTTCATTAATTATGTTTCTTGAATTTCTTTATGTGTATTTTAATTCAGAAACATTATGTTGCAGATGAATAATTTTAGAGAGTTCCTTAAAATTTCCCATTTAGTTGAGAAGGGAAATAATTGTAGTGAAAAAATATTCAATGGCAGCTTATGGGATGTAAAGAAGATTGACCATAATCAATAACAGACTCTTGCGGGTGCCAGTGATTTTATCAATTTTTACTACATATCATTATAAATAAGTTATCTTTCTTCTTTTGTGTTGTGGCCCGCTAAAAGCATATTATCAGCTTCATACAGAGTCTAAATGTATCTTAAACCATATTATATAAAAACAATAATGCTTCTGGCTCGACACAACACAAGCTGATACAATTAGTGTGTTTCTAGCAAATAGATTTTTATATATAACTACCGAGATGGAGTACTCCAATAGCTCTTCATAGTAAATAAGTGAAGCCGATTTGGCCGGCAATTTTGACAGTACAGTAGTCAAAACGGAACGTAAGAAATGATGTTGACATTTATAAAGATACTTAAAAATGATCTAATTTCACTTAGGTATTTCAATGTAAAAATATGTTTTATTGTAAAAAACACGACAAAATCGACTGAATAAATATACACCGTACCACGTTCTTTTGGGAACCAAACTGTCAAAAGTTGCAATATTTCGGCTTCATTTTTGAATGCGAATCGGGATTCTACGTTATTTATTGTATAGAATTCTGTGTTCTAGCATCAGATTTATTTAAACTTTAAATTTTTGATTTCGGTTATGGAATAAAAATGATATAATGTTGGGTTAAGAAGTGAATAACTAATATAACGGTGGGTCGGAATATCTTTTCTGGTTTCCATTTGTTTGGGAGAATATTTTTTTTACTCTGCTGATTTAACAATAAAACTTTGAGATTATACATATTTTATTTTTTTATATAGCTTTTCAATTGTTGATTTTATGTTTTATGAATTAAATAATGATTGGACAAAAAATAAATAAAAATTCATTCATTCATACTCATAAATAATACTACTACTAAAATGGTTCTACCTTGAAAAACTTGACATTTTTCAGAAGCCAATAACTTAAATTTTAATTTGTTTCCTATGTACATTTTGGTTCAAATTTTGTTTAATTTTAATAGATAATGGCATTTATCAATAAGGAGAAGAAGAAATACCTAAATTGGATATTGATATACCTGCATTGATTCATTGAAAATTTCCTTATAGGTAACTTCACATATTTTTTTAAATTATATTGTAGTGGTGTAGTTTTGTTTTGATTCCAATGCCTTTCTCAAAATGACATTAAATAGTTTTGCCTAATTGCCATAGAATTTTTCACCTAATTTTTCACATAATAATAATACAACATCTATTGACGTCAAGTGAGCATCTCGGTAGGTTTCGAATCCTACTATGGGCAATTAATTCTTCAATTTCCTGTGACGAGTCTGGGGATTGCAGATTTATAAGTTGAACCACCAAAATAGAGAGTATTGTTAATCTATGTAGGTGAGTTTATTTGCATAATCAAGTTGATTTTTATTCGCTCAGTAATAATCTACCAGATGTTGTTACTTGCATCTTGAAGTTATAACACATCAACCATTGATGTCAAGTTAGATGCAAAACTCTTCAACAATTTGTGGCGATTATTTTGAGTTTGATGTATCCAGACATGGAAAAGAAATTTATGGTAATCATAGATACAAATTTTTACAATTTCTCATATATATTTAATGTGATTAATAAATTTCTAAAATTACAAAATTTTCATAGTAAAATCTGCGTAAACACAGATGGCCATCTTTTGAAAACAAAATTACTCATGTAAATGTTGCATGGAACCAAAGTTTGACAGAATAAAAATGTATTTAAAAGATTCAAGGTTGTTTTGAAATAAAAATAAATGTAATTCAAACCATATAAAACACATTTTATCAACATTAAAATGAAAGTACATTTTCAGATTACTTTTCGACTAACGTTTGAGGTCGGTAAAACAGCTGCCTTTATCATTAGCCAATCGCATAAAATTTGTACCATTCCACACATAGAGGTTGTAGGGAATGTAGTCAAGACTCAAACCATATTGAGAGTAAAACTTTCATATTATTTAGGTAGGTTTGTATTATATTACTATTAAAGGAATTTTTTACCCTTCTATTGAGCAGTGGAATTGAATCAAGTGTAAGATGTAACATATTATGATACATGCAGTTTTTTCCATGTACCTAGGTATGTGGCAGACTATAATTTTTCTTCTTTCTTTTTTATAAACATTAAAACTGTCATTCTTCTCTCTTTTTATGAATTGTGAAAGTGTAATTCTTCTTTTTCTGTGCTTATGTCAGTTATAGAGGTCAGTTAAGCAATGGGAAGCTAGACTAGAACAATAGAACCTGTTTAATTACCTATCAATCAAGCTTGACATTCGGAATTAAAAACGTAAAGCAAGACGGGTATTAGCTAGTTATTAATATTAGAATAAATGACTGAATAAAACAACACCGCGCCGCGCACACTGGACACAGGTAGGTACCCAGTGCAGTGCGCAGTGCCGTCCGTACACCCATACATACACAATGTAGTATTCACAATATTTAATAATAAAGTAGAGAGTTAAGCGTACACATCGAAGATTACAGTCATCGATGTTTCATACGGTCTATGGAAGATGCTTGGATCAAACAGGTGGATACAAAAACCTACATAAACAATTTATATGAGTATTCAAATACAAAACATAATTAATTTTGATTCAAACACTAGGCAGGGAAACAAAAATTCTAAGAGTCGCTCCAAGCAACTAACTACCTGATTATGAAATAAACTGCATCTTTAAACTCATTATATTCCACGTTAAATATATCGATTTGTTCGGACATATCATTGAGCAGCTGGCATGCTGTGTTTATCGGAGAATGAGCCACAATATTGGTTCTGCCAGATGGACAGTAAAACAGATTGTGACGACGAGATCTGCCATAGCAATCAGGTACATATAATTGTAATAATTGCAAAATATCTGGATTACTTATAATGCCGCGAAGAACTTTAAAAAAATGTCTAACTAAATACTCCTTTCTACGTTTTTGGAGTGTGGACATATCTAGACAGCCGTTTACAAATAAAGATGGGAACAAATATGGGTAGTACCCATACGTAAGTTTGTAGTAAAATCGGGCAAATTTCTTTTGAACTCTTTCTAACTTGAGAATGTAAGTTGCTTCATATGGAGACCAAATAATCGATCCAGATTCCAGTGTGGAGCGCACCAAAGAGTCATAGAGTATTTTAATGGTTTTGGGATTTTCAAAATTACTTGTGCTTCTGATGATAAATCCAAGCATTCTCACAGCCTTATCTACAGTAATCTCAATATGCTTGTGAAATGAAAAGTTTTCGACATATGTAATTCCTAGATCTTTCACTTCTAAAACTCTTTCTAGTTTGGAGTTTTCCATCGAGTAATCACACCTAATGGGATTTCTTTTTTTGGTGTATACATGTAACTAACATAGAAGACATTTTTAATACTCAGGGTCTGTACAGACCCACCTTTGTTGATCTTCTCTTTCTAGGGTGTATGAATGCTCTATGTTATCTTGATTTATTAACTTTATGAATATTGCATAAGAATTTAATAGAATGATAACAATGACATTTGATGCATCTTTTTGAAACCACATTATTTTCCATCCGTATTCCGTCAATCGCATCAACTATTAAATAACTGACAGTTTGTGTCAAACGACAATTGGATTTTAAAATTAGATTAATTTACTTTTCGTTTTAATTTATAAAAAAACCGCTTCAATGTTAACAAAATTAAAAAAAAGCTTTGAAAAAAATCTACTAAAAATCTGTGGGCCAATATTTTTAATGTCAACGGTTGCCAGGTAGGTAAATAAAAATTGTGTTTCTGTAGCATTTTTCACAGATGACGTTGTTGTATCGAAATTCGTTCCATACTTACTTTAATATTATATTTCATATTATTTGTTATCTATTTTCGATTTTTTATTAGTTATTCCGTTATACGGAACGGGGAAGAATCCAATAAATAAAACATTGGAAGAATATGTTCAGCCGATCTCGAGTTATAGATAAGTGTTCGCACTAACCCGACTTTCTTTTATATTATAGATATAGCTTCTTTTTTTTCAAACAACTTTTTGTAAATTAGTTTATATCAATTAGCCTGTAGATGAAGACGTTCGGTCTTCGAAAACTGGTAAACTTTAATCTTTTTGGCTTCCTTACAAAGAAAGTTTTATGAGAGGACAAAACTTATTTTTGAATCATTCTGTATAACCAGAATATTGTGTTATAAAGAATTAATAATAATAATAGCATACAGGAAGGAATTTTTTCGGGATCTCTCCATATAACGCCACCCTGTATTCGTACCTTTTATTTTTCTTTTCTTTTTCCTTCGACTCTTTCTTCTCGAGATTACTATTATTTTTATAAAATTCCCCTGGTCATATTGAGCCTTTATGTATGGATATTTATGTGTGTTGGAAGTTACGCCAGGAAACATAATAGCGTGTCTCAACAGGATCAGACCATGCTCCTTCGGGAATCCTCTCGGATAATTCCTTACCGATCTTCGGGAATTTTCCAGGTGTTATCAACATTTTTCCATCAAAGCAAGGAACTATTCTATTTTTGAAACGAGATTCAAAAACTTTATAGAACACTTCAACAGTTCCTTTTTCGAAAATGTTTTGTTTGAATATGTAGATACTAAGAGTCAACCGTCACCACATGGGGCAATTCCAATTTCGATTCGGCCTGTAACGTCCGTTTAGGTAGGACCTACTTTACCTACATAAAGTTATTGTTTACACAAACATACTCTAAATTCAAATTTGCTGTGTTAATTCGCATTTCTTCCACCGGGGCGTTATTTATACAATAACATGCTTTGTTTTAATAATCTCTCGTTGCCAGGATGGGTGTGTATTTTCAAAACACAAAATAAATTCGTGCATTACTTCATAGATGTGTGGCATATGCGGAGTCAATGGTAGGCTGCGTTAGATGGTCATCCCATCACTCAGTACGTTCAAGGCTATTCAACATAGATTAGATTAACTTGAAAGCGATTTTTTTAGAAAGATTTTTGTACCGTAGGACCACCCTTTGAGTTTCTGTTTTTTTAGATTGTCAGGCGCTCAAGATCATAAAACTAGTCCTGAAAAAAGGTCACAAGAATCTAGACATAATTAGAACGTTGTGCACCAACAAGCCTATAGGCAATAAAGATGAGACATTAACAAAAATGGATATAGTCATATACTGGCGCCAAATACATGACAGCAGTAGCAGTCTTTTTTTTTTCTATGAAAATGAATCTGCCCTCACTCAAAGTGAACACAAATACACTCCTTGAATCTTTCACAGTAAGCTACTTAAAGCTTGTGTCGTGAAAGAGGAAGTTGGTCGGAACCTGGGATCGAACCACGACGTCCGCACCAAGCAGTACGAAAGCCGGCGTTGTAAACGCCAGTCTACCAACCACTTCATTAAATACCTATATACTTGTTGCATACATGGGATTTTTCAACATGTTGAGAATAATTCTCATGATTAGGAGTTTTGGAGACTTAAACAATACCACCTAATGGCGAACGTTGTTAACGTAAAGTGATCACACTAAACCAGCCTTCGAAATAACAGTAGAAGACGGTCGTAAGCCCGTAGTTGTTTGTTCCATTTAAAAATCGAACATCAGTAATGAATTCTTAGAGTTTTTAGTTGTTATATATTCGTTAATTTAATTATTGTTTTGAGCGTAATTCACTCGAAAACTAGTCAAGGGTTTAAAAACAAGCTTTTGGTTTGACATTATAAAGAAGGAATAAGTATTAGGCCGATGCGTTGCCTTAGTACAATGGCTAGCGTTTCTAAAGAAGTGTGTTCAAATTATGTTTTAATAATTAAATATTGAATTCTATAGATGGCGCTAGTAGCGAAAGTAATTTGAAATGCAAAATATTTTGAAATAACTACGTTTGGCTATTTTAAGTATTCATATAATTCAATACGGTGTGCATTTTATTATTCTTTTTAATATGTAGTTTGAAAACTCATGCATTGCTCATTTATTATTAAAGTACCATCGACCGTCCTGAGGACAGGTACCTACTTACTTACGACAAGTCTTTGAATCTGACGGAGGTAGGTACATACCTTGTTTATACGCTATTCTCTGGGGGTGTTTACATTTTGAGAAGGTGTACCGTGTGCTTCTCAAACTGTAGTATGTACAGGTTTATTACAAATGCATTAGCAAACGAACTGCATTTGACCTCAAAATGAAACATACATATTTATCTATCTATATATACTAACTACTTTTCTGGCGACAATAGCTCTTCACTGCATTTCAATATGATCTTGCGCATTTTCAATAACCAATTTTTTTTTCTTTCTTATCCATCAGATCTGATTTGAAGGAACGTAGCCCATTATGAGAGAATCATTCCGCTTTACTCGAACAACTGCCTCTCGACAAAAATACAAAAATATGCCCAGTCTCCATTCTTTAATGGTAGATATATTGCGTCTTTTCTACATATCACGCCATAATATTCCATAAGGGGTAGGCAGAGAGTACGAACTTCCATTATTTCCTATCCAGAAAACATCATCTTGCGCAATTTTATGTACTTCTTCCACACGTCGGTGTCGCCTTTATACAAAGAGTTGATTTATTTATTTACATTATAGTAATAAATGAGGGCATCACTAATGGCGATCACTTGTCGTACCGTACGCTTTATGGACTATCCTCAATAGACTCAGGGTTAGTGTCAACAGGTGTAGGCAAAACCTATATAGATAGGGCTACCTTTCTTTTTTCTTTTTTTTTAATGAGGGGGAAATTCTCATGGACACCCTTATGGTAGTGCCAGATTCCTACCGGCTAAAACCCCCTCCTTCCCTGCTACCACGTTCCTGCCTTTAAGGCCTACCGTGGTCACAGACTCTCTTAGTTACATTAATCTTGCTGACCGCGGATTTCATCGGCCTCTTTGGTTCTGATTATGTCTTCCATAAAGACTGACATCCTTCCCCAAATGTTCCTCCTCGACAGCATTTCTCCAATTAGTGTGTCTGGTGTCGGTAATCTTGGCAGTTGAAGATCCCTTGCAACTCTAGATCTCTCCTCGTCCCACTTGGAACACACAAACCGTGTGTGTTCGGCGTCGTCTTCCCTTGCACTGCAATAGAAGTGGTTGGTGGCCCAGCGGTTACAACGCCGGCTTTCGTACTTCGGACGTCGTGGTTCGATCCCAGGTGCCGACCATCTTCCTCTTTCACGACACAAGCTTTCAGTAGCTTACTGTGAAAGAGTCAAGGAGTGTATTTGTGTTCACTTTGAGTGAGCACAGATTCATTTTATTAAAAAAAAAAAAAAAATATATGCATTCCTCCGATTGAGCTTTTCGAATTCTATAAAGGTACTTTCCAAATACCCCATGTCCCGTCATACACTGCGTCATGCGGAATGAGACTTCGCCATGTCTTCTGTCCATCCACGGATCGATTTCCCTGATTAATCGCCATGTCCAGCGGCCGTTGGTACCGTTGTTCCATTCTTGTTGCCAAGCTGTCACAATGCTTCTTCTTATGTCTTTTCTTAGTTGCGGACTGTCTATTTCTCTCTTATCATCATATATTTCCGCATGGTGTGCATACAATTACTTTACACGTTCATGTGTGGAGAGATTATTTGTAATGATTTGATATGATGATCATATATTTCCGCCCTACCTACCTTTCCGCTGACGAAACTGAATGTGAGTGTGGTAACTTCCAAGATGACAACTACATATCTCTTACAATGACATTCCCGCTGATTGGCGAAACTTGTAACTTGTAAGACCTTATCCTTGCGAACGACAAGGCGATGACTATCGCTGCTTACTGGTGTGGCAAATTGTAGACCTGAAATGTAAAGTAAGTCACTAATGAAGACGAAAAATATGATCATTTGCTCAATTCAAAAATTTAAAATCATGTTTTCGTCTGATAGCTGTAAGTATGTATACCTAACAATTTTAATGTACATCAAAGGCATTGAAAACTGTTTTGAAATATTCGAAAATATTATTCCAAAATTCCTATATAGGTAATACACAGCACGTGTTCGATTTTCCATTTACTCACTTAGACATGCTTAAATAAAACCCTTTGGAGCAAAAAGCGGAGCAAAAATTTATTAGTTCAGTTGAAGAGCAAACGTTTTTGAATCTGTACAACATTTATTTAATAACCTGATTCGTTTATCGCTTATTTTTGAACAATTTCACGCTTCATTTATTCAACATTTTCATAAATAAATCGGCTTGTAAGGTCTCATAGTGCGACATCTCTAACTTGGCAATACCGACAAATACAATATTTTTTGTCCCTTTTTTTAATTTTTTTTGTTGAGGGGGAAATCTATCATGGACACCGCTAGGGTAGTGCCGGACTTCAACCGGCTGAAACTCCCCTCTTGTCGTCTTTCAGTTGTGTTCCTGCCTTTTGAGCCTATCACGAGCTGAATGGTAATTATCAACCTGCATTATCGCTGTTGCGCCTTCATTCGTCGCTCATCCACCTCTTTTATCATCATCACCCCCTCTATATTATATCGAGCTAAGACATTCCAGTTGTCTGGGTTCCTCAGCATTTGGTTTACCAGGTTCTCAAAATATAGACACTCTGTGATTCCCAGGCGTTTCGCTCAGTCTCCCACCTCGCATAGTGGAAAATCGTATGCTCTGCGTCATCTGGTGATTCGCCGAAGTATACGCAGTTAGCTAAATCTGCCCGTGTTATTTTGTGCAATGTTGGGATCTTGGTCAGAATTGCGGCTGGCACCTGGAGGCTGAGAAGAAATGCGGAAATACGTGCATTCACAAGACATCCATTTTTTTATCCATTGATCACCAGCGACATCAGATCTAGAAGATTGACATGGATCGAGCATGTTTCCAGGTCAGGGGTAGAGAGGTCCAGAAATAATCTTCTGGTAGAAAACCATCAGGAAGGTCAAGAAAGCGGCACATGACTGGTACCTGGACGTGCTGGGTGTGGGAGAACAGTGGGAGTCCGTAGCGCTGGGTAGGACGGCTTGGAAAAACATTGTTCAGGAGGCCAAAACTCTGTTTAAAGGCGGTATATTCAAATGGAAGGTGGAGCTGGAAATGGCGGGTCGTGAGAATAGATTAATGTTGATTGTCTTTAATAATAATAGAAAAAACTTTGTAGATAACAACATTTCAAATTGGACGTATCCATGTTTGTTATTGAAAGATTTTTTTTTAAATAGCGCTCACTCATTTTTTGACACTGGAACCTTAATAATGTTCAAACATATAATTTAAATAAGTAACGGTCGAATTTCGAGCACTGGTCGAGCACTAGTAGGTATTTATCATTATATGATAAAGCAAAATAGAGTCTAATTAAATAATTCTTAAAGATAGGTTAATTTAGTCTCAGTGTGGGTTGCAGAGATGGAATGGTTGTAGAAGGGACTGGGGTGTGTACAAGGAAATATGTGGGTAAGAAAGTGGGTAGGCACACACATTATTTGTTTTGATGCAGGATAAAGAAATAGGAAATATCAGAGAAATTATGTTGTGTTATTTCTTTCATTCTCTTTCTTTTTCTGCCTTCTCTTTGCGTACTTAGAGAGACTTTCGTGCGAATTCTCTACAGATGTTGTTTTCAATATTGTTTTTAAATCAATATTGAAGTAGGCAACCAACTAATGAGTCCTTTTAAAACATGATATAAATATATAACCGACCTCGGTAGCCTAGTGGCAAAGGCTCCGACTTCAGATCAAGAGATCCCGGGTTGGATTCCCGGTTGGATCAGGAATTTTCAAAGTGTTTTTTCACTTGAAATTTCTAATCGGGGTTGGAATCCTGTCTCAGATTGGAAGGGACCGGTTGACTGGAAAAAAATGCCTCAGGCAATAAGTTCCGCCGGCTATAGTGACACCTATGTATAGAAAAGTGTTATTATTATAGCGTCTACAAAAATAACACGCTATGTGCGCTATTTAAAAATAACGTGTTATAATGACATGATATGCGCTAAATTAACCACATCTACATACTGTGGAATGAGCTCAGAATCAGAATTACGAAAAACGTAGTAAGTGCATTTTCATCCTTTCTGTGAAAGATAATACTATATTTAATCCAAATCTTTGAATTTTGAAAATATGGTCGGTTCGTTTGAGAGGACATAACATGATTTGAAGCTTGATCACTTTGCGTTAAGACCGTTCGCCATTTAGGTGTTCACATTGATGGTTGCATCCACAAACTCTTATCATGTGAATCATACGACAATTTCAACACGACAAACGGTTGAAATTATTCCCTATTATTTTAAGATGAGATAATTGCGTTGAAAATGGTGAGAACATTTTAGCAAAACATTTGCTCTGCAATTTTTCTTAGTAGATGGCGCAGATATATTTATTATATCTACTATTAGGTATCGTATAACGTATTTTTTCATTCTCATATATAGTGTTATTTTTATTGAATACGGTAATATCATCTCGCAATACATGTTGTATCACTTCCCATTGTGGATAAAAAAATCCTGGAAAGAGTTTATTATCTACACAAATTCTTGTCGAAATATTTCATTCTACACAAACAACAACAAGGAGAACTAGAATTGAGTTCATACGAAAATAGGTAAGTACGGCATTTTTTCCATTTTCTTAATGACTGATAAAAGTGACCTTGAAGACATGAAAAGGTTAAATCTATTTTCAATTAAATATCTAAGGAAGGGGGAGGGGGGGGGGGATTTCTAGTAGATACGTAAGTTTTTAGAAATTTACTTATCATGCATTTTTTGTATGGATTTCTTTTGAGTTCTTGAGCCACCGCCCTTTTTACTTTGAAACAATTTTTAGATGTGATGCCGTAGAAAGAGCTCAATGAAATTTTCAGGGTAAAACATTTGTGAAATTGGCAAGTTTTTGAAAAAAGTTCGAAATAATAATTTTATACTTAAATTTTTTATTGTAGGTATAATTTGCTTAATTTTGAGATTCAATTTTTTTTGGCACGATGGTAGAAGATAGGCCCATGATCGGTTTTGTTTTGCAGAAATTATTCCAGAAAAAAAGATGTGGCTCAAAAATGTATGAATCTGTGACTCTGTAAGTCAGAGTTTCACAAAAAAATATTCAAAAATATGACTACTATAAAACATCGCATAACATAATTTGGATAGCTGTAGAGTGTAGAGGTACTCTATATCTAGACTACCGGTCTAGATATAGAGTACCTCTACACTCTACAGCCTATAACGAGTCTATAACGGACAAATAAACTTTTTTAGCCTTTTGTAGATTTTGTTCCAAGTGTATAATTTTATCGGTGGTATTATGACTTCTTGACTCAAGAATATTTGTAAAATCTATTGGGAATTATAAAAAAAAAACTCTTTTTTAAGAAGAATTCAGTTTTGGAGAGACCGCTCCAATCAGAAATAATTCGCAGAGTAGATTTTTTTTCGATACATTTTATAGTAATTCACATATTAAAGGATTCTCAGGGGAGGAAAGTTAAATAAAGTCTAACTACCTGAGCGTCAACCTTAGAAAGATATCTTCTACCTTCTGACCCTAATACTTCCCGTACATTCCATGGAAACACTTATTCACCTTACTCAATAAATAATGCTTAATTTTTCCTGAATACTTCAAAATAATCATCGAGAACAAACAACACCTTAGAAAAGAACAAGATAAAACAGAACATTTCTGAAAATAATAAGATAAAACAGAAAATGTCAGAGAAGTACAATACAAAACATAAAGACGTCTAGAGAAAAAATATAAAACAAAACATTTTGGAAGAAAATAGACAAAAAGGAAACGTCAGAAATAAAAAGACAATACGGTATACGTCAGAAAAGAATATGATAAAATAGGGCACCTCAGAAGAAAACGAAATAAAACGGAATTTCAGAAGAGAATAAAACAAAACAAAACATTTCAAAAGAGAATAAAACATACAAGATAAAATTCAAAATGGAACAAAACGTTCCAGAAAAGACCAAGATAGATTAGAATACGTCAGAAAAAACAACAATATAAAACAGAACACGTCAGAAAAAAAAAACAAGAAAAAACAATACACTTTAGAAAAGAACAAGATCAGAAAAACAATTTCAGGTTGAACTTGAGAATAGTTTGGTTCTTTAAAACTGTTATAGATTCAAGCGAGGGCATTTTTTCTGAACTATCAGACGCTTGAAGCTTTTCACACAAAATAGATTTCATTCGGTTTGGTGGTTTATGGTCAAAATAATATGAAAAGGTTCTTCTGTTCTTTATTGATATTATTTAACCCTATAAAACATGAAATAGGCATTACGGTTTTTTTACGGGAGTGGGCAATTAATAGTATCAACAAGAGTACAGCGTGTGTCAACTACTGTATCACAATATAATATTCTGTAATCTTTATCTCCCTACAAATTTGAGAAGTCTACAATCCTATCATTCGATAGCTATACCATGTATGTAGGTACATAATATAAGTATACCCATATTGTCAAGAGATATACATACATACCCTTATATTATAATAGCTTGACAGGCAAGCACGACCCTATCATGAGGTGAGAGAAAACGGAACTATTAAAACGTACCTACATACATTTTCGTACACATGTTCATACTGCTATTATAAACTTGACTTTGTATTGTGGCGTTATTTAAGACTACCCGGGATCATCCCGCTGTTTTTTTTCTGAATTTCTCAATCAAATTTTATGCTACCGTATAGGCTTGTAGGGTCTCTGGAATATTTTCTTACTCCCGTATTCCGAATTTAAGTGATAAACTCACAGGAATTTTGTATGGCCTGTGGAGCTTTTCAAAGTATTCTGTAGAGACGCTATACACGTTTTCATACAAACATTTTGTTTATTCACGCCAGTCTAAATGTCACGGAAACTTAGAAAAGGGGTATTGTTGTTATTTGCCATGGCCTGTTTTCTCTGTGCGGTTTCCGCCTCTTGGAAGCTGGATGAGAACCTGCCTCACCAACATTTTGGTGGTCTTCCTTTTTTTCGCTGACTGAAGATAATTTTGGGGAATCTGTCGTTATGGACTCCTTAAAAGCGGTATCGGACTCCTCCCGGCGAAAACTCCTCAAATTCTCATCTTGACGTTCACTCATTTGGCGATTTTAGCATTGGGTCAATCATTGTTTCCATGATCCCTCCAAAAGCCTGCTTCCTCTTAGGGCAATGTCATTAGAGCTAAATAAAATCTTATTTCTTCTTTCGAATTTCTGCCCATAAGATCTTCGCCCACTTTAAAATGCAGTGAACCAATATCCCTAGTTCGGAGAACATTATCAGTCCTTACGGTATCTAACTCTGGTTTTGATGGCGTAAGTCATTATGGGTCTAACAAAGGTTTTATTTATTGTCCCGCTTTTTCTCTCGGTTTGCACGTGGTTGTTTTTCAAGGTTGACCTAAAATATGCATAACAACAACAAAATTACTAACTAGTCTGTTTCCCTAATCGTTCAGTCCAGGTTATGTAGTCACATCGTGTGAATTATTTGTGATAATGGGGAAATGAAATGCAAATTCTGGCGCCTATTTACTAATAAAAAACATACAGAACAAATTATATCAAAGCGAAAGCAACCCACAAGAGCAGATCGCATGAAATCACTCTAGAATCTAGAGTTTTTTTCCACGGGATCACTATGGGAAGGTTTATGATGATACCATAAGCAACAAAAATATAGCCAGCTTTGAAATAATTGATATTGTTCCATATTCAAATTACTTCTTTTATGTTAAGTAGACCATTTTGGTTGCTAAGAACTAATGGAAATTTATTTTGCCTACCTTCTTTGCCATAATATGAGTTTTGGAAAAAAAAACTCTAATATTCTTGTCGTGTACAAATGCTCAAACTTTCCATTTTATTCACTTATACTCTTAAGGACAGTTTTTACCCCTCAACTCATAAGGGACATATTTTTCTACAAGTTTATTACTAGCAACTAAATGTACACCAGTCTGACTTCACAACTATTTAGAACCCCTTTTTTCTCCTTGCAAACTGTTTACACCTTTTCCAAGAATGTAAAAGAAAAAAAAGCAACTTTGGAAGCTACCCTCTCGCCTTTTCTACGACTTCTGTTTTATGGATTTTCTTCCAAGAAATGCTCTCCATTCAAAATTAATAGTTTCTGAAATTGGAACCCAAAGCTTTTCATCGAAGATCTTTCCGAGAATTTGAATTGTTCAACTTTTATGGGGGAGTTTTTGAAAGATCGAGTTCTGATTTTTTACGGTTTAACCAATAATGAATATTTAACTTGTTTTATAAATTTATTGTCATTTGATACTTTTTTTATAAATTTACTGTAATTGGATATTTTCTTCAATTTTGTACAAAAAATCGTTCATTGATTTTCTTTCAAAATGTAGACATTTAAACGCAAAAGTACCTAGTTTGAATAAAAAATCACCAATTTGACTATTTTCAATATTTTTATTAATGGTACAATGAATTTGATTATTTTTAATATTTTTATTAATGGTACAATGAATTTGACCATTTTTAATATTTCTATTAATGTTACAATGTTACGAGTAAGAATGCGCATTACTTAGAGTTTTTGCTGCCTTCTCAGCCTAAGTCTTTTGTATCCAGGAACATTCTACAGACTGGTGTGGGAGGAGGTCATCGAAGCTGCGCGAGATCGAGCGTAGTTGTGAGCTCTTCTTGCCTCCCTATGCCCCTAAACGGGGTCAAAAAGGGAAAGAGTATAGAGAGATAAAGGGTTCGGTTGGTTTTAGTTTGAGCGAAAAAGCAAAACAATGAGTGAAGCATTTTAAATCCGTTCTGACATTTTGACAAATGTATGCATTAAAAATCGCAGTGTTTTACCGTGTTTTTCCCTTAATTACGATGGATTTGAAAGTATTTTGGGTTGAGTTGAATATGGTGTGATATTGTAATGTTACCCATCTGTCATAATTAAAAAAAAGTAACAGAGTACCTATGTTAAAATTGAACGCATCAAAATGTTTGTTGGAAATAAATACCTACATACGTAATATTTTTTCAACTTTTTATTGTAAGTTTTTGATATTCGTCTGTCAATTATTGTATTGAACAATTTTCAGCTCCAATTTCCAATAATTGTTAAAGGGAATCCCATGATGATGATGATAAAGAGAAAAACAGCCAATACTCCCCGTCCAAATCCTTTGGTAGATTCCAAATTGATACCATCAATTTTTGCCTACATGCTAACAACAATAAACACCTATTACGAAGGTATTTGTGTGGCTATAGCATCTCTGCTTGGGATGGTTAGGGATGCGGGTTTGAGTCCTAACCAGAGCCATGAGATTTTACGGCATATTATTTCATTTATCTAAGGGTGCGTTTCCACCGAACGAACATAGAGCAAAAGCTGGATATAGAGTATATTTTCTTGATCGTTGATATGGACACTAAGGAAACAACATTGATAAAGAACCAGAACTCTGACTCTTAGCTTAGCTATCATCGCCCATTAATTAGTTCTTGCTCGTTGTAGTTCCCATGGTGTCCAATATCAACGATAAAAGAAAGTATGCTCTATTTCTAGCTTTAGCTCTATGTTCGTTTGGTATAAATACACACTAAGATTCCCATTAAATCCATCCATATAGAATAACAATAAATATTGAAAATAAAAAAATAACAAAAGGGGCTGTTTTTTAATTTCTCATATTAACCGCTGGTTTAGGTTTAGAGTCATCAATTCACCATAAGGTTCCATCATCCACATATTTTACTACTATTATTCTGAAATGAAAAACAGACGATTGAGTTGCGTCGTATCCAATTTTTATTAAGACTTTGGACATTTCTGTATTCTGAAAATATTTTATCCAATACATTAGATGCGTAACTACTGGCAACCGATTAAGTTCTAAGCAAGAGCTTCTTGCGTTGAGTTGGAAGGTGAATTTGAGAATACCAGTCTTTATATCTCCAGTGATGTCGGGGCTTTGACCCAACCAGACTGTGACCGAGTGGTAACAACGTCCCTACGATGTGTGTAGAATCTCGCCGATGTAATCACTCAGTCACAGCCTGGTTGTTAAAATTAGCTCTGACATCGCTGGAGAGGTAAAAAAAGCTGCTAACCTAGGGTAGCCCAGAACTCATAGTATATTATAACAGCCTTTTCGTGTAAAACATATCTTTGCATAAAAATTCATAATTTTACGATTAAAATGAATTTATCCTTGGAATTATTATAGAAACTTTAAAATGATATCGACTATTGGAGCTTTTTACTATTTGCTTTAGAACTACATATTCAATATTAATCGGTAGGTACTTTAAGGGGGACCCACTGAAGTTACGGACCTCAAATTTTACGTGCTTGTATAGGAGCATAAAACCAACACGTACACCAACTTTTATGAAAATCGAAGATATTTTTTTTCTTTTTTAGCCCTTTTTCTAGAACAAGTGAAATTTTCTTTGGATACTTTAAGAGGGTTCCCCTGAAGGTACAGATCTCAACATTTTACTGACTCATCTACATCGAGAGGCTAACCGTTCTACCAAATTTCAATCAAATCGGATAAGAATTACTTACTACGAGTTATGGGTGCGCACACATTTTTGGCGTACGCGGAAATTAAAAAAAATATTTTTTAAAAAGCATTTTTGGAATCTACACCCTCGAAAACGCCGAGAAAATTAATTTCAGCGAAATCTATTTTTTTTTGAAATCCGATCCATGTATATTCCGTACACTATGAGTAAAATGTGGTTTAATGAAATCTAATGGTGAGAAAAAATCATTATAAACCACCTGTATTTATCTGGGTATAAGCCCCTCTTTTTCTTCTTTTCTTCTCAGCCTATACCCGTTCACTTCTGGATAAAGGCCTCCTCCATCTCCTTCAACGGCGCTCTATCTTAGGCTCTCTGGACCCAATTGACCCCTAACGTATTTTACGTGGTCATCCCTCCACCGTAGTAGTGGTCTCTCCACGCTCCTATGAGGCATTCTGGGTCTTCAGGTTTCAACCCTCTTCGACCATTTCTCTGCCTGGTCTCTTACCAGCGACCTGCCCACCACCATTTGAGAGAAGCGATACGTAATGTCTGCGATCTTTGTTATTTGTCTAAACACTTCGTTCCTCAAAAACTTAAACTAGGAATCATTGGGGATATGGCTGTATCGATGGTATATCGCTGAACCACTTAGGCGTCTCGGATGATATCGTTATTTTGAGCAAAAACTCTGAAGAACTGACCGAAATGTTACGGGAAATAAATGAGGCATCAAATAAAGTAGGACAAGGACCACAAAAAGCTCCCTAATTCGAATTGTTGGAAACCTTATAGAAAATATCCAAGAATACTTGAACACACCATATAAGACTAGGCAGAGAAAACTAAACCTCCAAGGTCAAAAGACGAGTTGGATTATGTTGGGCAGCCATTGGCAACTCAAAAACCGCAAAATCCTCATGAACCTAAAGCGGAGGGTAAATGAAACGTATATAGTACCGGTTGACCAAAATGACCATATCAAAGATAAGGGTTCTCCATAGATTTATGGAAAAAGCCATGCTGGATGTCACCCTGAGTGATTGAGTGGAGAACGAAGCGAAACGGCATAAGTCCCAAAGGTGCTAAATCTACCAAATTAAAAAAAAGCTTCAAAAATTGAAAAAAAAAATACAGCGATGTAGATACAAAATAAATTCGAAAAATAATCCATTTTTATAACCATTGGTTCCGGTTGACTATCACTTCTTCCGGCTGGTGTATACCGGAGATGAAAGTAATTACGTGGGAAGCGAGTCAGTCTCAATCTAGCGGATCTTGTATGAATACATCTCATTAATTTGAAGGGCGCTCTTGTTCCGCAGACCAGCCCTGGTGCTCATTCTATGTACACACATACACGGCCATGTTGCGAAGCAAAAAACGTACATAGCAAAAAACAGCGTTCTTATCAAAGGCAAAAGTTTATATTTTTCTCTAATAGGAGTAGGTATTGGTCAATTTTTCTGTAAGAAATACGGAAGCAACATAACCCTTTTAATTACGATCCTTTAATTTGTCCCCGAAAATATTTTAAAATATAAAAGTATATTTAATATATATCATTGCAAAGAAGTCCATATTTCAGTATAACAAACTTTTAAATAATTGTCCCCGAAAATAGTTCATACAGAATGTAATGAAATATTTAATTTTAACAGTGCCTTAGTATTGTATTAAAGGTAAAGAAATAGAAGAAGTAGCGAACTTTCAATTTGTCCCCGAAAATGGTTCATACAGATTACAATAGGTATAATAAAATAATATTTTAAATTTTAACTACGTCGCAGTATTACAGGTACGTAAAGAAATTGAAGGAATGGTGAACATTCAATTTGTCCCCGAAAATAATTTATTAAAATTTATTGAAACATAACGAAGTCTATCTCAGATCGGACCGAACTGGTTAACTGGAATAAAATATTGTAGGCAGTACTGAAAGTTTTGTATATACAAAAAATGTTTATTCATTTATTTATTTGGATATACGAGTAAGATTTGTTTCGGTATAACAAAACTACAACATGTCCCCTAAAATAAAAGTACATACAAAATATAATGAAACTTTCTTCATTTTAACAATGTCTCAGTATTGTATATAGGCAAGGAAATTGATGGAATAGGGAACTTTCAATTTGTCCCCTTAATGATTCACAATGAAACAATCATATCGAAACCTGTCACATATTGGACCAGATTGGTTAACTATAAAAAAATGCTCTGGGAAATACTGATAATTTTATATAATATTCTTGATTTATTTATTCGCATATTGTCTCCGTAGAACAAACACTCAATTTGTCCCCGAAAATATTTCATAATATGAAATGTATTTTAGCTTTTTCATATAGTTTTGTACCATTTATAATTATTTTATTTTGTAAAATTCAGTTCATTTTCAGATAATATACCACAAGACGTTAAATACTTTAAGACAGTCCATATTGTGCTTTTTAACTAATAATGCTGTGTTAAGCTACCCAAAGAAAACAACGGCGAAATAGCATGCATTACTTTTACTCAGAAAATCACCATGGCAAGGAGTTCGATCTTTGCTGTAGTAATGGCAAACGTCGCAGTGACCTAGAAAAAAAATCATTCACCATGTTTCTGATTTGACAGCAACGTTTCGTAATTTTTAATAGTATACTATGTTTGTATACAAAACGTAGCAATACATTCTGAAACTTCTATGGTATAGTCACTTGAAGTCCCATAGAAGATTCTCATTCTATGGTGACACGGATATTTAGTTTTTTAATAACGATGTTGCATTATTAGTGGTTGAAAATAAGCACGACGTTCCTCAAAAACCTTCGAATGGTTTTTACGGAACATCGAACAGAAAAACTAATAAAAAAGTAAAATTATGTGAATCTATAGAGAAGATTTTGTTTCTATTTACTTATGTTGCTATGTAAATTTGACCCATCTCTACTTATCTGATTCTTTCGTCCATGTGCATTGATACGAACTTCCTCAACTGTCGCCCTCCATGCTTCTCGCGATTTTTTTTTTACATATTACCCCCTATTCCAATTCAAATTAAGTACGCACTAAACTAAAATAAGAACGTTCCAATCTTAATTAGCCGGATTGGTATTCGAGAAATTTTAGAACGTTGCAATTTGATCTTAATTAGACTTTAGTTTGAAATTAGTTCATTTTGGTATTCGAATTTCGTATTTAAGTAAATTTTAGTACGTTTATCTGTCAAAACGTTCCTAATCTTAGTTCACACCTAATTGTATGCGTCTAAAAAGATATCTGATGATATTTTTATGATAAACGTTTTTTTTTTAACCAAATAATTATAAAACAAGTTTATTTTTATTAAAAATACTAAGCATTTCCCCCGAATTTGTTATAAGTAATACAAATAATAATAGCATCAAAAATTATTATCATTGAACACCAATGCAATCATACAGTCGTCTTCGTTACACTTCGGGTTGGTTCGGCAGTTTCCGGCGACCATGTTACTTGGAACTTGCTTGGAACATGGAGCTCGTTTGAATTTGTCTTCTCCGATTGGCTGTCCGCTTGTCAGCATCAACCAATAAGGCGCATGCTCGATCCATAGACAATTATAATTCAAAAAATATTTATGGTGAACTAATATTGGTTTTTAGAACACGGCATAATTCCGAATACGAATTTTAGTTCGAGTGAACTTAATTCTAAATCATTTGGAACGTTCTTAATAAGAACATTCTGATTCTTCCGGGGAGAAACCTGGATCCTACCTAACCCATCTAACTTTTCAACAACAATGAACACAGAGAGCCATGGAAAGGATGATGTTATCATCTTGCTAGACCATATTGACATAGGGATATCCCAAATATAAGACGAAAGGAGTGGTAGACATTGTTGAAGCTACCTAAGTTAAATTTAAAGATGGGTAGAATAATGTGCCGTAGAGAGAGAAGATGGTCGCTGGTGTTGCAAGATTTTATAATGGTATGTCATTACAGGAAGAAGAGGAAAGTGCAAACCATCAGCCAGATGGAGGAATGATATGGGAGAGTGATCGGATGGAGTAAAATGAGGAGGAAATAAAAAATAGAGATGGTTGAAAGAAAGGTGAAGAGGCCCTGGAGAGGATTACAATGGATTGAAGATGAAATTTACGCTGTTTCACAATTTGACGAACGAATGGTGGCAACTAAGGATCGCATGGACGACGAGCTCGTCCGACAAAAGAACTACCAGGCTCAACACAACCCAGAAAGATATGGTGAAGAGTCAACTATAGAAGATGTGAGTAACCAAATAAGACGGGTTGGAAAATATCATATAAATGGAGAAAAATAATTCTTCTGGGTCATCAGCATGCGCATGTGTGATGACGTAAACGATTTAATATGTCATTAACGACTACCCAATGTACGCATTCAAAGAGGGACCGTAGTATTTGCACGCATTGACGGATGATGCGATCCAATGGCAACTGTCTCTGGAGATCAAATTGTGAACGATCATAAGGGTGCGTTTACACCGAAAGAACGTTAGTGTTTGCTCAATGCTCATTGTTGTTTCCTTGATACGATACAGAAAGTAAGCCCTATTCTAGCTCTGACTCTATGTTCGTTTGGTGTAAACGTACACCTAGATGAATAAGATTGTGTAATTTCTCATTCTCTCCGTTTCGCTCGATGATTTTATTTGCTCACTAATTAAGACGAGCATTGGATCGATGATTCGATGCTGGGTGTCGGCGTTACTAGCATTTAATATACAGTGTCTGACTGTCTGGGTATAGAATCACGGGGTAGGGTGTGTTTTACTTTGTTGTGAATAAGTACCTACCTCGTTCTAAAGAAGGCTGCAGACTGGTATTGTTTTTATCAACTTGTGGCTATGAACACGCTCCTACGCTCGACGCTATGCTTCATCACGTTCTATTAGCAGAGCGCTTAGTGCGGGTGCAACTTGCTTGTTTACTCACTAGCACGGATTTTAATCAAGCCTAGCACGGAGAAGTGTTCAAGCGAAATAATATGGAATATTGGCTGATACATGGATTTTGAATAATGTTATATAGTCTTAAATATTTGCTGTGAAATATCATAAATAAACGTCGTATGATAGGCATTTTTTTTTAATGTTCTTTAAATCAATTATTATATCGTCTAAAGGTGCGTTTAACCAAATGAACATAGAGCCAGAGCTGGAAAATAGAGTATATTTTCTTTCTTTTCCAATATAACGATAAAATAATGTATAAGTACTCTGCTTCCAGCTCTGGAACTATGTTCGTTTAGTTTAAATTTACCGTAATAATACCATACAACTTATTACTTACTAAAAATGTTTTTTTTTATTGGTTTCAGGTATGAATTGTCGAAGATATTAAATCGGTTCTGCTGTATTTCTGTTAACAGGTAAAAAAATAATAATTACTAGGAAAAATATTAACTACGTTTAATATGTATAGGTACCAACTCAACAATTCTTCTTCTTCTTCTTCTTGCCGGAAAAAAAGAAGAAGAAGAATTGTTGAGTTGGTACCTATACATATGTAAATACATATAGGTACATTCATGATATTAAAAAAATGCAAAGATATACATAATAAGAGTATCAGGATACGTTGATTGTACCTACCTCTCTGCACAATATGCGGGTGACACCTGTCATTGGAACAGTGAAGATTATATTTTTTGTGTCATGATTTGATTTGATTGTGTTATTGAGTGTTCTGTTACTTACTCCTTTTTCAATGTCTAACATTTACGTTGATCTCTATTTTTGTTTAATGGTTCAAATGAAATAAAAAAATTAGGCTTAATGCTTGTTTTTCTTTTTGTATGAATAGTGTTGTTTTGTAACTTATCATTATAGTTTGGTTAAAATTCTTAATCCTCCCCATTTACTGAACACATTTGTATGAAAACACACACTACAATTTCCTGCTTTCATTAAATTATACCTAATAATAATTAGAAAATGGTCATCGTAATAAATCACTTATACGAAACCTAAAACGAGTTTCTATAGTAGTTTGACCCATTAACAAACCGCATGTATCATCCTTGTTTGTTAATGGGAGAAAATAAACCATTAAATAAATTCCTACATTATGTACCCGGTCCCTTTCTCTATAGGCACATTCCTAATTAATTATCCTACATCTTTTGATGATGCTGGAATTACGAATTTTGTTGTAATATAAGTAGATTATGGCTTTTGCCACAAGTATTGAGGATGTCAAACTATGCAAATAAAGCCAGATCTTATACACACCCTTAGGCCCTGTCCTAGCTGGTCGCACGATCGTGCGATTTCGATGATCGCATAAACAAATTTGTGATCGCACAATGAAAAATTGTGTGTCCTAACTGCCATCGCATGATCGCGCGTCCAGTTTCCTTGACAACGCAAACAAATAAATTAAATGTTAGTAAGTAAGAACTTTTGGCAAGTAAAGGGTGTTCGGGATAAATTTGACAGTTTCGTAAGGAAAAATAAAATCTTCTTTGTATCTATTAGATTTAATGAATTGACCAAAAACATTACAGACAGAGTTAATTACAATACTATTAACAAGATTCACTCAAAATAACCACCATTAGCATCGATCACAGCTTCAATCCTGCTACGGAACCTCGAACAGGCTGCTGCGACAGTCTCCCTAGGAAGGACCGCAAAAACTGTTTTAATTTTATCCATTAACTGGGCTTTTGTATTACTGGAAGTGCGATTGGTGTCTTTTTCAACTGTGCCCCATACAAAATAATCTATGGGGTTAAGGTCTGGGGTGTTTGGAGGCCAAACATGTGGGCTGATGAAGTTTCCAGACAACCATTTTTGACTTCAAAGAGATGTGGCAAGGGGCCGAATCCTGCTGGGATCTTTCTTCTCGCTACATCCTCGTAATCACCATTGCAAGTTTCTAGTTCATGCCCGATTGTTTTTACTGTATTCAGGGAGTATTGGGCAGCAGTCATAATATCTTTATTTTGATGGCCGGCACGAATCATCATGATGCAAGTTATTCTCTTCCATGATTCAGGTGGGTTCCAGCTATCCATCCTTTCTGACATCTTGTACATATATGAATGAAGAAGGGTCCAAACTTTTAAATGACGTGTAGTATGTTTTAATACCTGTAACATACGGAAAAATATAATTAATTAAAAATATGTCAAATTTATCCCGAACACCATTGGTGTATTAATTATCGAGCAATACAAGCGACGCGCAATCATTTCAAACAAGGCACCGATCGGACGATCGAATTTACATACGTCTGTCCGTATGCCCAGTTAGAACACGTTCATACAACGTTATATTATTATGTTTGAACAGGGCGTCCGCGTTCATGCGACCAGCTAGAACTTAGTCACATTTCGGCAAGACTTTACTAATGGAAAATACCGGTCGCCTGGATGTCAGTTAGCATTTATCATTGTTCTATTTTATGAGGATAATTTTATTCACATTTGGGGCTTACTACCAACTTCAACTGCTGTTGCGAAGGCTGGCTTAGTGTGATCACTTAACGTTAACAACGTTCACCATTTAGTAATTCACATTCGCCGAAATTCCAGATCATGGGAATCTTCGTTTAATTTAAGGGGTTTAAAAATCTCGTGCCCCTTGCTAGATTCGAACCCTTATCCCTAGCCATCTCAAGGAGAGACGCTAGCCACCGGGCTAACCGTCTCTCGCCGTATCTTAGCATTGTGGGTAGCAATGATTTCTTTAAACCCTACAGTGCATAGTGATTCATATATGAATCGACATGCATTTATAGACATATTTTGTAAAGTAATAATAAATTATGCCTCTAATGCATGACGATTCAATAATGAATCAACGTGAACTTCGCACGAATTTCTTTTACAGCTGTAGTTTCACAATTTTTTATATATTTTGGCAGTTTCTGTCTGTGCGCTCATACGGAAGCATGTGTTATAAATTTGTCCTGTTTTGAAACATAACTATCGTAAAATAACCAAGGTAATTTTTTTTTCAATTATTGTAATGATTATATTGCAATGTTTTTAAAGGTTTTATACAGTTTTTTTACTAAAATTGTTGTTATACCTACTTCACACATATATTTATAAGTGATTCATATATGAATCAATGTTATTTTTCGAATAAAAAACTAAAAAAAAAAGTTTTTTTTTTATTATTTTTCCCAGTTTCCCATAGTAGTTATAGACCCATTAAATTTATTCTTATGCAAAAATAAAAAATCATGCATTGCAGGAAGCCAGAGTCGTCTGTTGGATGTGATGCGAAATTTTGAGGCTACGACAAACATACTGCTTTAAGGGGCTAACTTAGGTAAAAAAAAATAAAAAGTTTCTCTATATAATAATATTATATAACTCCAGACAATAAAACTCTTGAATATAAATTAATTCGCCCGTGGGTGTAGACATAATATCATAATATGGCCTATATCCTGGCACTCGTAAAAGAGAAAATGGCTTCCATTAGCTCAAGAAACACAAGACGTGTGGCAAACTGTAATAAACAGGACTAATTTGACACAATGAAACTCCTGGATGTTTATCCTCTTGAAATAATAATAGTAATAAGAATACATAGTTGATATTTGTTGAATAGGTTGGCAGAAGCTTCCTGCTTCTTACTGAAAATAAACAAATTTTCTTAGGGTTTTTTTTCGTCATGTTTTTTGCGTTTAAATTTTCAAATATCTCATTTACTTGTTGATTATAACCTGAATTCATCTCTGAGTGATTGGATGATAAATAATTATTAATAAGCAAAACAAAGTGTATGTAATTGGCCAGGGTACAGACGGTATGCAACGTGACAATCGATGAAACAACAGTCGAACAAGTCATTAAATGCCATTATAGCGGAGTCAGAACAGGACCTTCAACTTATGCTGAACCGATTCCACATGGTCTCTATGAGATAAAACATGTCTTGTCTATATCAAACACATTAATTTTCCAACATGCACTAGACAGAATGATTAAAAAAGAAAAAATATATAGATAGATACTTCGATTTTAATATTAGCATGTGACAAACTTCGTCGTCCGTTTTTTTAACATTGATTCGATTCGATGAGAAGCTAGTTAATGCATCTAGGTAAGTACATAAAGTTTTGTTTACACATAAAAATCTATTGTATAAGTTCATTTTTCTACCTCCGAGGCGGTAGTTTTACGTAGCATGCTTTGTAATGTAATAACATTCTCTCGATGTCAGGGTGGCTACCAGTCTCGTATGGCCGTATAGGTAGGTACTTACAGTATTTGTTTACACACTATTGACAAGTAACCATGAAGTATGTCATTGTGTGTGTTTGTTTACAAAAGTCATGCACCAAAAAAAGTTGGAATATCTAAAAACTTTGGAACAGTTTTCAAATTTCGATTAAATTCGTTTTTTTTTTCAAATGATTTAAAATACTGTTTAACTTTATACATTATTCTTTCGCCAACAATTTGCATTTTTTTTTTTAAAAGAATAAAAAAACGGGAAATGTACCTACAAAGTTTTCTTTGAGTTTCGCCTACGCATGGTACCTATCATTAAACTTGTAGGTAATATGAGAAGATAAAAAGAAAATCTGAAAGAAAGAAAATATCGTTAATTATTCTTAAAACATGACGTAAAATTTTTGTGAAAACTCGTTTTAAATTAACAAAAAATGTAAATCTTATATGAACCAGCATTAATGTTAGACAAACTGGTATTTGGAATATATTTATTGTAGCTAGGTATTCAAAAATTTATGTGAGCTGCTCTATTTTTAAGAATTTTATGTGAACTGTTTTTTGGCAATCCCTTAATTTTACTTTCTGGGGTCTATTATTTTCACCTAAGGAATTTCCAAGTCATACGGCTTTAGCATCTCAAAATGTTTTAAAAATTATCAAATAAAAAAAACGCCCAAGCCTCAAACAAAAACAATACTTATGCTTGTCTCATAAAATACGAGATTTTGGATCTTATAAAAGGGGATTTTGAAAAGATGCCCCCGTTTTTGTTATTTTGTTCACACTTTAGAACAATAATATTATTTTTAGTTAAATAGACATATATAATAAAGTTAAAAGATATAATAATTGATAAATAACGCTTTGTTGAGAAGTAAAATTATGTACCTACAATGAACAAAAAAATAGTTAAAAAAAGGCGGACTTATTCCAAAGAATCTCTTTCAGCAAACCAGATATGACAGATTTTTGTTATTATACGTAGGTACAATAAAAAGCGTTTTTTTTTTTACAAAATTTCCTCTCTTTTTCTCTTAATCCACTTCAATATAAAATAAAAATAGCTGTTTTATAATTTTATTACGAATCACGAACAAAATGAATGCTTAATGAAATTTTTGTTGAATACAATAAAAAAAATATGAATATTAATTTTATTTCTTTCATATCGAGAAGCGATGAAGTTTGGAGGGGAGGGAGTTAAAAGGAGGAACGCGTGGTCCTTAAGGACATTGAAAAGGGACGATGGTTTTATAAATAACCCTTTCAGAAAACAGAGCGAGCCTTTATTAAATCGTAAATTGCTTTAATTGGTAAATGCCCGATTTGAAAGGAAAATTTTCACCAATAAAATGGAAACACGTTAAATTTATTTCTACTTAAATTTTTAACGTCCGTTTGAATGAAATTTACAGAATTTTCGAATAGGTAACGCTAGTTAAAATTATTGTAAATTTGGTTTGAAATTTTGTCATAGTAGGCAATTTTATGAATAGGTAGCTAGACACATTTCAAAAGCGTTATATTTTTTTTTTGCTTTTGAATAGAAGGTGTGTTTAGGGAGTCTTGGTTTATTCCAAATAAATGAAGCACAGATTTTTGTCATTTTTGGTTTAGTGGATTCTACTCGAAAAAAAATTCGAAAAATGGTTAGCAAATAATATAAAATTTAATATTACAACTACTATGGAACGGATTTACGCCACCTGTGAAAAATTCCATAACAACAAATTTTTTATTTACTTGACAACCATTGAGTTTCAAAACATTGGTACGCAGATTTGTGAAATAAAATTTTTAACAAATTTATTTTTGAATCTATTATTATATTTTTAATATATTTTTGAATAAATTTTAAACGTATTTTTTGGAATAGGTAAATTATTAATTCGAAATCAATATTCATATTCCGGATATCTATCGGCAAATCTAGTATAGGATAAAAATGATCGATTCTAAACCATCTGAACCATAAACTATTCTAAACCATCCTTGAAAAACTAACACTTATATCACCCAATTTTGTTTGTTTGAATCCGTGCAGCCTTTGAGGAGGAGACTGGTAACAACCAATCTGCAGACCAGAAGAAAATATATAAAAAAATGATAAATTTATGTACCTATTAAGATAAATATTCGTAACAAAAAATTTATCTAGCAGATTTTCGATAAGCATGCATGTCATTCTTTTGGCTTTTTGGGTGTGTGATTTTCTTCCTCGAAAACCGCTGATGATAATCTTTTCGACAATCTTTTAAAAATAAAAAAAATATAGGATTAAAAAGAGACGCGGGGAAAAAGTTGGTACCATGGTCCAATTTCTAAAGTAATTTGCATTGCAATTCAGTAAAAGCTGAGCCATCATATTTTTTTCAATTTGGAATATAAAAATAACGAACGATTCAGGGCTCTCAAAATTCTTTTTTTTTCTTTAATATTTTAACGTTTTCTTAAAACAGGCAAATTCTCCATCTTGTTGGAATTAACATTTTTTTTTATCAAATTCTTAATTAAATTGGAATAAAGAACATTTTGGCATATTTTGGCGGCTTTATTTTTGTGAAATATGTCGTGAATAATGGTCACACAAAATTTGAAACGAATACCTCGATTTTAGCTAAGACTGAACGAGATTTTATCGTATTTTGACGTAATTTTTCAATCAACTCGTTAATTAAACAAATCCAAACAAAACACAACAAACAATTAGCAAACAAATTGTTGGTGTTTACTAATGTTATGTAATCATAAAGTCATCATGTTCGATTTTTAAATTTTAATCTTAATGTGAGCAGTTACGGGCTTACGACCATTTTCAACTGTTGTTTTTAGAGTTGGCTTAGTGTACGATCTCTTTAACATCTCTCAACTTTAGGTTATCAAATTTTCAATCCTTAAATAAGCATGAGTGTTTTCGCTAATGTCTATTTAAAATACTACGCCCTCGGCAGGATTTGAACCTGCGACTCTAGCTAATAGTTAGATATCGAGCCATCTATTGGAAATTGTGAGAAACGTTACGAAGTGGCCAAAGGTCCTGCAGTTTTGACTCAAATATTAAATAACTAGCTGCCCCGTCGAACGTTGTCCCGTCTTTTGTTCTTTAACCCTAATATCCATTTACTACTCGGGGTTGGATTCCTGACTCAGATCGGACGGTACAGGTTGTCTGGTAGAGAATGCTTCAAGCAATAAGTTCCGCCAGCTTTACTAACACCTAATAAATAACGCTCTTCTATCCTACATATATAGAACGCTCTTCTATACATTTCTTTGAAGGATGGAATTTGAAGCAGAAGTATTTAAACATCGGTATATTGTTCTTTATTGAGAATAATGTTAAAGCAATAATGATTTATTTCTGAAAATTTTATTTGTTTTAATTATCCATTTGTATCAAATAAACAAATCTACCAAACAAACTTGTTCTTATGAAATTATCAAATACTTACATGAAAACTCATTTCGACCCTTGCCTTATTTTGATAAAAAAACTTACCGGAGCATTCGTATATTTCAATGAAATCTGAATTGTGGTTTTATCTTATCACAAGAAAAATATTAAATATTTATTGGTCGTTCTTTTGAAGATACTTATACAATTTTATTGAACATAATGAAATTCAGTTTTTTTTTTATATGTATTTCATTAATTATATTGGGTAATGTGAAACGTATGCTAATTAACCAATTGATATATGCCAGTCTTTACAACTTTTCAATAATTGCCTGCTAAATTTGAACCATTTTGGGTTTTATATCTTATTTCATTGACGCTATGATATCTTGAATTTTACGAAAACATAATAATTCGATTATTTTATCAAGCGAAATAGACGCCTTCTGTAATGAGCCTGTGATTTTTGAAAAAAGCTAGATGATTTAATAACTAAAAATAGGTAAACGTCGATTTTGTAAAACATCACACTATTCTGTCAAAATCCACGTGTCAATGAATTATTGGGATTCTTCAATGACGCTGCAATCAGTTCAAAGTTATATGTCTTTTCGCACCAATGTTCAAACAATTACACACAATCACAAGACAATTTTAATTAAGCGTAATGAGCAACAGTGTAAAAGAATTGTGAACAGATAATTTAAGGTTCAGCAATTACCAGAACCTAATTTTCTCGCGAAACGTTGTCCTGTGATCATTTTGGATTTATGTAATGATAAATTAATTACCTTTTAACCACTGTAATTCCCACCGATGCATCTGTTTTAAACCACATTAATATTATGTTTTGCATCCGAATTCTCTGTAATCAGTCTCACCAACTGTCAAACAACTGACAGTACCTGTCAACGCCAATTTAATTTCCAAATTGGAAAAAAAAATAAAAAAGTAGTATAAAGGTTACCTACTTTTCTAATTTTCTATTCATTTTTCTTATTTTTTTCTTCTAAAACAACATTATCTTGATGAAAGCCTACACGGCAAAAAGAATTAGCGAAATCGATCCAGCCGTTTAGGCGTGATGCGATGACATCGTGAAATAGCTCTCCATTTTTATATATAAGAATAAATTACCACGAAGACGTCTTCATAATATGATTTTTATACATATTATATTTTTGCCTGTCCTTAGTCCTGATGTAAAAATAAAACATCTAAAATACATTGACTTAAAACCAAAATATCTTAAAACTTTCAATTTCAATTTTCTTCCCTGAAAATTGAAATTGAATGAAACCATCTAGGGACGGTATATTTAAAGTTTTACGTAATTGTTTTGGTAAGTTGGAAAATTATTTTCAAGTGGGGCTTTTTTTTCGAAAAACATAATTTTGAGATCACTTCTAAAATTATTTAAATAACTAGCTTTCCCGACAGACGTTGTCCTGTATAGTCCTTACAAAATGATCGAATGATTCGATCGTTTGATTTTCGAACACTATTTATTTGCACGCTAATAAGCGCTTACTAGCGTGCACTTAGCTTTCGATCAAACTCGTACTAGCCTCACTGTTGTATGTGGCATTCAGAAAGAGACGCTTCGGATATTTGAATACTACGAAGTGTTCCGTATAAAGTGCATTCCTGTGATATGCAGGTACTTAGCTGCACCCTTGTGAAATAAAAGCACCCCTTTGCATCGGTGGTGGTTTAAAGGATGGCAAAATATATAGTGCAATATTGCATTACTTAACCATCTATGAACGAGAATATTTTTGTGGCCATTTTACTAACTAAATACCAACATTACGTTACTTTGAAAATCCAAAAAATGCATTTTGAAATTTTGATTCAAATTAAGTTAAATAACGTATTATAATGAAAAAAAAATCTGATAATGAACCGCATTTCAGAAAACAAAGAAATATCGATATAGGTCTCTTTTTCGGCTTTCTCTTGCCATCCTGTGCCATTAATTTCCGTCCACTGTTCCAATGCCTCAGCTGTGGCCTATAATGTGTTTCTACGACCTGTTATTGGCCTCCACTCCAGAGTGAATAAGAGCAGTATAGAGCGATATGAAAGTTTGATTGGTAAGGTGAGGAATGATACCTAATATTAGAAAGGAATGTGGAGTGGATGTTAGCGTAGTAACTAGAATGAATGTGACTAAATTAAGGTAGTTTGGGCATGTAGAGAGAATAATCGAGGTGAGAATGACTAAATATACCTAAATCTGGAATAATGGGTGCACGCAGACGAGGCCGACCTCGAATGACATGGTCCGACCATATCGGTGCCGTTCTAGAGGAGAGCCAAGTCAGGAGCAAAAGGAATAGAAGAGCATGTACATATACGGAATGTTATACGTTTGGAAGAAGCAAAAGTTTGGATAGGAAGGAATGGAAGTCCGTACTCTCTGCTTACCCCCTTCGGGAAACCGTGTTATGGGTACAAAAACAAATTGTTATAAGTAAAAGGTAAATTAAACTTCATTTATGTTACAATAATATCGCGCAATACTCATAGGTAGTAAATGCAATGTAAGGCCTATCTTAATTAATAATTACGTGTAAATTATAATAAAAAAAACAACAATTTAGTTTTGTTCTCGCGTAAAAATATCCTTTTCAAAATGATATGTGTGTTTGTAAATTTCTACCATAGATGGCGGTAAAGTAGGAAGTTTATCACACGTGAAGTAAGTTGCCAGTTAGCTTATATTATTTCATTGCTATCACTTTCTCGTTCCGGTTTCGAAGGACCAAAATTGTTAATAATTAATTAATTTTTGGAACCTGGGTGTGGATACTTCCAATGTATTACGCATCGAGGTCGCAATCCTTGCGATATTCCTACTAACGGTTAGCCCAGACCACTACTATTGTCTATGTCTAACAATTACCAAAAGTTTGAGATCACTTCAAAAAAATCTAATGTAGTCCCAGACGCTCCGGTGTAACCTGTAGTTTTTTAGACCTGCGCAGGCGACTGAAGAAGAACCGAAATCAATAATACATAATAATATAATTCCTTTATTGATAATAATATAATAATTATAAAAAGTTAGAAAATTTAAGCCGGGTGCAAATATTTATGTATTTTTCATTTTTCTATACAAATTTGTCAGTAAGTATAAGCCGGCGAAACTTATTGTCTAAGGCAATTTTTTTCAGTAAACCGGTCCCGTCCAATGTGAGACATGCCAACCCCTGGTAGATATTTCAAGTGAAAAAAAAAACTCTGACCCGACCGGAAATCGAACCCGGGACCTCGTGATCTGAAGTCCAAGCCTATACCACTAGGCTACCGAGGTCGGTTAAATATAGTCGGCAATTAATAGCTTTCGAAGTATCTGCGCATGCCGTCTGCACAGGTTTACTGTACAGTATACCTACTAGGGCGCGTGTGGCCGGCAATACTTTATGTTAAACATCCTACTCTCCATCGCTCATTGTATTACTTGGTGCTTTTTGTATCAACCGTTTTGTAATGTTGGTAGTTTCGAGTCCGTGTGCTTTTTTCTTTAGGTGTATGGTTTGCGAATCGTTTGGAATCGATAGGACGCCTTTTTTGCCTTAAAATTCTGCTTAGTGACAATTTCTACCAAGTTTGACTATATTAAGTTGAAGGTAGGTAGGTATATGTACGAATATGTACCATTCCAATAGCCGATTTTGGTACATTAAGTACTTACTTAAGTTCCTGCAAAATTACTGAACGATATTTAATTAGGATTTACTAGGATTCTTGTCCACATTACTTCATTTTCTAAACATTACCCAGTTTAAATTCACCTGAAACTATACATTTAATTGGCTTCTGTCCTTTGCAACTCGCCTGCTAATGATTCCACGCAAGAAACAATGCTTCAGCACATTATGTAACCTTATCACAAACTATTATTATTGTAAGTTTTGTAATTAATCAGCATATCCGTCGAAGTAATTATTACTTGCTTTAAACTTACATTATAGTTGCTTACCTACTATAATATCATAATTTGGTTTTCTGTGATGTAAGCAATATTATGTATAATATGAAGTAGGTAATTCTAGCTGACTCTTCGAATTTCGAGATATTATGATTGTTATATAGATGAATTACGAATATTTGTTTAGTCAATATGAATAGCCATTTTGTTTTTTAAATAAGTGTTTTTTTTTCTAAAATCAACAGCAACGAACTGTACAGAAGAACTAAATATGATGGTGAAGCTTTACTTGACGTGTGGAAGTTTGAAGTGGTTATTGAGACCGACCTGTTTTGTCTACCCGGTTATGAAGTAATACGGAATGGGAGTGACTACCTGAAAACATTTTTTTATTTTGTTTTAATTTTATGTCTGAAACTGAAGGAAACGCATGAACAGATTTGCCGATACAATTTATCTGAGTTTGCAGAAAAATAGCGCGCGGTACAGGCGTTTCAAACACCTTCAAATATGACTAATTATTCCTTATCTTCTATTTTTTTTTTTGTCATTTTTGGTATTTTATCCACAAGGTTTGGCCAATCTTCTAATATAAGATAATATCTTCAGTACTTCTTTTACATCTTGATTTCCTTTTTTATTGAAATAGTTACCAATCACATTTCCAAATTCGCTGAGAATTCTTTCCAATTGACTAATCTACGTAGAAAATAAATAAAAACCAATTAAAGAGGTAGCCACTGCCATCTATGGATTTGGAAACAAGATGACCGGAATCACTGATAATCGTGACAGTATTATCTATGTACATGAATGTTTAAGGAACATCTTTCCATTGTTTTAATATGAAATTTGAGATGTTTTTTTATAAGTTTTATTAATGGGAGTCTTTGTTTTTCACGTATAATAGGAACTTCATGTTAAATCAATATACTTACGTTATACATTTCAAATCTACGCTCTGCATCGATTATGCTCGGTACCATTCTAACGACACTTTGATTTTAAGACATGGAACTTCTAGGATGTGCTCGAACGCTGTATAACCAGACCTCGCTTTATCCGTTCAACCCTCAATTGAGCAATATTTAGATGTAATTTTTATAACTAAATTGTTTTAAGATCCAAACCAAACAAACACTCCCTTTGAACTCCACGCATAGGGAGGCAAAAAGAGCTCTCCACTGCACTCGATCTTGCGCAATGCTTATGAACTCCTCCCACACCAAATCCATTTGCCTCAGCTCTCCCTCGAACGGAACACGGTATAAGAGGGTCTTCCACGTCTTCGAGACCCTGATGGGAGGAAAAACAGCGCTCTCCTCGGCCAACTGTCATTCGGTATCCTCAACACATGTCCCAGCTATGTCCCAGCATATCCCCTCCGTAATGGTGGAAGTGATGGGCCTGCGCTGGGTGCGCCGACGTATAGCGTCGTTCGTGATGCGGTGGTACCATCTTATACCCGAAATTCTCCTGAGGCACTTCGTTTCGAATGCAGATACTTTTTGTGCCTGGGCTTTAGTTAAGTGAACATAAATACATAGTTGAGTGAACACATATTCATTTCAAAAAAGGATGTCACAATATTTTGTCTATAAATATGCCGATTTGAGTAACATTAAAAAATATTGGCGTATCTGAAATATTAGCCGCATCATGAATTGAAATAAAATGGATTTAAATAGGTTTCAATCTAGACGGCATCAATGTCTTTTAATTACTTTTCTCTCCATAGAAAACCGACGTAAGACAAAATTATAAAACTTTGCGGGAAATTTTTAATCACTTTACTACGTCTTATTGTTTTATTCCTTTTTTTTATCTTGACACAAAAAAGAAAGCTGTATTGTTTTTCCTTTGTTATCGAATGAATTATGCATGACGTGGACCTTTCTTCAGGTAGAGAACATTTTAAAAATAAATAATAAATCCATAGGGATTTGGTTTGAGGAAATGAAGGATAGGATCTAGTTGTTAATTTTAAAACTTACATTTTGGCAGTAATAATTATATCTCCAGTAATTGTTCAATCTTTGACTCCAGGGCCTTACTCTTCATTAAAATTTGCGATTCCGATCCAGTTGCATTATCAATATTGTGATATTTTTAAAATTTGGTTGCTAAGCATGAAAATGGTTCCACGATTGGTTTATTTTGAATCCAGTTTTGCTTTACGCAATAAAATGGTAAGTATATGGTAAAAAAATACCATCTGACTGGCAGAAACCATTCCCCAGCGCTTCAATATTTTAATTATTGTTTAAATTGTATTGTACTTCTCTTTTTAAATGTATTATTTGCTAGATTTCTCTTTTTAAATATATTATTTGCTAGAAATTATAGACGCAATAATTAAATTTTTTTTTATTAGAACTACAAATCTCTCTTTTTCGTTGTTGTTTTGAGTTAAAAGTCTTGAAAAAATGCGGTCAAGTTACAAACAGTTGTCAAAAAATGCAATAAGTTTTAGTGGTTTAAAACCATGTTCGCGTTCTTGGTTTTAGTGGTTTAAGACCAATTTAGGATACGACGTTTGCATGGATTCAACGTACGACATAGGTAGAAAATGAACAAACTTTTTGGTTTTATTTATATGGATAGTGGTCTCAAACCATATTTTTGTCTTATTACCATTTTTAATGAAACCGTTTTGGAGCAAATCGGATGGATGGTGTCCGAGAACTGGCATAGAAACATTTTGTATTTTATAAGTACATACATTCATAATCCCTTTTACAACCCACTCATAGGAAGGCCACAAGAGCTCTCCTCTCTTCTCTCTTTTTTTTTATAGATATTGATTATTACCTTTTGTTAAATTGGCCATTCGCTATATAGCTGTGCTAGAATATTACCATAACATATCTCAAAAACATGATACATATTTTGGAGATGTTATGGTAATATTCTAGCACAGCGATATAAATATATTAAGGAAGAAAAATTACATTCCTGGTTACTTAAATTGTTATGAAGGCGGTCGTGATCTTATAATTAAATAACTCCGCGTAATTTTTCTACTATAAACGCTTGTTAATAAGATAGAATATTATTAGGCCTGGGTGTAAGTAAGGTGCAAAGCCGTCCGTCTTGGAGAATCTCTTGGTGTGGGAACAGACTTGGTCCAAATCTTAACAAAATAAATTATTTCCGAGTAGTTGATACGTGGAAGATACTCTCATAGGTGCTGTGTTCTGCAGCCCGATTCACGGAAAAGTTTAAGTCTAAGTTTAGTTCGAAGTTCGAACGAAGTTCGATTCAAACTTTTCCTTGAATAGGGCTGCTGGTAATAATAATTGTAGGCGGCGACTATCTACAGTCTATGTACCTATTCACGGAAAAGTTTGAATCGAACTTCGAACTAAACTTAGACTTAAACTTTTCCGTGAATCGGGCTGCTGTTCGAGGATGTCATAATCATTTCGTAACATCGAGCGCAATGGGGAGCTCTCGTTGCCTCCATAGGACTAGGTCTTGTATCTTTAATTGAATTAGTGTCAAATTTTAAGAAGATATTTTTATAACAAAATTAAACCACTAGGACCCTTTGGAAACGATGGGTTTCTAATAGAATTTTTATGACTTTCGTATGTTTTCTTAAAGAACTCATACGAAAGTCATAAAAATTCTATTAGAAAATCCATCGATCGACATTTGAGAATAGGATCCCTGCAGGCTTTCGTAAAATTTGCCGTTTCAAATACTGTGTATCGTTGAAGATGCCGTCATGGCATTTTTGAATGGTTTTGAATCTTGAGCTCTTGTTGCCTCCCTATGCCATTAAGTGAGTCGTAAAGGGAGTTTGATTGATTTGAATTATTGCAATGGTCATTTGGTATGCCGATTAGAATTTACACAAATAGGGATCAATAGATTCATGGGCATGGGATGAATCAAACTACAGATCAACTAGATAAAGAGTGACCTATCTATGAATGCATTTAAAGAAAGACTTCAGGACATGTATGCACTGACGAATAACCCGATTCTGAACTTTAACATTTTGAGAGATCAACAATGCGAATTATTTCCGCTTCTACAGGCAAGAAATACCCTTATACTTCAATCAAGAAATACGGTTGATTTCGGACCCGTAATCATTCCCTGGAGTATGCCTCTATTATTTACGACGCATTATTCTCCTTGGCGCGCGCTTGCTCCAACACACTTTCCCGTCTGCTTGCTTTGTTAGTTTCATCTCTGCCATATTCCTGGAAACCTATATTAAAAAAATAATAAGTTTACCAAAATTTTCAAATAATAATTTAAAAAGAGCGAGGTAATAAATTATTGTGTTTTTTTTTCTCGCACGTACATTTTTTAATATAATAACGTTGTTATCTACTAAACGATTATGTTGTAAATATGTTACTTAAATATAAAACAAAAACTCATCATAACGCCAGACATAAAAAAAATACAAAGGTTTAAAATTTGACGTTTCTTCTCGTAGTAACTGTTATAATATCCAGGAACCTCTGATATAGCATCACATCATATTATTTCGTCGACAACATTACTCTCTGATACTGATGATTGTTAGTATTGTTTTAGCAACTCATATCGACTAACGGACGAATAATAAGTATGACTAACATTTCCCGAGCATATTTGAATGTTTTGGTTTTGACGAATATATTAAAATATTAGGGTTCAAAAAAATATCGTGTTACAGACGAACTTCACAAATTATGATAAAAGATTGTCAAGTTGATGTTATAATTCCTTTGAAAATTTATATGCTTGCATAGTAAATGTACTTTTTATTGAAAGTGCAAAATCTTTCAATGATGAAACATATGGAAAAAAAGTCATAGACATAATGGATCGGGTTGGTCAGCGGCCATGTCATGATCATGGGACGAAAAAAGTAATAGGCCCAAAGAGTTGGGCCGATGAAATTATTTTTTTATTGATTCAAAATAAATACCAAGTGGCATAACAGTTTACGCATTTTCACCACTAGGTCTCAAAATTATTAACTACTAGCTGACCCGTGCGTCGAACTTCGACTTAACCCAGAATAAAAAAATTATATTGACTTATTACATGAATTAAATATTATATGTGTTATAGTGTTGTATATTATGTTGCCGGATGAATAGAATCCATTAAACCTATTTTTTACCAAATTATTATTGAAATAGCCATATTATGAACAAAAGAAGAGAAAAAAAAAACGGAAAAGCAGATGAAATGACAAACAAAATCATAAAGCAAAATAAACATAGTCTGATAATATAACATAATGTACACCAGTAATAATGGTAGTGTCATAACACTATACACATCAACTGAGACACAACATAATCTTCATGATGGGTCATGACCTGTCGCGTGTAGAAGTTGGCAAAGAAAAGCCTAAGATAGAGTGTAATGAAAGAAGATGGAAGAGGCCTATATCCATCAGAGGAGAGATGGCTGAGGAAGAAGAAGCAGACGAAGGAATACTACGTTTTCAACGCAGAAGCAAGAAATTACGTGCATAATCACGAGAGTTGCTTATTTTTTAAAGAACAAAATATTTTTCGGACCACATAACCTCTAAACGCACATTTTCTTTCAAAACGCAACCTCAGAGAAGAAAAAAAAGGAAAAAGTAATTTCAAAATGTGTAATGGAAGGAGATCGTCAAGGTAGGTGGAGTATTGAGGAGAATTGTAAAGAAAAGCTAAAGCCGCCACAGGTTGAACACAAAGAACTCACGGGCGTGTGGCAGACAAAAGTTAATGAGTGTCTCTGGTCCCCAATGGGCCCATCTCGCAGGGGGGGCGGATCATAACAGGTCGCCACCTTATTTACATAATTTCTATTTTATCAGAACCGTGATGGATTTCTTCCAGCTATCCCCGATACACTTAAACCTTGATTTAATGTCATTCCATTGTACAGCCTCATGTTGTTTTTGTGATATAAATAAGCTGGTGTTCTGTTTAAGACGAAAGCGAATCTTATGAGAAAATGAATGTAGATAGATAAATTAAATGAAATTCTTTTCAAGAAGGTTGTGAGTTGAGATCTAGTGCCGACTATATTCCGATTTAGCGACACCTATGTTAGATATCAATAAGCGTAATCTACGGACGAGTTTTTCTTCAAATCCATACTCCCGATGTTTCAGAATATCCCCCCCCCCCCTCTCCCCAAAAATCACGTGGACTTTTTTAGTACAAAGAATTGAATTTTCGTCAATTGTATACTGGAAATAAAATACGCACTAAGCGCCAAAAATGAAAAAATGAGTTGTGTATGAGGAAATGTACTATAAACCATTGCCAATAGCCTAAATATTGCACTAAGTCCGTAGCGATGATCTAAAGGCGTAAAACAACAGATCCAAAAATCATCGTAGTACTATGTCTAGGTATATGGGGGAAAAATCAGTTTTATTAGATTATCTCAAAATGAATTTTTTGGTACCTACTTAGTGCGTATTTTATTTCCACTATACAATTATTTAAATTTCTGCTGGTGAAACTGCGTTTCTTTAAATTCATCAGAAAAAATAAATGCACGTGATTTTCTCACTGGAACCCCCCTCCCCCTACGTAATATTTCGTGTTTTTTTTCAGACCCCCCCCCCTCCCCTTTTTGGGATCACGCGATTAATACTCTAGCTAGACATTTCTCTTCATTGTCTTCACTCATTTAAGTAGGTGCCTATTAAGTTATCGATTGATTCTCAATTATTTTATTTCATAACCTTCTTAAATAGCAGTTCCATTGTATTTCCTGAGCGTTTAATAATAATAATAATAATTTACCATCATATTATTATTATTATCATTGAGGTTATTTTTTATGGACTTCCGCAATTTACCATACTTTCATTTCCACCTCCGAGCCCATTCTAGAGATATAATGAGAATCTGTTTCATGGAAAAACCCCATACACACTCGCTAGACGCGGTGAAAGGCACTTTTTTAGTTGGATGAAATAAAAGTATCCGCTCTTATGAAAATAAACTCTATATGTATGAAAATTGTGGCTTCACAATGAGAGGAGGTAAAATGCCATTCAACACACTAACAAAAACTTTGTGTATTATAATATACCTTTTATAAATTAAAGAAAATGTTGAAAATGTAGGTAGATTTTTGATATTTTTATCAAGAAGATTTATCAAAATGATAAGAAGGAACAAAAAAAGGGTTATCAACAAATAATGCCACAACTAGCTTTCCCGACTGACGTTGTTCTGTGGTCCTTTCCAGAGGCGGCCTGTTCATATGTGCATAATGTCCACTGCGTCTCCAGAAACAAAAATATATAATTAATTTGATCGAGTTAAACTAATAAAATAATAACATTTAAATATTTCTAAAACATCCATATTTTATTCGTACCTATTCAAAGCTCAGGTGGGAACAACGCGAGAATATATGCGCTGCGCACTCGCTCTATCTCGCCTTTGAAGTATCGAAGCTGCGTATGCACATTTTAAAGTGTCTGACAATTGATAATTTTGTTGACTTTGTATGAAAATTTTCTAAAACGTTCGAAACGGTGGAGTAAGTGGAAAAAGTTACTGTAAGTTCGGCAGTTACGTATGCGAAAATGAGAGGGAACTACCAATAGGTCCAGCAAACAATGATTTTGTTGTTATAGATTTTTTCATAGATGACGATGACGTCGCAGGAATTCCGTTCCATACTAACTTTAATATTATATCTTATACTATTTCTTATCCATTTTTCATCTTTTTATTAGTTATTCTGTTATCCGGAGCGCAGAAGAATCCAATAAATCACACATCGGAAGAATCTGTTCAGCCAATTTCGAGCTATTAATGTTCGCACTAAGCCCACTTTCTTTTATATTATAGATTTCAAAGCTCTGGGTCTTTGTTAGTTTGGTATAAATGCACCTTAACATGTGCACAATAATAGACGTTTTAAGTAAGTGTGCATGCAACGTAATCATGAGGACGAATTTGCCAAATGTTATTATATATATATAGGATTGGACGCGGACGGGTCCATGTCTCTAGGAGCAGCTGGTTCTGAGAAGATAATAAGGGAGTCAACGACAAAGGAGTGTATGAATATTTATAATGTTAAATGGAGACAATTATGTTTTATTTGTTGTACGCAGATAAAGTACATATTCCCTTAATGAGAAGTAAACACAGTCGCTTAAATTACACAACATTAATAATATAATCAACAATTTAGAAAATAAATAATGGAATTTGATCCTTACTGATGGCGGACTCTGTAATGTTAAATACATTTATTTTTATTTATGTTCGGGGCACCTGCAGATAGAATGGAAAAGTCTAAACTCAACCCAATACCCTTGGAATGCACTTCAAATTAATATGAATGACTTTGCTTACTTACTTACTTAGTTAATCCACTTTCGCTCCCTAGGTGGAGCATGTGGTCGCCACAAAGCCTCGACAAGCATCTCTATCCTGGGCTACATCCAGGGCGTCATTAAATTCCAACATAATTTTTGTTTTAGTGATAATACGATGATTTTCAATAAAATATATCACGCGTTTAGCTATAAAAAATCTCTCCAGCATGACCCCTAATACGATTTATATTTAAAAAAGCTCGCTTCATTTCTTCTTTAGGTGCATAGGATTACTTATAATATATGGTTATTTATTTTATTTTATTTATTTATTTATTTATTTTATTTCTCATATTTTCCATAGGCCCCGTCTGGGGCACTTGGATTCGTTATGGTAGGTACAATACAATGACAAAATAACAATACAATGATGAATTGACAATTATAAAATAATGATAATTTAATATTCAATGCCATTCTAGATGTAAAGGGTCCAGAATGGCATTTCGTCAAGTATATAAAAAGGGATCACAAAATAATTTACAATAAGCCATTTACCTACATACAATGTGCTGCCAAAATAAAAATATATTAGATATCAATGTTAAATGTTGCATATAGCTTCATTTAACATGTCGTCAACAGAGTAAAATTCATTATCAACAAGATACATCCTCACTCTTCTACAAAACTTGTCCTCATTTTCGTTTCTTACTTCGAGAGGTAATTTATTAAATAATCTAATGCTTATACAAATAAAGCTTTTCGACATCTTTGCAAGTCTGTGCTTTATAGGTCTTATGTCGGAGTTATGACGGGTCTCGTAATTGTGAAACTCGGCATTTATTGGGGTATTGGGTACATTCTTCCTGGCAAAGAGTAGACACTCCCAGATAAAAGCACTTGGCATTGTTAGTATACCCTGAGCTTTGAATACGCCGCGGCAGGTATCCCGGGGTTTCATACCCATGACCGCTCTCAATGCTCTCTTTTGCAGAATAAAAACCCCGTTGTCCGCATATGTCTTTGACCTTTCTTATGGCATAAACAGCTGCACTGAGCTTTTTGCACAATTTTTCTATATGAGGGGACCATTGTAGTTTTTCATCAATTATGATACCCAAGAACTTACAGTTTTCAGTTAGAGCAACGGATTTTTCTGTTAGGATATCCGTCACTGGACAGTTTTGGGCTTTACTGCCCTGTTTTAGAGAAAAGTGAAGAGCATTTGTTTTCGTCACATTTAATATTAAATTATTGTCACTAAACCACTTCTCAACACAATCAAGGGTAATTTCAATATTTTTGGATGTTTGTTTCGCCTCGACTGTGTCAGAAATTAGAAGAGACGTATCGTCAGCAAACATGACTATTCTATCATCTGGGTTCACTGCACTTGGTAGATCATTTATATAGATCAAGAATAGCAGAGGGCCCAGTATAGAGCCCTGTGGAACACCATATTTAATATTGCTCATTGATGATCTAACATCACCAATCACTGTTGTTTGCTTTCGACTGGTGAGGTATGATGTGAAAATTTTTTTTTCCACATTTCTCACACCATAGTGATGGAGTTTTTGTATAAGTACATCATGACTAACACAATCGAAAGCTTTAGTTAGATCGCAGAAAACACCATAAGTATCTCTGCCCTCTTCAAATGACAGCAATACTGATTCTACTAAAGATGTTATACCATTCTTCGTGCCCTTGTTTTTTTGAAATCCAAACTGTTGCATATGTAATATATTATGAGAAACAAGATAATCGGTGAGTTGTTTAGTGACAATTTTCTCCAATATTTTACTTATTACAGGAAGAATAGATATTGGTCTAAAATTATTACAGTCGTTAGGATCACCCTTTTTAAATATGGGAATAACTTTCGCAAATTTAAGAAGGGCTGGAAAGGTGCCGTTGTCAAGACATAAATTGAATATTATAGTTAAGTTGTCAACAATTTCATAAATCATCAATTTCAATAACTGTGGAGACATGAACCACAAATCTTGCGATGTTTTATTTTTTATCATTTTAACTATGTTTAAAATATCACATCTGGTGACTCTTTTAAATGTAAATACACTATCAAAACCCACCGAGGTTCTCAAGTGCTGCATAGCTGCTTCAGTGCTACAAGTCAAATTCTTTGTAAGCGATTCTGCGATGTTTGTAAAGTATGAGTTGAATTTATTTGATATTTCTAAATTTTTCTCATAGCTATGATGCGAGAGTGAGTTCTGACCAGAGTCATCAGATGATCGTCCAGTCTGATTTTTTATTATATCCCAAGAAGTTTTAATATTATTTCTAGATTTTAAAATCTTTCCTTCAAAATACAATCTTTTAGCTTGAGTGCATACCCTTTTAAAAACATTACTATACAAACTAATATATTTTTGAAAATTTTTATCGTTTGTATTACGTACACTGTAAAGATAAAATAGTCTTTCTCTAGATTTCCTTATACCGACTGTCGCCCAATCACCAAAAGATTCTCTACGTTTACTTTTTATATTTTTGACAGGCATAAAATTATCAAGACATAGCAGTATACTATTGAAGAACTTACTAAATGTTTCATTAGCATTTCCATCATTAAATTGATCCCTAACAGATATCATATCTTCTTTCAGTTGATTAAACAAATTTATTTTTATGTTTTTATCTACTATTCTCTTTTTTACAGAATGATGCTTAGTATTACGATTGGAAATAATTTCAGTGTAAACTCTAATCAACTGACCAACATGATCTGATCTTGAGAGGCTTACAGAGCAAGAGTCCTCTAAGACCAGATCCGTGAATACATTATCTATGCAAGAAGTTGTTGTGTTTGTAACTCTTGTTGCAGTATAAAAGCAACGTGTCAGTGAGTAACTATTCATTAGGTCCATCAGGCCATTCTTCATAGCTGACTCAACATTTAAGTTAATATTTAAGTCTCCACATAAGACAATCTTTTTATTATTTTTGTTTGTTATTTTATTTAAGACACTTTCTGTTATTTGAATAAAGGATAAAAAACTACCAGACGGTGGCCTATATATACATATTATGATAATATTATACAACTCTACACATGATATTTCACAATGGCCCTCCTTGGATAAGATCACGATGTCATCTCTATTTCTTGATGGGTAACTCTCTTTCACAAGAATCATACAACCACCTCTCATTCTAGATTTCCTGCAAAAATAACTCGCTACTTTGTAGGTAGGAATATTGAGACAAGCGAGCTCACCTTCATTCAACCAGACCTCACACAAGCACAGCAAATCAATATTTTCACTCAAGCTAGACAAATATATTTCATGGTCCTTTCCCCTTATACCTTGGATGTTTTGATGAGCGATATTCATTCTTGCTTTTTTTGTGTTTGTCGAGGTAGTGGTTTCTGTATTCGAGATCCTCCGCATAAAAAACTCAAGTTGCTCCCAGTGTCAGTGCCCGTCCCCTCGTCATGCAATGTTGTGGTTATCTTATGCCTTGATTGTCTCTCCAGGACGTCAATATTGTTTTGGAATCTTTGATGTTTAAAATTTATACTAAAGATGAACTGTTCTAGGAGTTCACTCCTTCTATGGTGATTATTAACATCTATTACATGCACATTCCGGGTTTCCTGAGCTAATTTGTATAATTCAATGTTCGCTTTATAGATGCACTCATTTAGATGGGCTGCTTCCACACAACTGTATTTTATAGTCGTGATGTACACTGTGGGTTTGCTTGTGGATGCCTTTCTAATAATATTTTTTATATGATAGTTATACTTGCTTAGGTCTTTCCCACTTTCGTTGTTTCCCGTAACAATCAGAATGGTATCATCATCTTTGGCCCCATCCAACGTCTTATCTATGTCAGTTAAAAAATGGGTGATTTTTGCTCCTGGTTTCACCGTACATAGTATTCTTCTATTTCCTATTCTTTCCTTCAACCTAACTCCAACTCCCTTGCACAATTGATCACCCACGATGTGGACATTATATCTAGTTTGCTGCTTGTTTCCAGTCCTCTCCCGCCTCCTCATGTGTTCATCCGCCACCACAGGTATTTCGTCTATGTGATTTTTATCGCTTGTCTGTTTTCGGGGCTCAGATCTGTGTGTTACCATTTTAGGTCCAGCATGTCTTCCTGTCCCACCGTCCTTTTGCCCCTCCAATCTTTCAAACAAATCGTCGTAATTCCTCCTCAGAATCATATTACTATTTTCAGCCTCTCTTAATTTTTCAAGCAAATCGTGGTTCCCCTTTTTGAAACTCTCAACAAGTGCTTCTCTCTCTCTTCCGGATGATTCAATTTCCTTGAGAAGCTCGCTAATACTAATATTTTTTTGTTCAATTTCCTGAGATTTCATTTTATTGAGCTTCTTATAGGCATCCAGATCTTTGGTCTGCTTCTCCAGAAGAGTTATTTTCTTCTTGAGCAATGTTACTTCCTTACATCTCTCCTTTAATTCTCTCCTACAGACATTCAACTCCCCACTCACTCTTTCACCCTCCTCCTCCAACCTCTCAACCCTCTCACGCATAATCTGCCCTGTATCAACTGAGCTGTCATCAGGGCGGCTCATTGATGTATCAAACATAGTTATATAACCATTCCTTTCGGCCCTTGCACCACTTCTAGTCTCCATATTTGTGTAAGAAAGAAAAATGTGCACAAAGCAAAAGGAAAACAGACGTAATCAATAATAATTAAAAAAAAAAAAAAAAAAATATATATATATATATATATTATCGCGAATGGAGTTTTTAAATGAAAAAAATAGTAATAACCGTTGTACGGACAAAAATATAAAATAAATGAGAGTCTTGAAATCGAAGGCCCAAGGCCAAAAAATCAGCGCAACAGATAAAATTCTATATGTACTTGAAATTTTAGCATAGGCAATATAGGCATACCAATGTACAAAACATCGGTCAGAAAATGAAAATCAGAATCACACAAATAAACAGGCAATAGTCCGTACACAGACAGGCAACAACAACAACAATATATAGGTATATAATATTAAAAATAAAAATCAATAATAGTACCTACTCAATAGAAAGAAAAATTAACACCACTCAATAATAAAATATTTGCCTACCAGTCATAAAAAGATAATTAAAAAAATCACATAAATATATACACATAATATATACAATAATAGTATAATAATTGGTTATCAGTCAAAAAAAAAATAATAATAATAAAGCAAAGTAAAACAATAAAAGAAAAAATAGGTAAAAAGCAGTAAAAAGTCTATCAGAATTATACACAAAACAATATCTCGAGTCTATGGTCAGATGATGGCAGCAGGAGTCCGCGACTGCGCAGCGTGAAAGTGGTTAGCAACGTCGGGACGTTTGACAGTTTTCAAAACAAGCTCTTGCGCGTCAGGTGCATGTGGCCTCAGTGTTTTGGGCGGGTTAAATTGATCTTATGAGGTATAGTATCTTCAATGCTCTTCGACAATAATAATAATTGTTAAAAAACAATGGTGTGTGACTTGTGGGAGCAGTGTATGTGCGTACGTCATGTATTTGAACTTTTATCGGTAGCGACTTCTTACAATTAACGCTGTATCTTGTTTATATTATGTTGGTTCCGTAATATACACTATTTTAAAAAGTACTCGACTTCTACTATCCGTCGGATGTCGTGTGGATTAGGTGTTTACTATAAATTTTTCAGTGCTGAGTAGTGTCAATAGTTTCAAACACTTTGACAGATTGGCGGGCCCAAGTGTGCGCAAGTACAGGCGCGTGTGTGTATGTGTGTGAAAGTGGACCGGACAGTGGAATTTGTGATATCAGGGATCAAATCAATGTAAGTGTTCTTTCTTCAGATTCAAATAAACTTTTCTTACCACCAAAGCCAGTCTATATATCCAGTATTTATAATGCGTGTCTTTTTACCTTGACAATTTTGACTCATAGGTTGAAAAATTTTGTACTTAGGTCAAATTTTACAAGGAAATATACCCAGTTACTCTCTATCACATGCTAATTTATTATTTTTCAACACTTACATTTTATTCTTCATAAATATTAGTTATTTTTTAGCTTACCTATAATTATTTTCTAGCATAGCATTCCCAGAACATCAGTAGGTATATATTTTTTTGCTCAGAATGTAATATTGTTAAGTAATAAATGAAGAATATTCTTTGAATAATAAAATGAAATTAGTTAATTATAGGTATTATTACCTTTGTTAAGATAACCCTCTCTCACAATGTACCGATCCTTCAAAGCAGAGCTGAGGAATTTATACACGGTTTGGGAAGAGGTCATACAAGCTGCACAAAATCATGCGCAAGGGAGGTTCCAATATCAAACCATTGCAAAACAGATGAATATTCGTAAATTTGAACATTACGACTAAATGGCGAACGTTGTTAACGTAAAGTGATCACACTAACCCAACCTTCGAAATAACATTAGAAGATGGTCGTAAGCCCGTAGTGGTTTGTTCATATTATTTTAAAATCGAACTGTATGATCAGTCATCAGTTGTTGATATAATAGTTCGCACTAGCCCGACTTTCTTTAAATTATATCAATAATAGTATTAAAATAGCAATGAAAAAATTGCTGTTTTATAATGGAATATTTAAGGCTTTCTGCTCTCCGTTGTTCTCTGTCTCTCTCTCAGTATGTCAGGTGTGCGGTGTGCAAGTGAGACAAAAAAATTTTTTCTTTTCATCCGACAGTGATGATTCAGCTGATATTTTTATTTTGCGAAACTTCAAGCAACTAAGTTAGATCTTTATAACAATAACTCACAGCAGAAAAACACAGGTTTAAAATTATTGATAGAATGTAAAATGTTAGTTTAGTTTCGAAAGAATAACAAAACTTGAAGTTTAAATACTCAGCAGAATTTTTTTGCCAAGCATTAGAGAGATCAAAGGAACACTGAATTAAACATACAAAAAAATTATGAAACCAAAAACATAGAATCTCTAGTGCTGCAATAAAAAGTATATTATACACATCTTCTTGTTCTTCAATGGCTCTCCAGCCCAAACCGGGCCTTGGCCTACTCCAACATGTTCTATCCTCCGATGCAGTCCTGGAGCAGCTCCTCCGCATCCTTATCAGCCTCATCCCCCCATCTAAGCTTTGGTCTTCCCGCCTTTCTTCTTCCTCCTCTCTGTCGACAGAATTTTCTTTGGAGCCCGAAAGTTTGGCACCGTCTGTACATGCCCAGCCCATCTCAACCTTTGTAGTCTCGTGTGTGTTGAGGTCTTAGGGGCCTGGTAGATACTGTATAGTTCGTTGTTGTGGCGTATGCGCCATTCTTCGCCCACTCTCACAAATCCGCAGATTCGACGAAGTACCTTCGGCTGAACTTGCGGTCAGTGTTAGTGCCTCACATCTATACGCTAGCACTGTCTTAATAATTATTATGGTTTTGTACAGCGTTATTTTTGTCTTTCTATGGACGTCTTAAGATTTAATCATTGGCAACAATGAGAGATAGGTCTTGTTGGCAGCCGATATTATTTTCCTTATCGGTTCCTCGTTTTTTAATATAATACATAGAGAAAAAAAATAATTTAAAGAAACGACAAAATAAGAAGGAATAGAACCGAGAAATAAATACTTCTAATATTAACGTACATTTTATTACAATATGAATTTTTATATAATAATATAAATATTCTTCAACACTTATTTAGAACACAAAATCCTAATTCCAAAAAAAAACAAACTACCTACTTAAAATTTGATAATATTTATCTCTAATTCTGAAATAAGGTTTTTCCAGGATCTTTAAAGAAACATCAGATTCAATGAAAGGTAGGTACCCACTCGGGAACAAAACTTGGTCTTAGGTATAACTAAAAATAATATTTTCATTTTACATTATAAGAATATTAATATTATAGAATGTGGGATATGCTTTATGTTTCTGGCAGGACGCATTAGCATAAAACTGGTAATATTATCTATCGAAATAAAAATGTTACATGTTTATTTGTATCATAAGTTCCAAAACTATTGAACTTTGTATTCACTCAAATTCAAATGGTATATTATGGTAAAACAAAAAGAGACCTCATTTGGAACTCTAGGAACTAGGTATATGAGAATGATATAACTTATCTTTACATAATATTTTCATAGCATTTTTATGGCATCCTTTCGGTACCAACTGGCATTATATGGTTTTGAATCTACTAACTACGCAAAATAACCATGTACCTACTTAACAAGTCTGATCACTCATCCATTAGACACATTCCAGTATTCGGAAACTGCTACAGCATTGTCATTATGTAAGTACTCATACCTCACTTTAGGTATATTTTGGCGAGTGTGGAGATGTTCGTAACTTTAAGTCTCGCCGGAGCTACAGGAGACATCCTATTCCACACTAAAACCCCCACTTAATAACGAACCAAATGATAGAGAAAGTGAAACTAGCAAAGAAAAAGAAACTGATAGATTGGCAACACGAACAAAGTAACTGATGATCCATTCAAAGTAACTGATGACGCATTCAAAGTAACTGATGATGCATTCAAAGTAACTTATGATGAACCGAGAAGAAGAACTTTAAAAATACTCCTCAAAACCCAACGAGAAATGCCAGTTATCAGATGCTAGGCTAGACAGAAACATAAAGAACGAGTGCATTAGAAAAAGGACAGTGGTGACTGATGTGAGCCTAAAAACGGCACAACTAAAATAGAGCTGTGCTGGACACGTATTCAAAACAACAGATGACCATGGACCAAAAGAACCCTGCACGGCAACTGGAAGCCGGTAGCAGAAACTCAATGAGACCATATGACAATATTATAATGGAAGTGACCGACACCAGTGGTATGGAAAATAATGGAAGTCCGATTGGGAAAGGGAGACCTATCTCCCATGCAAGACTAGACTGACTACAGAGGGCTAATGATGAAGATTTTAATGGCATATTATCCACAATTGTTTCCTTTGAGGAAGATCCCAAATATGGAACTTACAAGCGTCAGGAGAATGCCTTTCTAAAGGAACTATGCCCAAAATTGACTTTTTTAAGTAAGTATTGATATAAGCGCAATACATGATAATATGCCACAATATAAAGAAAAATAAAGACATGGAAAATATGCATTTGGAATAATAGACAATATTATAAAAAGGAAACTTAATTGTTTATAATACATACAAAATTTATAGCAAATGTCAACTTTGACTGCGGCACACTTGGGATTTGCATATTTTGTCGCGGGACACCATTTGCGGACCACCGATTTTCTTAAAACATGCCAATAGGCATAAAATAAGCCAAGAGTTGCAAATTTCAATTGAGTATATAGATTCACTGCTCAATCTGAAGACCTTGTAACGCTTATATATTTGCGGACCACCGATTTTCTTAAAACATGCCAATAGGCATAAAATAAGCCAAGAGTTGCAAATTTCAATTGAGTATATAGATTCACTGCTCAATCTGAAGACCTTGTAACGCTTATATACGTGGGGTATCGGCTAGTATGTAATATTATTAAAATATCAGACAAGGGAACATTGTGCCGAGGGTACCTTTTTGATGTACATACGATCAGATTGGATAGACGGAGAGGAGGATGTGATACGGCAAGATATGAAGAGATTCAGAAAGGATCCGGAAAGGGGAAAAGAGTTACTTTAATAGAGTACCAAAAAGCCAAAACTGGAAATAAAATAACAAATGTATTTCAATCCCTTGGAAACATAGGGGTATTTTTACACAGTTTGAATCTGTTCTATAATTAAATATACTTATAGCAAATGTATCTATAAAGGAACATTTTTCTATATTTTTTTATTTATGTTTCTGTATGTGATATGATGGTTTGTCATTATGTATGCATGATATAATAATATGATGTGCTGTTTATATTGCTGTTGCTAGTTTTATTATTACTTTGTTGCGGTCGCATCATATCTATCCACCGCTTTATTTTTAAAAAATTCTTTTGTAAATTTGGTAAAAATATTTATTTTATCTTTTTACACATTTATATTAGTACCTACTGTCCCAGAACAAATTTTTAATATAGTGGGAAGGTAAATTCCAGGAAGGATTGTGAAGTCATATAATTGATAATTTAGACAATCATTTTGTGTGTGTTGTAACTCTTCTTCTTGGAAATTTCATTTCATTTCATTTCACCAAACGAACAAAGACCCAGAGTTTGAAAATAGGGTAAACATACTTTCCTAATGGACAGCAAGGAAATAATAACCAGAAAGAACTATCATCGCCTACTAATAAGTTGTTCCCATGGTGTCCAGTATCAACGATTATGAATTAATGTTTACCCTATTTTCAAACTCTGGGTGTTTGTTCGTTTGGTATAAATGCATCTTCACATGCACACAATAGACCTTGTAAGTAAGGGTGCATTTACACCAAACGAACATAGAGCCGAATCTAGAAACAGAGCATACTTTCCTTTATGGTTGATATTGGACACCATGGTTGATATAATATAATATGGTTGATATTGGACACCATGGTTGATATAATACACTAATGACAGATTAGTGTCCATATCAACGATCAAGAAAAAATACTCTACTTCCAGCTCTGGGTCTATGTTCTTTTGGTTTAAATGCACCCTTCGATGATACCTTGTCTTCTTCTTACCTAGCCTTCCTTGAGGACGGAATCGATATGTTCGATCCACGTCATTCTCGGTCGGCCACGCTTTCTTATGTGGGCCACACACGCTCCGGTATACCTGCACAGGTCGCCTGCGCAGGCGGCCTGTTCAGGTGTACCGGAGCGTGTGTGGGGGTAGACCTGTGCAGTTTTTTAGACCTGCGCAGGCGACCGGAGAAGAATCGAAAATCAATTCTTTCACAGGTTCACCGGAGCGTGTGTGGCGGCACTCCGGTCGCCTGCGCAGGTCTTTCAGTAGTTTTCCAGCGTTTGCATGGAGTGGTTGTGCATTCCTTAATTGCATATGGCTCAGTCGAGAGTAGAACTAGAGGAGTTTTTTTATAATTATTATTTTTTAAATAATAATATTTTTATATTTAGTATATAGCATTGTATTTAATTCTTTTTTTTTATTATAGTTATACAATGATGTATACTTCATATATAATATATTATTATTTAATAAATAAATATTTTAAATAATAATAGGTAAATAACACTCTTCTATACATCCAATCCAAACTCCCTTAACACCCTACTTAGGGACATATGGAGGCAACAAGAACTCTCCATTGCGCTCGATCTTGTTTATGACCTCCTCCCACACCATGTCCAGATTCCTCAGCTCTGCTTCGAAGAAGCGGAACACAGTATGAGAGGTTCTTCCTCTTCTTCGGGACCCTGATGGCAGGAAGAACAGCGCTCTCCTCGGCCAACTGTCATTCGGCATCCTTAATACATGTTCCAGCCAAGTCCATCTCTTCCACATAATGGTAAAAGTTACCGACGTATAGCGTCGTTCGTGATGCGGTGGTATCATATTAAACCCAAAATTCTCCGGAGGAATGTTGGTTCTTCTATACATAGGTGTCAGTATAGCCGGCGGAACTCAATGCTTGAAGCATTCTCTACCAGTCAACCGGTCCCGTCCAATCTGAGACAGGATTCCAACCCCGAGTAGAAATTTCAAGTGAAAAAACACATTGAAAATTTCTAACCCGGCCGGGAATCGAACCCGGGACCTCTTGATCTGAAGTTGGAGCCTTTGCCACTAGGCTACCGAGTTCGGAAATTGAATTTTTTTAAATATTTAGATTTATTTATTTATTTTATACTTTATGCATTGGATGCGCCTTTATGTGGCTTGGTGTGAACCTTCCTTAAGTTCCATCAAGTCATAACGTCCTACCTGATTATTGTTCCAATCCTTAATTACCCTTGTGACAATATTGGAGCAATATTCAGTTCCATTGAATAACTCACCGCATACGCATCATCATTAAATCATATTATCAATCGCATCAAATAAATAAACTTAAATAATCATAATAAAAATAAACACGAGCTCGTGCCGGATTAATCCATAAAATTAAATTATTTAAAATAAAAAGTGTAGTTCAAACTAGTGTGAGGAGAGCAAGAAAAACAAGGGTAAGTCCATATATCTTTCCTCCTCCTTTGTGATCTCACACCGAAGCCATTAAGGCGTATCATACTCTTTTCATATTGAGAGAAGAACACGCAAATTCTATTCACCAATCGATCGCAATCTACCAGAGCAATCCTAAATCCTATCTACAGTCCACGAAATCAACGAACCAGCGCCAACATAAAATCTGTTCACTTCGGCCGGATCATAAAAATTTGGTAACAAACTTAGAAAATCTTATCATTTTAGCTCGATTGTATAATTTCATATTCAATCGAATAAACCGCATCAGAAAAGGATCTCTGTGGATTGTGACGGGTTGGTGAGCAGGTCACATCAATATCATTAGTATTTTTGTTAACAATAATACTGTTAACAATTTATCATCATAGATAGAATATAAAAATAATTTATTCTATAATTAATTGTGTTTCCGCTAGGAAAAAAGAATTGTATCGCATGCCATAGAAGTGTTAATTTGTAGCATTATCATTATTATCGTCTATGGATCACATTGCAGAACATTAAAAATACTTATGTTCTATGGTTGTGAAAGTGACATTTCATGTAAACAAACTTGACGTTGACAGCCAATGTCAACAATATTACTAAAGTTATTCGAACTTTTGGTTAATAACAAATACCGCACTTATATCATTTAAATACATTACTTGTTATTAATTTATAGATATTAGACTACATTCTATATTTATATTGCAACATTTGTAATATTATTTATAGTTCTACAATATATTTTCACAACATCGCATACTATCTAAAGGTATATTACTTCTTATTAACATTATATCAAACTACGTTCAATCTTAATATTGCAACATTTTGTAATATTGATATTTCATTCATATATAACAAATAACTTGAACAAGTTTTCTAAATACGTTCAAAATGTCTCAAAGACGCATTGCAAATTTAGAAGCTAAAGTGTCAGCAAACCTTTTAAATATTCAAAAAATAGTAGACACTATAGAAAATATTGGGGAAAACCCTAGATTAAGAAAATTGTTCCTGTCAAAGGCTTCAATTTTAAATACAGTAAGAACGGAATTCATAAGAGATTTAGAAACATTAAATGAATTAAAACTGTCTTTAGAACCGCCTGGTGAAGTTGATTACTGTTTGCTTGGGCAATTCGACGAATTGTATGCTCTGATTAAATTAGCGGAGCAAGACTTCACTCAGGAGTTACAGCCTAAATCATTGAAAGAAGTTAAAGATATTAAGGAGATTAAAGAACTAAAGTTAGTTAGTAGGGTTAGATTACCTAAATTAGAACTTCCGTCCTTTGATGGAAGTATTGAAGAATGGCCTAGGTTCTATGAAACATTTAAAAATGCAATTCATGAAAATATTGAGTTAAACGATACAGAGAGGGTACAATACCTTACAGGCAGATTATCTGGGAAGGCATTAAAATTATGTCAAGGGATCAATCCCATTGGTGAAAATTATCAGACACTATGGAAAACTTTGTGTGATAAATATAATGATAATCGGGCTCTTGCCATATCATATTTAGATCAATTATGTAAATTAAATAAAATTTCTTCTTCTTCCTCATTGGAAACATTTGTAGATAAATATTCAACATTAATATGTGCCATTAAGCAATTAAAAATTGAAAACTTGTTAGAGTATATATTAGTGCATTTAGGTCTTAAATGTCTTGATGCTTCTACAGTGTCGGCGTTCGAAGCCACACTGAAGGAAAAAGATAAATTTCCCGATACTGAAAAATTTGTTAGTTTTTTGAGGGATCAACAAAGAATACAGAATAGAACGGACATTTATACAATGACGTCGAATCGTCCAATTAATAATTTAAAAAATAAATCACAATATACAGTACCAAAAACATTTGTCAATACATTTGCTAATAAATGCCCAATATGTGGGAATAATCATGGGATATATGAATGCGAGAAATTTAAATCCCAAACCGCTGAAAAAAGATATGCCAGTATTAAAAACTCTAAAATCACATTGTGCATAAATTGCTTAAGTGACCGACATAAGATAAAGGATTGTTTGTCAAAAAGCAGATGCAAAGTTTGCAATAAAGCTCATCATTCATTGCTGCATTTCGATGCAGGCTCACGTCCAAAAGAAACTATCGATATTGCCTCACCCACTCGGGAACAATCTGATGGTCATAGACCAAATATTAGTCCAGTCTCCCTGTATTCAACTAGTAATCATGTACCGACGAATACCGTTCTACTCGGTACGGCTACGATCCTAGCAAAGGACGTTAATGGTCATTTTCAAACAATTAATATTTTATTAGACTGCGGCTCACAGAGTGAAATTATTACTATGCATATTAAAAATAGTGTACAAAAAATAGTGTATAGACAAGTGGCAATGGCGGGATTATAGCCGTAGCAATCTCTAACATCCAACCACAATTTTTTTTTCACATTTATAAAAGAAAATAAAAAATAAAAAAATTTCAAGTAAAAAAACAGAAAAATTCTGTCCCGACCGGGATTCGAACCCGGGACCTCGTGATCTGAAGTCCACGCCTATAACCACTACGGTACCGTACCGAGGTCGATCAAAAATATAGTCAGTAATCAAAAAATTTAATATCTTTCTAAGTAACTGCGCAGGCCGCCTGCACAGGTATACCGGAGCGTGTGTGGCGGCACTCCGGTCGCCTGCGCAGGTCTACCGGAGCGTGTGTGGGCGTTGTGAGGTATACCTGCGCAGGCCGCCTGCACAGGTATACCGGAGCGTGTGTGGCAGGCATTACACCTTTCCTTTCAGCCTTATGAATTCTCTTTGTCATTCTGTTTGCATCCATTCTTTCATCTCAACTTATTAACTTTCATCTTTGTCACAACACTTATGTACTTCCATATCACATTCCTTCCTAAAATTTTAATTCCTTTCCATATTCCATAAAATTTTCCCACATATTCTTCGTAGAGATTTCATCTCTACCGCATTTATACTACATTCTTCTTTTTTCGTCCATGTCCACGTTTCACAACCATACATCATCGATGGTTACAGGATTGCGTTATGCACTAGACAGCTGGCGCGCTTTAATAATAGGTTATCGTGATCGTAAAAAGTATATATTTTCAACATCCATGATTTTTTATCAAGTTAAAAAACAATAAGGTAAAAAACACGATGAAAATAATAACTTAGAAGACGTGACAGCTATCAACGTTGGACCAGTATTGGCGATATTTGCCGACTTGATCGGCAAGTACCTACACAACCAATGGCCAATGTCAAAATATTGGACGATATTGGTAATGGGTGAAGCGGCCACACTACTTGCCCATGATGGACCAGAGCCTATACTTGGCCAATATTGTCCAAAGTGTAGCCGTGGCTTTATGAAACTCGTAATTGCTCTACTACATTCAAAAAATATTCGACAGTTTTTGGATATGGATTAAAAATGGATAAAACTAGTTTCCTGACGCCATTTAAAAACTAAAGAAATTTGGTTTCACAATTCTCACAATAGATGCTTATCATTATTTCAAAAATAATATTATGATGTCTACATAAAATCTGATATTCTACACCTGCTTAGTAAAGACGCGTTTCAGTTGGGCAAGCGCATAGCGTCTCTGCTTGAAAGGACTAGGGATACGGGTTCATTCCAGCAGGACGGATATGGTTTTGTGACATTTTGCATATAAAAATTATAATAGGTACTTACAATTTTTTCCTAGTCAACCGGGTCCGTCCGATATTGGGAAGAGCATTCACATGAAAATTTATTAAAAATCTAAACTAATCGGAAACTGAACCTGGAAACTCTTGATAAATTCACTTACGTTTTAGGAAGGATTAAATCAAACGATTTGTTCTAATTTCTCAAAATGGATTCTGCAAAAAAAAAAAAAAAGATTAAAGGGGCTTAATATTATTTTGTGGCTTTGGCAAAAATATCGTTGGAAACCCTCGAACAAAACCGCAAAGTACCCTCTTGTTAAACCCAAAGGTAAGAAATAAAGTCCAAAGGGGAGATGGTAAGAATCCAATAAAACATACAACCGTACAATACCATTATATTGGTCGAGCATAAATCAAATTTTCCAAATTTTATACAGTATCTAACTCTAATATTATTTCAATCGATTGTTCTTATATCTGTTTGTCTCCGCATCTCATAGATTTATTTATACCTTCTATGAGTTGGGTCATTATCATAGAAAAGTTATCTCAACGCAAGAGTACCTAACGAAACTATTAAAATTGATAAGAAGAAGCCGTACCTACTTCAAAACTATCGGATTTTAGACTGGATTTTGTTAATGATAATAATTATTATTGACTGATATTTTTTAATATGTTTGCGCAGGACTGACTTCCAATTTGAACTACACAGATAAAAGCCCAAAATTGTGGCAAAAATAGTGGCAACTTTTAGCGTGCTAGCCCTGCAGTCCCTATTGGAATGCATTAATAAGATACTCTTTTATCAAGGTGGGCTTAGACCAAACGAAAGAATGCTCATTTCATTAGATTCAACCGAATTCTTCTTGTTAATTATTACAAAGATCATTCTTTTGTTAATGTATCCTTGTTTGCCAAGATACTATGGAATGTAATTAAAATGCTCGTTCGTTTTATTTCAATAGTGCAACACTTACAATTACAATTTCAGTCAAGTACAAAGTGTACATTGTACAAGCGGCGACAGATAAAAATAATCATTGAAGAATGATAATCAATTGATACTCCTGTGGGGCTAGTACGCGTTTAATCGAAAGCTAATTGCATGCTAATAAGCGCTTATTAGCGTGCATATAGTGTTCGAAAATCAAACGATCGAATCATTCGATCATTTTTGTATGGAAATTTATCGAAACTCTTTCGATTATCGTTTCGATATTCGATCATCGAAAACTTATACTAGAGTTGCCTACTGATCTACCTGTCTAGGTCAAAGGCATATGGCCCAGAATTATTCTTCTTGTTTTTTATCTTCTTGATGTAAATGCTGAAAACGAACTTCCTTTACACTAAAGATCAAGTTTGAATATTATTTTCTAGCTCTGGCTCATTGTTGGCTTAGTCTCAGACCACCTTATGATACTTAAAATATGCTTTGACACTATCCTAGTGAAGAATCTTTTTCAAACAAACGACATTAAGATACTGAAGTTGCGGAGAAACACTTTCGCCAAAACTCTTTGGAATATAGACAAAAAACAAAATATTTTCGGTAATATCACAATGTGGTAGTCAGTTTAAAAGAATGACACCACAGCAGGCTTAAAGAAAGCACAAATAAGTTCACGGGATGGATTTAGTTTGATCAGAATTTTTTACATTCGCACTTTATATTTTTTAGCTATGCGGGAGATACCTGTTGTTAGAGCACTGCAGATTCTATGTTTTTCATTCATATTTTTTTTGTTGTTTCGTGTTTTATTGGTGTCTATAAATCCCCCTATTCATGATCACTCCAAATGGATTTCATCTATTGTGACAGATGTGTGTGATCGTTGTGTCGAGGTTTCACTACGTTAATACAATATGTATTTTGCCATTATAAAAATTTAAAACAGCAACACATGTACTCTGGTGGAAGGATGATGACAAAGTAAGACAAACTTGGACTACGTTTTTAACACTGACAGTCAAGTGACGTGTCCTATTGGACCACTACCACTCAAGTTTCCCCATTGACGATCCGTTTGAAGTGATGGACGAATGGCTTGACGCGATTGAATTTTGGACTGATGGATATCCGACTCACCCAAACACTCCACATTTTGATTTTCCGTACTCACGGTCATTTTTTGGAGTGACATCGCTTCATTTGGACGGATGGAGTGATCGTGAATAATAAAAAATATCGGCTAGTAATAAAAAAAAAATATTACGCTGAAATTTCGTCATCATGTAGTTATGTCTAGTATAAAAACCAAAATCGATTACAAAATAATATAAAATAAAAAAAAAACATTTTTTCTCCTTCCAACTGAAGCAGTTGAAAGATTTACGATTATAAGCAATAAAACCGGTATTTCCTTCCATTAGAGTTAAACATTTTTATATCCGTAAATGAAATATTATGGATATTTTGATCTTAATAAAACGTGCTTCAGAACTGTTAAAAAAAATATTTGCAAAGCCCAATGTTGAAAGTACCATGATGAACAATAGAGTATAATGATTGTTACAACAATTGCAATTTGATGATTAACATAGATTTAAGGTAATATTATTTTGTATGTATAGCTATTACTACGTACTAGACGCGGTATTCGGAACAATATTTTCAAAATATTATGTCACATTTCTGTTATCTATTGTTGTATAGGACTAGCTTTCTTAACAGAACTTGTCCCGTCTATAATGATAAATTCAATACCTATTTAACCAATATAAATCCGACTGATGCATCTGTTTTAAATGATTTTTACAGGACATATCAATTCAATGATAGTTTGCCAAAAGCCAATTAATTAAAATTCAAAAAGAAATGTTTATATCGTTAAAAGTTGTAAGGTAACCTACAACTTACGTTTAGATTATTTAAGTTTTATAATGTTCCGCGCAATTTTTTTAATTTTTCTTTCATAAAAACATTCTCCTGACAGTAGCAAATACGAAAAAAATAGACAAAATAATTGGTCTCGCCATTTACGCGTAATGTGATGATCAAAGTAAACAGGGATTCTTTTTATATACATACCTAGATATTATATAGCAAAATACGTAATGCTGTTTCAGAAACTAATTTCGAAAATAATCTTCTGACGCTTCATTGATGTCGAAATTTCATCATTCACCCATCCATTATAAAGTTTGATGTCTTGAAAATTATAATTTTCGAAAATATTATTAAGTCCGCTTAATCCGCTTGGTGTTTCTTTGCGGAAAAGGACGAGATGCTCTCGTGGCTTATTTCTTCGGGACGGCCCTATTAATCAAACAGGATTAAACCTTAGGAAGAAAAAAAACAACATCAAGAGTCTGAAATTTTTCGGAAATATTACACGAGGCATCGCTATCTCGTCACGTAAATTATTTGAAAAACATCGCATCTGAAATCTCGGTCACATTTCGGAGATTTTCTTCCCTTTGTGTGGTGAAAAAAATAATAATCTTTCAAAATCTGAGTCGTTGGTGGATGATTTTGACCTTTCCCAAAATAAATACTTAATGTCATAATTTTATGTTCTTTTACGCTGTTGGCAGTCATGGGTTGTGTAGTGTATTTCAGATGTATGACGTAATTTCCCTTACTTTTAAAGAATATGTAACAACTAATGACTCTAACATTTCATTACTGATGTTCGATTTTTAAATGGAACAAACCACTACGTACTTACGACCGTCTTCTACTGTTATTTCGAAGGCTGGCTTAGTGTGATCTCTGTGATCTCTTACTTTTTCCCAAACTAGAGCTGAAATTTAATCGATATGTCAGCGATTGGTTTATCGTGGAATATTTTATGTGCCTATTGACCTACTTTGAAGTGTTTTTCAACTTGTATTTTTTATACCATTTTTCTTATTTTCTTTCGATTTTTAATGCATTTTTTTCTTACTTTATTTAGTAACATTTTAGATACATTAACTGTGCTTTCTGTTAAAAAATTTAAAAGACCGCTCTCGTTTTCCATTGATTACTTTGTTAAATACCTATAGTTAGAAGACGGTCGTAAGCTCGTATTGGTTTGTTCATACAATTTAAAAATCGATCAGTATTAGTCAGTCATCGGTTTTAAATATATTTTAGTCCCCTATATCGTTAAGATTTAGTCCTGAAAAATGGACACAAAAATCTAGTCAAACTTAGAACATTGTGTTCATGTATGAATTATATTGTATGAACATTTGTAAATATGTGAGTATAGAGAAATGCTTGTAGACATTCTACGTCAGAGAAATGTCGACAACCATTATCTACATAGAATGCTTAATGTTCTAAAGACAGAAAGATTTTCAAACATATACTTTACCTTCTAAAATTATCCTAGAATAAACAGAGAGTTGCTAGCATTGGTTGAGAAGGGAAAAACGTTACGCTTACTGTGGTTATTTGAACTGAATGCAAAAGACGAAGCAGCCTCAACGAAATGGATCAAAATCCGACGCCTACTGAAATACTATTTTCATTTGTCGGATTCCTTTCACATACAGAAAATCTCACATGTACATGGAAAGGTTATGATAAACCCACGATAGCAGACGCCTCTTGTACCACCTCCAATCAAAGATCTTTGATCCACAAATCTTCATTCAACCCCTCCTCCACAGATTCATCTGGCATAATATCAAAGTAGAAATGTGCAGCATTAGAATCTTTCAGCGAGACCGTGGGTGGATCCACCAGACGACGGCATGCAATCAGGAAAACATCCTACATAATCCCTATGAATGTTGAAAATATTCTTCAAAGTTGGGTCATCAAACCCCGTGTTACAAAGGATTCGTGGGAAGCCTCTGTGGGACATGGAGAGGAATGAGAATATTAGTAAGCATGATGTGGAACAAAAATTTGAATAGTTTTAATAATAAGACTACAAAATGAGTATAGGTATATAAATTTCTGAAATGAGGTGGGTCGAACACTATGATTCCATCCTCAAGAATCACATGCTCCGAAGTAAAAGAAATTGGAGAAATGTTCAATCAAAGAAGGAATGTTTTGATAGAAAAGAGTGAAAATCCGTTCTTTCTGCTTCCTTTTCAATGGGACACTGCACGATGTAAATGGCAGGATTAAAATTCACTTTGAACAACAAATTTGTACTCTTGATGGCCTGATTTTGGCAAACAACAAACATCGGATTGACGGAGTATGGTTGACCCGAAGTCAATTAATTTTTCTTTCTTCTTTCGTATGTTCGCGACTATATCTTTGAATTAGGCACAGCTCTCTGTCACTATTTCTCAAATATTCCATTGTCCTTGGGCCTTGGCGTCAACTTCAATGATTCCTACAACTTTTTCATTGGAAAACTGAGCTTTACTATGTGTTTCACATTCACAAAAGGGGTTTCTTACTTTATTACCCCACTTGGGCAAATGTGCCTTCATCATGCGTATTGAGCAGTTCGAATCCTATTAAGGATTGAACATTGTCTGCGGGGCAAGTCAAACATAGATTATTTAAAGAAAAAATAACCAACAATGACTCTAACAATTCATTGCTAATGTTCGATTTCTAAATTAAACAAACCACTACGGGCTTACGACCGTCTTCTACTGTCATTTCGAAGGCTGGCTTAGTGTGATAACTTTACGTTAACAACGTTCGCCATTAGATGGTAATGTTTAAGTCTCCGAAACTCCCAAAAATGAGAATTCTCAACATGTTCAACATGTCTGCGTCATAATATCATCTCTCGATTAGGTTCTCTCCCAAAAAGCACCTGGATTTAGACAAGTTAAGGAAAATAATAAACAGGCAGCTACCGGAAGGAATACAAGACTTAAAAACATTACATTACATAATAGTATTAAAATTCGATAATTGAGGAAAGGTCTAGTGGTACATAGATGATTGCGGCACATTACTTAATAACAAATGAGTAATGAATATTAAACAAGCGAAATCGTTCCCGAGTAAACGTACAACATTTTCATTACAGAGTTACACGTTAAGTTTGTAACTTCATTGTTCCCCGCAAACTTCCTTTGTTTTATATTCAATCACCAAGTTATATTACACCCTCTATTTGATAACAAAATAACCCCCTAACTCACCCTGCACGCAGTATAACCAACTCGCCCACTTTCTACAACAATTACAACAATAACATTCTACAATGACGACGAACATTAATATTGGTGAATGTGAGTACATAGCTTGAAAATGCTGAAATCATCCCCTATTCAGATCACTTACAAATGTCCGTCGTTTAAGACCATATTTTTTAGAAATATAACCAATATTAAGTGAGTCTAAGATTCCTGAAACAATGAAAGCAGTTTGATTAGCAGGGCAGGCGACAGTTGCAGAAGCTTAGAAGTCCCTAAAAATACAACCAAATATGTTAATTCAACGACTTCCAATAATAATTAAATTGGAATTTGGCGGAACTCAGTTTTTTTTGTCTTATCACTATGTGGGAAACGCTGGCACCGAGAAAAGCGCCTAGGATAAGGTATCTAGGCTGATGCGCTGGACATTTGGAAGCAGACAGATCATGTTGGTGAAAGAATGATTTAAAGAAGAAAACATGATGACCGCGAACTACTATTAAGAAAGAAATATTTCATGTGCAAGCGAGCACAATACCGTGAGGTGACAGCATGTGAAGAAGATACAATATTTTTGCTCCAGGTTTTTGTAAGGTTAATATAAAAACTAGGCATTAGGTTATTTGCATATTAGTCCATATTTGTGAAGTTTCTGTATTTGTAGTATTTTTAACTTTCATATTTATATTCCTAAATTTATGTTGAGAAGAAAAAATCTCTTTAAATCGTAGTATATTAGAATTTCCTTACATCAGTCGGCATTACAGTATCCTCTTTGCTGCGGTTGATGTGTAAAATTAAATAAAATCCGGCACTTTATATATTGTAGGTACTGTTATAGTATATCAAAAACAAAAATATATCTCGTGTAATTTCAAAATAATAAGGTGTCAAAAACGTACTTGGCGGTTTAATTTGAACCGTGTAAGCTCCGCCCAGGTCCTAAGCCTGAGCCAGAAACGGCTCTATGTTTGTAAGTACCGGAGTATTGTGTCGACAATCTTCTGGTACTTGAGGATAGTCTCTAATGTGTGGAGCGATGGGTAGAAAGATTTTAGGGATGTTGAAATGTGCTTCGATGAAAATATCCACATCGATTTTTTTTCTATTTTTTTTCCTATGACTTCCTTCTCCTGTTAAATAAGTCGTATATGGATGTACTACTTTTATGGATCTATTTTTCTATTGACTATGAGAACGGATATGAGTAATTTCACCATGGATAGAAAAATGAGTGGCATGCGCTTACGTGTGTCCTTCCTGAAAGAAGACGACTTCTTCCATTTCCAGTTCTTGCTTTGGTCACCATAATCTCTCTTTTCCGATGTTTCTACAAGTTCGTTATAACGATAGAGCTTATTGGTCCCTTGACTTAACCCCAACTTAATGGACCCGGATTTATTCATGGATTTCTTCTGTTAGATGCTTTAGTTATATTTTCCATAAGATCTTCATCTGTTTGCTAGGTCGATAATCGGCTTATTATCAGGGTTTTCGTCAAGGATATCCGATATTTTTATTCTGTGTATTGCGCAGGCATATTATTTAAGTATTATTTATTAATGCTCTCTTTCCAGAAAAGTGCTACTGGCGCTAGTTATCTTGGTAATGGTTGTGACTCGCTTTAGTTGTTCAAAAAAGTTTCGATTTCGTCTACTTTTTTGGCCAGAAATAGAGCATACATTTTTCGTTTTTATGCGATTACGTCATACTTTAATTTTAAAAATTAAATCGATGTTTTACAAAATAGAGTATTTGTCACTCACTTTTTTCAACCACATCCTTTGATAAGTAGTATATCTCTGTAAGGCAATGTAATTTGTCACAAAATGATAGTAGCCGTACAATATATACAATAATATAAAATACCCATTTAGGAGATAAGTGTATTGCATTGTAGTCTATTCATCTAATGGGACCATTAATCCTGAATGCGCCCGATGACATTTCAATTAAATGATCTCTTACCGATGTTTGATGGACTATCAAATGCAACAAGTAACGTTGGTTCTAAGGGAGGCTTTATTATTTTGTTTGTTGAGGGAGGTTGTTAGATACTTGATATTTACTTACATAGTTACTGTACCTAAGTGATTGAAAACTTGCTTCACGATTGTTAAACCGGTTTATTTCTTTATGTATCTTTGTCATGACATTGTCCCTTTTTTAAATCATACTTGAGGTTCAATTATTTTAATTGCTGGTCAGTTATGGAAAAATAATAAAAATTTGATCTCATCGAAATTTGTGGATATTGATTTATACGTTCTTTATACGCCTTATTCGAATCAAACATATAGAAAATTTATGTAACATTTTTTGTTTACTAAGTATGGAGATGAATGGTAAAGGGGTAGGAGGCATAGTGACTGCGTCAAAAATCATCACATAGTAATAATAGGTAATTACCTTCTATGCTAGGCAAGACCCTTACATAGTGAATTTAATAAGCCAAGGTCTTATAGATTCGATTGATTCGATTATTATACGCGATATAAAAATATGTTTGCTCCAAAGCTTTTTGACAAACGCTTTTTTGTTCGGAAAAAAGCGTTTGTCTTTTGGCTCTCTTTCGAAGCTGAGGGATTTGGATATGGTATGGGAGGAAGTGTCAAACATTTCGCAAGATCTAGCGAAATGATAAGCTCTTGTTTCCTCATTATGTCCCTGAGTATGGTATAAAGGGAGGTTCGATTTGATTGATTTTTAGAGCTTTTTGAAACAATATTTGAAAACACAACAACCTTTAATCGAATTATTGCAAGGGTGACAGCTGATCCTCCTTATTATAGCAACATTAAGGAGGAAATTACATTACTCGTATGTAAATACTATTCCATTTTTTGGAACATAGATTGGATGATGGAGAAAAGAAACACATAGAAATATTAGATCATGTTTTTTATAAGCGCATTCTCCCTGCATATTCAATACCTCTTGAATATTTTTTGTATGTGGACAGGTGCATTTTGCTTACTTTTACCTTGTGTGTTCTTTGGGATCTATAGTTCAGATAATCACAATCATGAAGCCTTTGTTTGCTATTCTCGAGTCCTCTTGAATGAGCATCAGATTCTATCGGTATATCCCTCTCAAAGACTGATTGTTTACAAACTAAGCCTTCAGCCTGATCTCTCCCCTTCGAACAGAGCTTTGACTGGTAGCTTCGAAGTCCTATATTTACATCAAGCACCCAGATATATTGCTATGTAACATACTGCCTGTAAATTGCTTTCAACGTACATTTCTTTACATAAACACTTCTATGTCATCCTGTTTTTAATGAACTTTGTCTCATTCTAAGCTAAAACTTTCGACTCGTCATTCATTCTTAGCAAATTTTGATGAAGTAAGTAATACTTTCATTTTTTTATTGTTAGGTGAAAAATTCGTCGAAAATTTGATTCGCGTTACTCCTCGTCTGCTTCATCAAGTGCTCTACCGGATCTCCCAAACATTGGCGATCACTTCGAAGAATCTCTGTATATCCTGCACCGCTCGAGAACTACCTGGATGCCGGTTCAGTCTCAAGATTCGCAGCCAAAATTTATCTTCAGAAAGGTCCGCGACGTCGCTCAATTTTTCCCCTTAAATTTCTATATTATAAAAATGGAGACCTAATTTGCGTGCTCGCATCACGCCTAAACGGTTGGACCGATTTCGCTAATTCTTTTTTTATCGTGTTGACTTTAATCAGGAGAAGGTTCTTATTAAAGAAAAAAAAATTAAAAAAAGTTTCGAGGAAAATTAGAAAATTATAGAAAACTCTAATTGGGTAACCTTTTTGGTACTTTAAACAGTATAATTTTTATTCCAATTTTGAAAAATTGTAATCAAATTAAAGTTTGACAGAAACTGTCAGTTGTTTGATAGTTGATGGAAAACATATGATTTGAAACATCGATGCATCGATCTAAAGTACATCAGTTAAAAGGTAATAAGCTTATCATTTACAAATACATGTCCCAAGTATGAATCTTTGACGAGCACCTATTTCCATGAGTGCCAGAAACTGCCGAACCAACCCGAAGCGTAACGAAGACGACAGTATGATTGTATATTATTAGTGTTCATAGATAATTTGATGCTATTTGTATTACTTGAAATCAATTGCATAAACCCCACCCCCCCTTATTATTACCTAACCTAACTCAATTATATAAAATAGTAGAAAACTTGCTAACCCTAACGTAAAATAAAATTGAACACTTATACACTCATACAGCCGTCTTCGTTACACAATATGTCCCCTGTTGGAAACAGGAGTTCGTGAATTTTTGCGAGCTTTGGTACTTTACAGCAACTCTCTCTCTCTCATTCATTCAGTTCGCTTTAGAACTTCGGCATTTGATATATGATGTCAGTATAGGTAATTTTAAACATCCTGCGATAGATCCACATTTTAAATGCTTTTAGTCTGTTCATGGTGTAGATTTTCAAAGTCTATGTCTTACATCTGCATAACAGAACAGACCACACATAGCATTTGATCATTTTTTTGCCTCTATCCTACACCTATAACTTCTTCTTCCAGATCAAGATTCTGTGTAACATGCTGCTGAAGTAGGTACCTAAACTTATCTACTTCTACATTTCAGCCTTTTGATTGCATCACTGTGCTGTTCTTTATCCAGCTCAACCTTTTTCGGCAGCAACGCATCCATCCTTTAGAAATTATACCGTTACTGCACTTCTGTCTAAACTATTCAAACACTGCATAACTTGACACTGTATTTATTTTGAAATTTACGGATACCAAATTAAAGGTTTCTCATTTTAAATTTACGTGTATCTTTTACATTTTGACAATGTTACATTTCAAAAGGCTATGAATCATTTAAAATTTAAAAATAGATATTTCACTCTATTTTCGAAAGCCTTCTATATATCCTCCGTTAAAGATTTTGCTTTCTTATAGTACCTACCTGTGTCCTGTACATAGGTAAGTTATCCCTTTCCACCCGGGGTAGTGATTTTTGACGAATTTCCGCTTTTCAACTTTATTATCATAATAAGGTAGGTAAAAGGAAACGCTCAGATTATTTTAAGATTTTTATTGTACCTAGAAGTATTATTTCCAAGACCTAGACTTAAAAGTACCGTCAGGAACTTTGTGTTATTACAATGTTAGGAACTATGATAGAAACTACAAAAATAATGAGATCCAATATTTACTTAGTTATAATTAAATAAATAGGTTTTTAATTACAAATTGACCTCGTGGTATTCAGCAAAACAATTTTTCTTTTCATTTACACACAAAAACACGTTGCAATGAGAACATTTACTATGAGGTTTCGACTGAATCTTTTTCAAACTACAAACCTCACACCTTCCCCTATTTTCTACGAAAGTAGGCCAATGGATGCCTCTATTACCCAAGCGAACGTCTTTTATAGTAGAGTACTCAGATTTGCGTCTTTTGGAAGGGCCAGCTTTCGCAGTATTATCAGTAGAAGTCTTTCTTTTCTGACTAACATCTTTCATTGTCATCAAGCCTTGAGTAACAGAGCGTCGAAAATCTTTTACAGTGGTTTGTTTCATTATGAGTCCATGAATGACATATGAATTGACAAATGCGATGTCCAGAAGACCCCAAAACAACCTGTGCCACCATTTCGGAGATTTGCGATCTATACAGTAAAGGGCTCTCAAACGATCAGCTGTATCTACGCCGCCCATATAGCTATTATAATCTTTGACAGCCACAGGACATGTAATGGCAGACTTGGATCCATTTTTTTCTTTACGTAACACAGTTGCCGATTCATTACCATGAAAATTTGATACTAAATGAACCACTTTGTTATCCTTCCATTTCCAATATCCAATTAAATTTGAAAATCGATGATCACTGTCGCCCCTTTTCATTTGAGAATCAGCGATCATATTTCCGGCTAGTCCTTTTCTATTACTTCGGATAGTTCCACAGGCGTAGGTGTTCTCAGTTTTCAGTTTCTCAAGCAAAGCAACAGACGAGAAAAAATTATCAAAGTAAACTATCTTCCCTTTACCCCAATCTTGTTCCGTCAGCTCCAAAACCACTTTCTCTCCCAAGCCATAGCCGGTAAATTTAGAGTTCAGTTCTTCGTCCTTTCCTTGGTAAATTTGAAACTTCTTTATATAGCCTCTCTGGTCAGCTAGACACCACAACTTGTATCCCCTTTTTATGGGCTTCATAGGAAGATATTGTTTCAAGACAGACCTACCTTTAAATTTAATCATAGATTCATCTACACTCAGTTCGCGAGTACCATTATAAACCTCTTGAAATTTTTTATTGAGTGCATCAATCATCAATCTAATTTTATACAACTTATCTTTGCAGTCTCTAGGCATTTGGGAGTTATCATTGCAATGCAGATGAGATAAAATAATAGCAAATCTGTCTCTGGGCATTGTTTTGCAGAGAAGTGCATTGTTGAGATCAGATGCCGAAGAGTAATGGTCTCTCCACGCCGGACGAGTATTGTAACCCATAAAAAAGTTCATACCTATAAATGTTAGAAGTTCCTCCTTTTTTAGGTTCAATACTTTGCCTCTCTGAGTAGCATAAAGGTTGCTTTGGTACACAATATTATCAATAATATCTTCAATCAATACTAAAAATATATCAGTCGGGGTGTTACAGTGAGCAAAGTAGTCTTCTATTACTCCAGTATCTAGAACGTATTCCGGTAAAATTGTATCTAGGTCCTTCTTTTTCCATTTACGGTTTGGTTCAGGTAATCGCTGATTAGTTCTGTGTGAGGACGTATTTGCAGACGGTAGATCAGTCTGAACACTAGATCCAGGTATTGGTGATGGTGGTACCTGATTTACAGGGCACTCCAGTTCAACTTGTTTTGAAGGCGATGATGGCGGATCTTCGGCTAAAGTATTTTCTAGAGCTCTTTCAAAAATCTCATCGAAGCCTATTGGTGAGGGTAGTTGAATATTTTCCACTTCATCATCGGACACACCTGCATCAGACTCTTCGTTACAGTCCGGAATCTCTTCTAATAGCAGGGCTTCAATTAGAGCAGTATTGTTAGTAATATCCATCTCAATGGCTAAAACAATAAAAAAATAGCTCAGAAAAAATAATAAAAAGAAAAAACAATAATGTTTGATAAACCAAAATACCTACTTCATCGAGTATGTGTATTATCAAAGTTCATGATTTTTTAGACTAAAATCACCTGACGGTACTTTTAAGTCCTCATCAGTTTTTATCAAATATTCTTATAAAATAAAGTGATAATATGTTATACCAGCTTTTATAAATGTACTCCGTGATATAAACAACGTAATTAGTAAAAAAAATAGTACTTACCTATGATATTCTATTTATAAACATTTTACAATTACACCGCACAGTAAAGTGAAAAAACGTCCGACCAGTTGTAACTCGCTGTTCAAATTTCTCGACAATGTCGCGCGGTAATACAAATAACGCGCTGTGATTGGCTTACGGAAACAGTACTCTAAAGGAACGTCAGTTGTTGTTAACATAAAGTTATTTCGTACTTAAGTTATTAGACGAAAAATGTGGAGGTACTTCTAAGTACCGTAAGGAGGGAAAGGGTTATAGAATAAAAAGAAGGAAAATAAAAATAAATTATTTTAAGGTTATTATTCTTCTCATATTTAAATAATAAAAATATTTGAAATAATTTACACGACGGAGAGATATTTTATTTTGAACAAAAGTTATTATAAAATCAAATTAACTTTTAATTTTTCATTATTCCCGTGAATGAAACAAAATAACAATTATTTTCACCTTTAGGATTTATTTTGATTTAAGATCTTTTTTTTATTTTATATTTTTCGGGTAAAGAAAATAAAATATATAAGTCACTTATAATCCTCCAGAGGGCGCGATCCTGTTTTTATTTATTTTATGATACTGCTATTTCACATCTGCAGGTCAGTTTGTGTGTATATCTGAGAAGGTTCTTATGAAAGGAAAAAATAAGAAAATTGTGTGGAAAATTAGAGAACTAAAGAAAATTCAAAATAGGCAACCTTCTTAGTGTTTTTTTTACAGTAAAATACAGTAAAATTTTATTCAAGTTTTAAAATCGAATTGGCGTTTGACAGAAACTGTCGTTGTTGTTTGATAATTATTGGTGCAGTTGTCAGAATGTGTCCTGTAAACATTGTTTAAAACAGATGCATCGGTCGGAATTAGATTAGTTAAAAGTGATTTATCAACAGTTATATGTAGGACCACAAAACAACGTCTGTCCGGTAAGCTAGTAGATAATAGAAGACCTCTTAAAAAATGAAAATTTCACCGCAACAGTTGAGGATCAACAATCAACATAACCAGGGAAATAACTTTGTAAAACAGACCAGCTTGGCTTAAATCAAGGAAGAAAAAGAAGAAGAAATTTGTACAATAAGGTTTGAAATGGAGTTCTTCTGTTTGATTTTCGATAAAACGTTTCGCCAACAAATGCTCTCACCAGGGGTTGACAACTAGTATAAAATTATTTATGAAATTTCCGTTTCACTGCACACAACTAACAAGCAAAAAAGCGATGATACGAGTCGAGGAGGGGGCGGTGCGATGGTTGGCTACGGCTATCCTCTTGACGATTTCATCGAATCCTCATTCAGTCCGATACGTTCAATATGATTTTTCTGAAGTACCAACAGGTTAAAAACATATCAGGAATTATATCATGCCATGAATTTATATTATAGTATAGTATACCTATCGTTCGATTTTAATTATCAACGAACCTTGCAATTATATTTCTAGTAATGTCAGGTACAATAATACAAATTTGCGTTAAAGAGAACTTTAAGTACCCAACGTTCAAAGTTTGTCACGATTCTTCTGTCCATTTTTCAGAACTAAACCTCAAAACTCATAGTTATTTACCATCATTTTGCAAGCGTTAAAAAATGTCAATGTCAAATGCTTACGGGTTACCTCTAGTCAGATCAAGTATCAGTAATGCGCTGTTTTCCTAGTAAAGAAAAGCTGCCGTAACACTTTTAACGCAGTATTCATTAAAACTAGTACATAACATTATATTTTCATCTCTTTCTCTGCAGGTAGTTAAATAATGAAAGTGGGAATGAGACAGTATAATCTTGACGTTTAGTGTAAAAAAAACTAGCTTGGATCTTGGATGCCGCAGTAAACAATAAGACTATTGAACTGAAATGTGTTAAGTGTAAAAAGGTAAAAATCAAAAACTTTTGCAATATTAGATGTTAGTAATAATGAAAATTAGATTTTTCTTTGTTCAACGATTATCAATTGGGAGTCCGCTTTTTTAGATTGCATAATGCATATTGCTCCATTCATTCATTCTCCCTTAAAGACCCCCCGCACACCGCAAGTCAGCCCGGATGAGACCAATCCGCAGCAAACCCGACACGCATGAAACCGACCTCCTAGCTCGATCGAAGCAATCAAACTCCATTATCCTCAATAAAATCAATTTCTAAGTTTCTCTTACTACCTTTTAGGCAAATGTTTTTTTTTAGAAACCATGGAAGAATGCACAGTTATTTGCTTATTCCCAAGCTATGAAAATTCGAATTAAGCAGAAGTACTTACCTACCTCTGTTTTTTTATTTTTTTAATAAAAAATTAATCTGTGCACACTCAAAGTGAACACAAATACACTCCTTGACCTTTTCAAAGTAAGCTACTTAAAGCTTGTGTCGTGAAAGAGGAAAATGGTCGGCACCTAGGATCAAACCACGACGTCCGCACGAAGTAGTACGAAAGCCGGCGTTGTAACCGCTAGTCTACCAACCACTTCTATGTAACTGATAACTGAATCATTTTCTGGTTAAAATAATCCCAAAGTCCCAAAATTTGACGGAGTTGGTGTAAATCACTACGTTAAAAGTCCCGAATAAAAAGAGCTTAATGTTTTGCGCTTCTTTTTTATGAAACAAGATTACTTTAGACCTTCGACCTTTTTTAAAAGCCACTTCCCTTATTTTTTCTTCCGATATTGTACAAATATAACATAAGATGTGAGCAGGTTCGCTCAGAAACAGATATATAGGTGAGTATATCCCAAATGTCTTCCAAATTCAATCACTTGTTTGTGAATTGGATTCGAGTGATTTAATCCTGTCACATTTTCTATCAATCATACTAACCGGCGAGGGTCCTGTATTGTAATCTACCCCAGCACTGAGAATCCTTTTATTGGGGGGTATAATCCTCGCATAGTATGATGTATAAAACACAATTAATATTCCTATAACATAGCCTCTGAATAATAATAACTCAGGAGGTAATTTTCAATAATACATAGTCGAATTCACTTTTTTTGTTTTGAGAAAACAACAATTTATGTTTAGGGAAATCTAATTAAGTTATAGGAGTTTGGTTGTAGGATATGGATTAAATAAAAAAAAATCAACAACTACTTCGATGAAATAAAAAATAAAGGTTTCATAAAAAAATGCAGAAAAAGGACTTTTTTTGATTGGATTTGAGTGATTTTGAGTGCAAAAAAATGGATTTGACCATCTTTGAAGGTTGCGGTATTAGATTTAACCTCAAACAGAAATCAATGAAAATTCTTTAATTTATAAAGACAATGAATCCTGCGATCCTATTGGTCGAATTAAATTTTCCTTGATTTGAACGGCAAGTTTGATGGATTTGGCTAATTTAGAAAACCACGAAGATTTTTGATCTGACGATTCGGACTCGGAAAGTAAGTAAGTATAAACTAATATGGATAAATTTATGCTGTACGTCGTTTAATTTTCGATTCAAGACATAAATTACCCATTTAAGAGCATAGAAGAGCTCTCCACTGCGCTCGATCTCGATTAATTAAAATTTCATTTTTTTTTCTCAATTCTTGCATTAGCTCTCGTTTTCGCCCTCGGGGTGTTTTTTGTGTAATAGAACGATATAAACGGTTAATAACTAAACATTTAAGGACTTAAGGGATATAAAATGGTATGAAACGAAGATAAACTTGAAAAAAAAATATGCTTTAGATATTTTTTTATTCCTTTATTGTGAATAAGCTTTTACAATTATAATTTATATTTGATATACAATTAATTTAAACTTCACAGCGCCAATGATAGTATTCAACATTAAATCTGATTTAAGTTCAATTTAATAAGGAAGATGTGATCGATTCAGAATAATGCGAGTTTATATCTTAAAAAAAGAACAAGGTTGAAGTGGACGTAAAAACTGAAGAAACTATAAGAGTAATAGAATATTTATCCCCCAAAGCACGAGCTCTGCTCAATTTTGGGGAAAAAATATATTTTTAAAAAAAATATATTTAAAAAAAAAATGTATAAATTTATTATTGTGAATGTATTTTTTAATGTTTTTTATTTCCTAAATAAAAATATTTGAATTGAATTGAGTTATTGATACAAAAGCATTTATCGATCACTGATTACTACAAATAACAATGGTCTCAAGACGGATCCCTGCGGAACTCCAATTGTGAAATGATAAAATAAATTTGAATTCCTTTACAAACATCACTTCTATTGTTGATTTTTCACGTAATAGAACCCTAAGTATCCAGCTTCTATTAGTGGAAGTTTAGGTATGCACTTTTTTTAAAAAATAAGTCTGGTGTTTCACCTATTGGCTTCTCGGAATTTTCTCTTCTGGTTTTTGAATTTTTAGGCTTTCTCTAGCTTTGTAGGTGTGTATTATAACAACGAAAATATAATATTTCCATACGTTGGAAAGTATAATAAGGGGCTTCGTACGCACATTACGATGTAGAAATTTAATATTATAAGTAGTCTCATTAGAGTGGTTATTCCACGTTCCGTTCCTTTGTGGAAACAACTGGGAGGTTGAGCTATCAAATTTCACGCAAATTATCGAAAAATTTCATAACACAAAACCGAAAATTTAATACATTTATCGATTTCAATATACCAACACGTATCACTATTCACTACCACTCTTTTAAAGATTCAATCAGTCAATCAGTCTATCAATACTCCCTTTTACACTCCATTCAGGAGCGTAAAGGCAACAGCTCTCCACTGCGCTCGATCTTCCGCAATGTTTATGTTTTAAAGATTGCTTTAGTTTAATCATATTTTACTGAAAGATATGCAAAATATATGTGCAATGACTTCCACACATACTTCCTCAAAATCGTTTCTGCTCTGCTAACAAAGAAGGGATAGTCAGAACGTGAGGATCTTCCTCATCAAAGGCATTCTGATGGATGAATATACTGAGTTGTTTTTGGCTAATGGTATTTTTTTTCAGGTAGGTATTCGGTACTGCTATAAACAACGGTGGATGTTTCGATTTTTTCTTTATTGTTACTGTAGCAACTAAAAATATTACGTGAATTTTTGAAGTCGGCTGTCTTGTCAGATGACGGAACCGAGTGCACAATTAATGTTATTTGTAATTAATTATGCTAAACAGTATGCGTCTGCTACGAATGATCCAAATTCTTCGATTCTGAAAATATTTTATAGATTTATTCAAAAGAAATAAATGTCAAATGCAATGTAAAAAACTGCACTTATCCAAAACCCTTCTTCTGTAGAGTACGTTTAAATAAATAAAAAAAAAATTCATTTAAATAAATTATCTTTATTTTTTTATTTGTTTCAGGTGACTGGGAAGTTGTATGAAGCAATATAGAAGCAGGTAAGAAATTTTGAAAGAAAAGGTGTATTTTTGTTTTCAAATACTTAAATTAAACCACATACCTACAAACAATATTATGTATATTATTATGTGATATAATTTCTGAAAATATGAAAATTAATTTCAATTCTATGATTGACTTCATAATGTATTTTCTACAACATAAAATGATTCCTCGAGAATAGCAGGAAATGTTTCTTTTGTAAGGGTGTCAGATATTCAATGAAATATTTATAATAAAGTTTATTAATAACTCTGACTCGAGTTGAAGGCAAGGGGAAAATGACGTACCTTGAGACATTTTTAAATGATTTTTTTTTAAAACTAAATATGAGCCAATCTTTAAGAAACGAGTTTTTCACGCCTCAAGTTAACTGTAAAAAGTAGAAATGATGGAAATATGAAAGTCATATGTGATTAAATATACTGTATTATGGAGAACCATCAATTTGAAAAACCTCAAATTTTATGTTAAACGCAACTAAGAAAGGGAAAATATAATAATAGATTTAATAAATCGAATACCCAACTAAGCGACAAGAAAATGGCGTAAGACTTCAGTAGACCTAGATAAATTGCACTAGGCGATCGACTAAAAACTAATTCTTCAACAATGTAGAGTAGGAAGAAAATTAATTGATCACTTTTTATATTTTTATGTGTCTTTGTTTGTTTTAAATAATTGTTCATATGTTCCAGTGTAAATTGTTAGTAAATTGTTTCACTCTATATACATTGGAGAAATCTTCGTTTGTAGTCGAAAGCCAATGTGAATTTGCCTAGACCGGCTGAACTAAGATTTTTTTTCTAAATGAGTATGGTCAACGTAAAGACAACTCATATTTCTGACGACTCTAAGTGCCTGAAAAAACGAATCATTCAAAATGGAGTGCACGACTTAAAATGAAAAAAAAATATCTGAAAAGTAAAAACGTAAATATAAAGATAAATAAACCGTGCTTAACTGAAATTCAAACCAATGAGTCGATAATTATTTAAGACGACATTATGTTCATTCCTTAAAAATGTTATATAAGGAGTTGCTAGGGGAAAAATCACACGTTTGTTGTGTTAAATGCAAATAGGTATCTACCTACCTTACATATATACCATTAAAGGATGACGTCATCTGACGTTTACCAGGCGACACAATGGCGGCCATGGCGGCACATACACACCGCACATGCATTTAAACCGTAGTGATGGTTAAGAAATCACTTTGCATAGCGACCCGAACTGCTCGAATCAATAGTGATCCGAATCAGTTATCCGGCTCACTTTGGTCATTTTTGTGATACTTTCCAGCAATAAAACACAACAATATATTCTTTTTCTTATGAAATACAGAAATTTTGTATTGTTCGTATTAATTAAAAGAATTAAAAGTTCAATAAATTCAATCAGAATTAAAATTGTATGTGTTTTTTTTTTAGTTTCTAATTACCTATGTTATGATATGATATGAAATGTTAGGCAAAATAAAATGTAAACATGGTTAATACTATGATTGGTTTTATTCTAAAATTTTGAGATTATTTGATACCATATGTTTCTTGAAAAGAATACCTACACATAATTGGTGTAAAATGTAGATATATTGTAGCATTATCAATGCATAATTTTGTGATATTTTTCAGCAATAAAATATCCTAATATTAGAATATGGATCTCTAAACACCGGCACAGTACGTTCCTAATTGAATGAGTCGCCAGTAATCTCGAAAAAAAAATGGATCTGTGTATGTGTAAGTACAAACGGTCATTCTATTAAATTCGTGTACAAAACATGACGTACAAACAGATAATGACGGCTCATACAGATCTCATACTCTAATTGACTCGTAACATCTGTAGATTCACTCTATCCGTGACCCGATGAACACACTCATACCAACTCTAAATTTTGCATGCCGCCCCGCAAACGTCAAAATCCACGTGGCCGCTAATGGTCTATTTCGACCATCAAGTGTAGTAGATTTTTATACATTTCAGGTGTACGATTCCTGTTTTTTTTTCTTTTTTTTTAATTGGCAAAAGTATTCAAGATTGTTTCGAAATGTTAAAAAATGTGTTACCCCGTCGTCGCGTCGTCATTATAATACGCTAAAATCTTAAATTATTGTGAAAGAAACACCTTATAAAATTCTTAATTCGTTTGCAGAATATCCTTTGACTTAAATGAATTTTATTCTCAAAGCTAGCAAAAGCGCCATTGTAATATGCACGTTTCTCTCAAAGAGACGCTTTGTAAATATACTGCTTTTTTTTCTATTAAAATATTCACAAAAAAAAAACAAATTTTAAAATAAAACTTTAAAACATCAAATGCCCCGGTCTCATTTTACGCCGTTCTCCTCAATTTAATAATAATAATATCAAAAGATTTTAGTTAAAATTTCTATTTAATCATTATTGAAATTATTTACATCGTTTCCCGTCTAGAGGATGGGTGTTAGAAATTGAGTTCGGGAAGACCAAATTTAAAAAGAGATTTTCTTAAATATTATGTATAATATCCGGTAGTAGTCTTTCCAATCATAAACTGCTTATGAATCACAAGATGAGAAGAAATGGCTAAATATAAAAGACAGGAGTGAGATAAGGTTGTGTATTTAATATAGAGGTTTGCTCATACAAACTTGAGATTTTTGACGATGAGTAACAAAAATGGTCTCTCCTCCTCCTTTTAACATGATTGTTGAATAATCACAGCATACTACAGCCAAATTTACGAGTGTAGTGTAGAATATAAATAAAAAGATATGACAATTAGTATTTTGTCTACTCTGTCTTTTTTTAAAACTAAATTTGACAAATAAATGAAAAACAACATGGCCGCTGTCTGTGTAAAGTATGACGGCTGTTGATTGATTGAATTGATACTAAATAGATATCTGAAAATTTAACTAGATTTTTTCAGTATGATTTATGTAACATATTATTATTTTGGTTAGTATTGTTATTAATTAATTTATAACTAATAACCTCTTAAAAAAGGTAATTTTTTGATTTGACTAGGTACCAACTATTCATTCTAATCGATACATTTATTGTATGTTAGTTTTATTTTACTTTTTCCGGCAGAATCGTCATTGTTGGTTGTTTATCTTTTTAAAATGAGAGACTAGTTTTTTCTTACAATTTGATCTCATACTCCTAATAGAAACATGGCATAATATTATAAAAATGTCAAATCTCCTAAACGATGAACCGCATTAAGTAGGATCCGAAAAGAGAATTGACGATTTTTTCGCTGGTTGGATGCGGGGCGAAGAAATATCTCATTCACGACATTGTGTCCGAATGTGACCTTTTAACCATTCAGCGAATGAATTCTTTTAAATATTGACCTTACTATAAATAATGTCCAAATTATAGAATTTGGATTTTAAAGATTACTTACTTCTCCGCGTTCGCTCCCTAGGTGGAGCATGTGGTCGCCACAAAGCCTCGCCAAGCATCTCTATCCTGGGCTAGATCCAGGGCGTCATTCCAATTTAAGCCGGTATGCCGAAGGTCTTCCTTGTAAGCTTTCTTGATGGTGAGCCTTGGCCTGCCGCGTCTTCTTGTACCACCTGGTGTATAAAATAAGCATCCATAATCTATGTATTCGGGGTACGTACATAGGATATGGCCGAGATAAAAATGAAATAAGTTGAATAAAAATGAAGGATGAATAAAAATTTTCAGAATCTCTATCTGAATCTGAAATTTGGATCAACACAATAATATTGTTATGATTTCGTTATGTAATTTTTGGAGCTGAATCTAGAAACAACTCTGTTCTCTGTTTATCTCTATTATCGTCTGAAAAACAAATACAAATACAAACACAAAATATCCCTTAATTTTCTGCAGGGGTAGGCGGATCTACTCAAATATCATAATTGTTAATCTCCGTTTTGTGTTCAAGACACTTTTTCAAGAAGCTTTCCAACCGGCCGTTTTGAATTATAATATAATAATTGATTTGTTCTTGAGCATAATGATACCAGGTAGGTACTCTAAGGGCCGGTTTATAAATGAAAAACCAAATATCTATAGGTAGGTATCTGTCCTTTTAAAGTTAAAATTATTATTTTATCGTCAGTTACTATGACATCGAATGGTAACTTAAAACATATAGCATCCGCACAACCTTACAAGGGAAGGGTAGGAAAAAAAAAACAGTTTTCCATAAAAATAACATTACAAACACTACTGTAATGTTATGTATTTGATAGTCACACGCACTACCCACAGACTACTTATAAAGATAATCAACTTCATAGAAACAAATGTAAAATGAAAAGCGCCTCAGAATGGGAGCAGAAAGCTCATTGAAGTCGGTATATTCTGAGCTGAAAATGGCGGGATATAAATTGAGAATGAGAATTGATTAACGGCCACGTGGATTTTGACATTAGCCGGGAGGCATAAACAAAAAGTTTAAAAGTTTGTATGAGTGTGTTTATACATAAACCCATCACTATGGTTTGTGTATGTGTGGCGTGTGTGTGTCGCCATGGCCGCCATTTTGCATCCAGCCTAATGTCAGATGACGTCATCCTTTAAAACCCACTTGTTACGGATATAACTTTTGTTGTAGTATCACTGTGATTTTTGATACACAGACGAATCAAGGCATTATTCAATCAGGAAAAATTGTCAAAAAAATCTATCTGTTACGGAAAAGCGGGAAATTTTGTGTTTGATATACGGAACGCTAGTAATATGTACTACTGTTTATTGGATGTTCATAGAAATAAGGCAGTTCAAAAAAAAATCATTAGTTTCTAAAAGTATGTATATATAACATAGTAAATCTATTTAAATGCTAGGAACAATCATACTTTTAATCAGTCTGAAGCAGTATGGTATAGATAAAAGCAGTTTTTAGTATGAAGAGACATTTTCGCAATAAAACATAGCGGTTTTCTGACATACCGCACATCGTAGTTGTTCACTTCTGTACTTTATATGACCTATTCCATCGAAACGGGATGTTTCTTGAAAATTGTGTGATGTGAGCCCTGGTTTTCGCTCTAAACCCTTACCATAGGTTTCCAACAAACTCGTTGGAACACTCCTTCGGATTTTTAGATGATCATATTCTCCCTCATTGATTTTAAAAAGTTGCCAGGCATTATGGAAAGCCATGTATTTTCTAGCTAGACAATGCAAAATAAGGCAGAAGTACCATTTAATTCCTTGAATACTTTTGCGATATAAACTAATGTTCTTGTCTAATCTATCGACGCCTCCCATATTTTTGTTGTAAGCTTTGGTAGCAGCTGGTTGGTCAATTTGAATGTATCGCTTAACTAGTTGGTTCCAGTCTTGGTCGCTTATGTAAATGAGAGTTTTCATCGTCAACTTTTGCGTGGGCCCGCAGTTGTGACCAGGAAAGTTGTGTAGGGTCATTTTATTTTCATCACCAGAGTACTCATGGGTTGTCAGCATTACAATTTTCCAGCGGGAAAATAATTGTAATCGAATCAGGAACACGCTCGTCTTCATTTGGGGGCATCCATTAATCACGTGAGCCCAAAAGGGGGAGGGGGGTCTGGAAAAAAATCACGAAAGATCACGTAGGGGGAGAGGGGTCTAGTGAGAAAATCACGTGCATTTATTTTTCTGATGAATTCGGAGAAAAACAGTAGCATTTTCAAAAATTTAAAAAATTTACGAAAACTACAACCATAAGTTTCGTAATTCTTTGTACTAAAAAAGTACACGTGATTTTCAAGGGGAGGGGGGGGGGGTATCCTGAAACATCACCAAATATCACCAGGGGGGAGGGAGGGTCTAAACAGTTGCAAAAAAACATCACGTGATTAATGGACGCCCCCTTTGCCTCCAGCTCCTCGATAATTTCATTGAGTGTCGAAAATTGTGACGTGAAAAAAATGCGACACCCATATTACTAGCGTTCTTTTTACGGAACACCAAATTAAAAGTTGAATTATGAATAGATAATATTAGAAAGAAGATTAGATTGCTATCACTTTATAAACAGTATACTACATTCTTGCATATTTTGAAATGAAATACTGTTAAAAATATATATTTCAGCACTCACCTTGAAACACTCATCATCAATTTGAAGTAAATAACAATGCGAGTACAGTTCAAGTTTCGAACTCGATCGAGCTCAAAACACAACTGACTGACAAAGGGACCTCTCAGCTAACGTGTAACACAAATAATGTAATTCCAAAATACCCACATTATTTGTAATATTTTTATTTCTATGGTGATCCGTATATCAAACGGTAGTAACAAGTGGGTTAATGGTCTATAGATTAATATTGTCTTTCTTTAATAATACCTAATAAAAAAATTAACGTCATTGTTTATGAAAGAAAATTTGAAATAGCGCTCGCTCAGTCTTTGACAATGGAACCTTAATAATGTTCAATCTTATAATTTAAATAAGTTATGGTCGAATTTCGACCACTGGTCACCCTGGAACATTATTAAGATTCCTTTTGTCAAAGACTGAGCGAGTGCTTTTTAAAATTCTTCTTTCAGAAATAATGACATGGTACGTCATATTTGAAATGGTGATATATTCAGAATTTTTTCTATGGTTATTTAATACAAAAAATATTAATCTACTCTCAATTTGACCACGAATAAACAAAAGATCTGTGTCAAATAATGTCAAATACATCGAAGTGTGTGCTAGTATGAAATACATAGCATTACAGTAGTGTGTGTAATGTTTTTATTAGTGATTTATTTTTATGCATAATTTTGAAAAAAAAAAAACAATTCGCCACTTCTTTTCTATGTAAACTATACCAGTGCGAAATTTCATACTCCTTGGTGCGCGCAATTTTCGTAAAAATAGTCACAAAGTTTCTCCTTCACGTATTAATATAAAGATAATAGTCACCGGGCTTATTACTTGTTGTAGATCTTATCAAATGCCTTTTTATAATCAAATTTTTGTGTCGGTAATTATTTTGTGCTAGTTCTTAAGACCGAGGAGCATCTTTAGATGGTAATTTCTTCTAAAGAAAAAATAACAACTAATGACTCTAACAATTCATTACTAATGTTCGATTTTTAAATGGAACAAGCCACTACGGGCTTACGACCGTCTTCTACTGTTATTTTGAAGGCTGGCTGAGTGTAATCACTTTACGTTAACAACGTTCGCCATTAGGTGGTAATTTTTGACTCCGAAACTCCTATTCATGAGAATTCTCAACATGTTCAACATGTCGAAAAATCATCTCATATATGCAACAAGTAGAAATTTACCTAACAATAAATGAAATATAGAGATAAAAGTTGGTAATTATTGAGAACAAGAGAGCAACCAAATTTAAAGACGGCGACTGCTGTCACGTATTTGGCGCCAGGATATGCCTATATCCATTTTTGTAAATGTCTCATCTTTAATTATTATATGTCTAAATATGAGACAATTTCTTCTAAATTAACATATTTAATAGTCATCAGATCTTCTTCTTTTTTTTTGCTTTATTCCTATTTTTCAGCTGTTTAGCTTTTTAGCTATGCTGCTAAAACTTTTACCGTTGTACATACATTATTTACTGGCTCATTGTAATGATATTCAGGTCGTCGGTTCGAATGCCACGCCAGTAAGCATTAATGATAATATTGATGTATTCTTGGTCGAATAAACAATGTTGAGAGAGGTCGGAACAACAACAGAGATACCCCCGAATAACCGAGCTGTGATTAAATATACAGCCTCATTTTGCAACAGACTAATCATTGAATTTAAATTGAATTTCATTTGCATATTAATAATAATTGAAACAATCTACAACAAATCAAAGGATTAAAGTTCAATATGATTTTATTTCCAAGTTAACTTTTTGATTAATTCACGCCCAAATGAACATTTTCAAATGGTTATAAAATAAACATTTTGACGTGATTGGCTCCGTCCATTTACTCTCGTTTACAAAATATTCTAATAATGATCGTGTATATATATAGTTCAGAGCATGTTGGTGTAAAAAAAAATATTTTTCATCACTATTATAGGCAGGTTTTGTAGGTACAAATTGTTGTTTTTTTTTTAAATATTCCGGTAAACTAGTTTTACAGTACCACAACTCGAAACAGCAAAAATCTTATGATAGCAGATAATTATTATCGAAAACATGATAGCAGTCGCAGTCTTTAAATTTGGTTGCTCTCTTGTTCTCAATAATTTCCAACTTTTATCTCTATTTTTCATTAATTATTAAATATCTACTTGTTGTATACATGGGATTTTTTGACATGTTGAACATGTCGAGAATTCTCATGATTAGGAGTTTCGAAGACTTAAACATTACCACCTAATGGCAAACGCTGTTAACGTAAAATGATCACACTAAGCCAGCCTTCGAAATAACAGTAGAAGACGGTCGTAAGCCCGTAGTGGATTGTTTCATTTAAAAATCGAACATCAGTAATGAATTGTTAGAGTCATTATTTGTTACATATTATTCTTTTAGCAAAAATCTTTTTTACGTAAAAATAATTTGAAATGATTGGTATATTATGTAATAATTATGATTTTGAATAATATTTAGAAAAGCGTTCTAAATGTAAATTGTAAAGGAGCGTTTATAACCAAACGAACAAAGACCCAGAGCGTGAAAATAAAGTATTATTTCCTAATCGTTGATACTGGACACCATGGAAACAACAACTTATTAGTAGACGATTACAGTTTTTCTGGTTATTATTTCCTTGGTGACCAATGACCATATCAAAGATAAGGAAAATAACACTATACTCAGCTCTGACTTACGGACATAAAGCCAGAACTGGAAAATAGAGTACCTACCTACCTAAATGTATTTTTATATTATTTTATTTTTATTTTTTATTTTATTTAACAAATATACAAACAGTGATTTTATAACAAACAATTACACAAATAGTATGGACAATAAGAACACCAGTAAAGTATATACGTAGACATTAACAGCGAGCGGGTTAAAAGTAAGACAAACAACAGAAAATAGGAAAAAGAAAAACTAATGTAACAATATGTGCAGGCTCAGCTGGGAGTAATGGGAAGAAGGAAAAGAGTGTGGGATAGGAATAAGGGACATGGAATAAAGCAGGAAGATAAAGAAGTCATTGCTCTGACGTCAAGTGTCTTCTCACGTTTTGCCTGAAAACCGTAAGAGAAGAGCTATTCAGGTCTATATTGTTAAAAAATGAATTGTAAGTGCCCGTAGAACGGTTTAAAAATGAGTTCTGTGCATAATTAGTTCCGCATCTTGGCATCTCAAATGTGGCTTGAGATCGTAAGGATCTCACAGGACATCGAAAACATATATCCCCGAGAAGATCGCCGGAGTCAACCAACCCGTTAACAAGTTTAAATAAGTAGCACATGTCAGTAACAGTCCGTCTGTTCTCCAAAGTCATAATTTTGTGGTAGTGTGCAGACTGCAAGATATTATCGAAACTGACCCTACATCTGTAATTAAGATGTTTCAGCAATTTGTTCTGGACCCGTTCTAACCTATCAATGTAGCAAATGTATTGGGGACACCATATAACAGAGGCAAACTCCAGGATGCTGCGAACATAAGTTTGGTATAGAGTTTTAATAGTCTTAGTGGATTTAAATGGTTTCGACGTCCTTAAGATGAAATTCAGACATCTGAAGGCTCTATCAACGATACCATCAATGTGGAGTTTGAATGTCATTTTTGTATCGAGGATTACCCCAAGGTCCCTGACCTCAGTGCATCTTTCAATGCTCTCACCATTGATTAGGTATTTGTTCAGTATCGGACTTCTGCCTCTAGTGAAGGATATTGCGTTGCATTTTTTGGCATTCAGAAAGAGCTGATTTTTTTTGCAATAATATTGTAATCGTGTAAGGTCTGATTGCAATTCAAGACAATTGGTGATATTTGAGATTTTTTTATAAATTTTTATGTCGTCTGCGTATATCAAAAAGCGGGAGGACTCAAAACAGCAGCCGATGTCATTGATATATAAAATAAAAAGGACAGGGCCTAAGTGCGATCCCTGGGGCACTCCAGAAGGACACATTCTAAATCTGGATGCACAATTGTTAATTGCAACCGATTGCAGTCTGCCACTTATGTAGGATTTCAACCATCGAAGTAAGTCACCGTGGATACCGTAAGTCTGTAGTTTGTGTATGAGTATGTTGTGATTAATTTTGTCGAATGCCTTCGAGAAGTCCGTATAGATTGCATCCGTCTGTCCCCCGTTCCCCATAGTCTTTAAAATAAATTCAGTATATTGAGCAAGATTAGACTCCACCGACCTTCCCGGAAAGAATCCATGTTGGTTAGGCAAAATAAACGACTTTATTTCAGGAGTCAGCTGTTCGACTACTATCCTTTCCATGAGTTTACTAAATATGGAAAGTTTAGATATAGGTCGGTAGTTCTGTACATCCTGTTTGCTACCAGACTTATGAATGGGTGTAATGTACGATCTCTTCCACAATGCTGGGAAGACACCTTCGTGCAATGATTGTTTGAATAGCAAACTAAGGGGCCCGACCAGAGATTCGGCGCAGTTTTTGATAAACAAAGGGGGTATTCCATCGGGTCCTGGGCCCTTATTCAGGTCTATGCTTTTAAGTTTCTTTAATATGTCATTACTATCAAAATAGATACTACCAATATCCAGTGCGCTATCACAAACTACTTCAGGCATATTAGGATTGGCATCAACAAAGGTAGAAGAGAAAAAGTCACTGAAAAGTTCGCATACACCCTCCGAGTCACTTGCAGAAACATTATCAAAGTACATTTCTTTGGGGTATGAAGAACCAGATTTGGCCGATTTGACGAAACCATGCAGAGCCCTTGGATCGGACGATATGGCCCTCTCGGCTCTATTGACGTATGCGTCAAAACACTGTCTCTGTAAATTCTTTTGTCTTGATCTCAGCAAGGAAAACTCATCATAGTCGGCAGTGAGACGTGACCTTTTCCACCTTTTATGGGCTCTTAATTTATGTTTTATTACTAAAATTAATGATCTTGAAAACCACGCAGGGTATTTAACATTATTACGTATTATCTGAGTTGGAACAAATCTGCCAATAGATTCGTTTAAAATTTTATAAAATACCTCAGTTGCTCCATCAATGTCAAGACTACGAAAAGTACTCGCCCAGTCGAACTGCGCCAGGTGATCATTTATAAGAGAATAGTCGGCCTTATGAAATTGCTTGGTTTCTCTGCTCGGAACGCGGATGAAAACAATATTCTCCAGTTTGAACGTCACCAACAATGGCTTGTGATGGGGGTCTGGATCGACCAGGGGATCCGTACATTCACATACACCACAATTTAAATTATTTGCCAAGACCAAGTCCAATATTCTATTATTAGAATTTGGAACACCACTGTGTTGTTTCAAATCAGATAAGGAAATGAAGTCTATGGCTAGAGCACTGGTGGCATCAGAGAATCCAGCAGGGACAAAAGAGTCATGAAACTGAGAGTATGACCAGGACACATCAGAGAGATTGAAATCACCCAGTACGATGAATGAGTCTTCGGGATTATTCAGAATGTGGGATGAAGTGTTATCACAAAAAATAGAAGTAGAATTGTAGAAATTGTTACCTGGAGGTATATAGGCACAGCATATATTAATTTTTCTTCTCGATTTGTAACCGTCTATCGTAACCCAGACATCCTCCACCTCAGAGTTCCATTCCGTTTTTAAGGTAACTGGTATGCCAGTCTTGACAGCGATAAGAACACCACCTCCCAACGTCTGCCCAGTGCGCAGATAATCGCGGTCCCTCCTAAAGATATTATATCTGCAATCAAATAGTTCAAAATCGAGCACATTCGAGTTCAGCCAAGTTTCTGTGAGGCAAACAATGTCAAACTCATTATGTAGTACGTTTTGATAAAAACTATGGGTTTTGGTTCGTAAACCTCTTACGTTCTGATAATACAAGGATAACTCCATTTGGATAGATATAAAAATGTAGATCCATTTAATGACGGGCAACGCAAAAGGTGACAATTTCGAACAATAATAGAGCAATGGGAAAGGGAAATGGGTAGGATTTGGAGGAGCCCTGCGGTAGCAGCATTAAGTATAGGAACAGTGCAAACTATAAAAAAAAGAATGAAATACATAGACAAACAATGTAAAAAAACAAGAAAAATATAGGTTGGTAGCACTGCTGACATCAACGGTTGATCGTCAGCAAGGTAAAGACAATGAGAGGCGCTCAGTCACAACAACCTCTTCAGATCATGCAATCCTTTTATAACTATGGCAGGTGATTTCGAGTTCTTACGGACGTAGATTATGCCGTGTTTCACCCAGCAGTACTGGTACTCTTTCGTCCTGGCCTTTAATTTAGCCTCTCTCAAAAGCCTCTTATTTGACGGGGTTAAATGATAATTCAGGTATACCGGAGAGGCATCTCCCGCGATTCCAATGTCCACCGTCGTCAGACCTTTGCGCTTTCTCACTGCAGAAAGCATGTTATCAACAATGTCTCGGCTGGACAGTTTGATGACCAATTTCTTGTTCTTGTCAGACTTATCAGTCCACGAGGAGACTCTCCTACTAAATACTACGTCGAGGTCACTTAACTTCACCCCAAGCCTTTCTCCAATGCTGAAAGCCAATGCTCTAGGATTCTCGTCCCTTATATAGGGAATACCTGAGACTTCTAGATTGTTCTTTCTGACATACTGTTCCCTCTCACCGTCTGCAACAGTAAGCTCATCAATCCTGCGGCCGAACTCCTGGCTCTGGCGCTCCAGATCAGCTACCCTGTTCTTCAGTAGCGTATTCTCCTCATTGACCTTCTCAAGCTGAGAAATCCTAGTCTTCATCAGTTCACACTCCCGAGAGACAGCACCAACAGACGCCCTCAACTCGCACATCTCCCTCCCAAAACAGGACAACTCCTCAGCGATAATCGTTCTCACGCTCCTTGTGAGACCCTCGATTACCCTGGTACAAAGCTCTTCCATCATTTTTTCAGGAATCGCAAACTCGCTGCTCAGACCGGTCACATCCGCCCGAGGAGCTACATCTGTGGGCGAGACACCAGCACCAACCGCCGCCGAAGGAGCCGTTGAGACCGAACCAGATTTGTGTTCAGGGCTCCCCTGCACCCGTCTGCATTCTCCACAAAGCAAGGATGCCCGGTTACGAGAACGTCTAAAACTGCGCTCCGAAATCCCACAGCACGAGAAGTGGAAATGGCATTTGCAAGAGTTGCAGACAACCAGATCCTCATAGATTATGGTTTCAGAGCACTTGCTGCATTCACCAACATTGGTATTCATGTTTTATGTGTGTAAGTTTATGATTATGGTTACTAAAGAACTGCCATTTCATAATATTATAGTTCTTGTATCCATAGTGTTCAGTATCAATCATAAAAGAATATGCATGCTCTGTTTCTAGATTCGCAATCGAACTATATGTTTATTTAATAGTAATGCACCTTTTTAGATTGCCTACATTTTAATTTAAGGGAAAATAATTAGTTTCACTAATTAAAATAGACGTCTTTTGTGTTAGTGCAATATCTATTTTTGTAATAAGTATTACAACATTATTATTTTTGTCGATCTCAATATTGTATCGTATCCGATGCAACTCGACTATCCCAGTAGGTACATACCTAATATAAAAAAAGTATTACTGTTTTGCATTACCGAAATCGGAGTAAAGCACATCCAAAATATATTTTATATCCTTTATTTTTATTATTTCTGTAGGTATCTTTTTCTGTGAAATCGAAAATGATAAATAAAAGAATGAATAATAATACCTACTTAATTGCTTTGCTATAGAAAATATTTTATTTAATGGTTTATTCAAATAATGTTGTACATTGTATTAAACAGTTTTGGTTTCTCAGAAAGAAATGAAATGAAATACGTCGTCCATTGAGACTGCTGTTAATGGACTCTTGGAAATGAAACCGGAAGATTGTGAATGAATAAACTGAGTTTATTTTATTCATTTATTCAGATTTTAATTTCCCAAATTGTTTTTAGATATCAATAAAATTACATGAATAAATTAATTGAAATCACATTGCCTGACTAACAGGAGTTACAAAGATTTCCAATCACGATTTTTCCTAACATAACTTGAATGACTCTTGCTTAATATCCTCGCGGATTGCAAACTGGATTTTTCCTAGTAACATAGGTTATCAAACCAATGTATTGGGAAACAATCTCAACAGACAATGAGTCTATCAGATCTTGGACAACAGAGCTGAGGGCTTACAACCTCCTACAGGCCAGGTTAAAAGCACTTTCTACTCCTAAGCTCTGTTGTCCAAGATCTGATAGACTCATTGTCTGTTGAGATTGTTTCCCAATACATTGGTTGAATGACTAAAATTTTCATCGAAATTCATGTTCATCGTGTTTTAAGAAATGTTTAAAAGTCCCGATCTAGCTTGTCGTAAAGTTTGTCAAAATCATTGGGCCAGACACATGAATGCGGCAATCTATGTCGTTTGATCCCTTGAATATGCCGTAGAATGATAGCAATCAGCACCCGTTTCTTGGAAAAAGTGAACCGTGTGCTTCCACCAAGCTCCTGAAACTCCCACAGGAGCATCAACAAAGTGAAGTGGTTAGTAGAATGGCGGTTACAACGCCGGCTTTCTCACTATGTCGTGCGGAGGTCGTGGGTTTGATCCCAGGTGTTGACCGTCTTCCTTTTTCATGACACAAGCTTTGGAGCTTACTGTGAAAGAGTCAAAGAGTGTATTTGTGTTCACTTTGAGTGAACATAGATTAATTTTTCTATAAAAATAAATGACGTAGGTATCAACAAAAGCCACTCAGGGTAAGTCATTACTTGCCATTTTCACGTACATAAGCTATCGTATGAACATTTTAAACTCGTATTATAATAGGTTTTGTGTTGTATCATTTAAATGCATGTTAGCAGATGAATTATTATTTGAAAAGGTTTAATAGCTGTGTTTTTTTTTTCAAAATGTTATCATTTTGAGAATTTCAAAAACATTGCTTGCTCACAAGAGTAAATTCGCGTTTCACAGAACTCCGACCATAAACACGTGTTTTATTGTCAAGTACTTAGCGGAAGCTTTAATACGAGCTTCAAATTAAATGCAGAAACTTGCATTAATCGAAGCATTGGATTATGAGTCCATTAGCAAAAGCTTTTAATTGAATGTATTTCAATTTATTTGCACCAATGCTTTTTATTTTTATTAACTTATTTGTATTATTTTTCAAATTAATATATTAAGCGGTTGAAATTTTCCAATATGTTGGATCTCCGTGTGGAATCTGTGAAAATACTCTATAGGATTGAAAAGGAGGTATTATTATTAAAACTAGAAAAAAAAAATTAATTAAAAAATTAAAAAAACTAGAGAGAAAAATAATACCCCAGGAGACTGGAGGAAAGTCATTATCTGTCCTCTGTACAAGGGGAAGGGCTCCCGGTTGGACTGTGGCAACTATCGTGCAATCAGCTTGTTGAGCAACGTGGGTAAGTTATACAGTAGAATCTTAGTAGAAAGGGTTAGAAAAATAACAGAAAGTAAAGTTTGGGATGCACAAGCGGCTTTTATGAATGGGAGGAGGTGTGCCGACCAGATCTTCGCTCTGCGAATGATAACGGAGAAGCTTTTTTTTTCTTCTTTATTGTGAATACAGCAATTTTTTTTTTTTTTTTTTTATTAGCTCTGCACTCGTTTTCGAGTGATTCGGCGTATATAAAAATGAATACATACAAAGCTTTTGAGTAAATATCGGTAGTTTTTCTGTGCATTCGTCGATTTGGAAAAGACATACTAAATGTGGCTGACAATAGACTTTACAGAAGCATATAGAAACAGAACAACATGCTTAGTCAAAATTTTATTATAACAATGATAACCAAAATGAATCAAAATAACTCCGAAACATTGTGCTGCCTACACATCTGTCTTACATCTCTCAGTGTAATTCTGGGTCGATGTGATATTATTATGTCATATCGACTTGTGTCTTGCGACACAAAGTAGTAAACAAATCGTGCGACATTTCCGATAATCTGACAGCAGGAGCTTGCTGTCGCATCAATGTGCCCGTATGGACGACATCCTGTCATGTATGGCAGCTGGAAACATGGTGAAATATTATAATAATATTTCACCATGTTTGATGATCTGTCATTATTAATATTTTCGGTTTTATTTATTTGAATAAAATTATATATGTCACTTTTTTGGTAGAAATATTGTCCAAGGAGAAGGATTTTATGAGGAAAAACAAACCAAAGTCAACAAGAATACCGCATCCTCTGGTACTTTAAAGAGCGTAATATCAAGAAACAAGGAGACGGGACCAAAAATCAGAAGAAATATAGAAAACCACATGAGAATTATAAAACACGTTTAAGACCTGTAAGCAGAGCAGAAACTGTCAGATTAGAAGAAGGCCAATAAAGATAACTTTTAGAGATGAAAGCGTTAAAGACTATTATTTCTTAACGAATATGTAACAACTAATGACTAACAATTCATTACTGATGTAAGATTTTCAAATGGAACAAACGACTACGGGCTTACGACCGTCTTCTACTGTTATTTCGAAGGCTGGCTTAGTGTGATCACTTTACGTTAACAACGTTCGCCATTAGGTGGTAATCTTTAAGTCTTCGAAACTTCTAATCATGAGAATTCTCGACATGTTCAACATGTCGAAAAATCCCAAGTATACAACAAGTAGATATTTAATAATTAGTGATATATAGAGATAAAAGTTGGAAATTATTGAGAACAAGAGGGCAACCAAATTTAAAGACTGCGACTGCTGTCATGTATTTGGCGCCAGGATATGACTACTTATATCCATTTTGTTACTAACTCATCTTTATTGCCTATTGGCCTTGTTGGTGCACAACCTTCTAATTATGTCTAGATTCTTGTGACCATTTTTCAGTTCAACTATTATTTCTGCAAAAACTCTACAACTCATTATGTTGATATGTAGGGCATAGGGGTGATGATGTTGTCAGATATAGCAGACAGAAAAGTTAGAACTTAATGGATATATCCAAGAATATGTAACATCAGACTCACTTACATGATCTGCCAAAATTCATTGTATTAAAGGAGATACAATTGCGATGCTTGACTGAAGATTGTATCTTCTCAACCAAGGGATGTGAAAGAATATAAAGAAATTATTGGTATACTTACCTAAGGATTTGGACATGGTGTGGGAGGAGGTCATAAATATTGCGCAAGATCGAACGCAATGGAGAGCCAACAAGAGCTCTCCATTGCGTCATATCATGTACTCGAACTCGTTTCCATGGTGAGCCGTATAAATCGAACGAGCATTCTACAGAAGCTTGACATTTTCAGGAACTCAGGTAGGGCAACGAATGATCTATATATGAGTGTTTACACCAAGATAATTTGATAGAATGGACATTGAATGAATACTTGGTGTAAATCCACCTTTAAATAGAGTTTAATGGGAGAATAGGTAAATGGATTAATGGAATAAAAAAGTAAACATTAACCAATAAAGTGACTTAAGAAATTACACTTCTTGATTACGGACATCTAGTTTCTAATCTTTAGCCTTTAGAAAAGGAGAGAAAGATGATAATAGTAACCCAATACTATTGTGTGAGACATTCTAAACTGGCGATAAGGCTAGCAAAGTTGAAAAAAATCTAATTGCTTTTTCTGTGAAAGGTCATTGATTCGAACTCCGGCGCATTGATATATTCATGTCGCGTCCATTTTTGGATGTTAATATCAAAACCCAAACGTCAAGCCGATATCAATTATGCAGAGGAGAAAAAAGCAATAAGGAAATTTGTAGAGAAAAAATCTACCTATTAGAAACAATAATAGAAAACAAAATACTAGAATATGACAGAAATGAAAATAACCATGATCATAATAATACGTGAGCCTGTCTTCTTGGAAAATAGATACAAAAGAAATACGTAAATATTTAAAAAAAAACAGAACGTAAATGGTAAAGCAAACTGAGAATATTTCAGAAAACACGTGAGTGGATATGCGGAGAGCTAAGTTTGTGTAGATGGGACGTAACACGTCAATGATGGACCAAAATTTTACATGAATAGTAATCAAGGGTCAATCTTTATTAGGTATTTTATTTTTGAATAAAAATACATAAATACTCTAAATATTTAGACATTTTTAATAAAACACAATAAATTTTTATCTAATGTTTGAACAATTCAAATTGAGAATGTGTTGCAAATTGAAAATATGTACGAGTTTTTTCGACAGGTATAAAAAAATAATAAAAAAACCCATAATCGTCTGGCAAAATTAAATTCTGTGTAAGTACTTACATAATATTAACTATACATAAAAGATCTTCGATGTTTTGGGCAGAAGGTGGTTGATGATTCAAAATAAAAAGAGTTTTGTGTTCGATCACAAAATTTATTGTTCAAACATGAACTTGGAGATTACCGGTTCATGTTTGTAAACATTACATAACATTAAATTTGTGATAGAACTATACAAGACTCTTTCATTTTTATTTTTCCTATACATAAAATTTATAGTGTTCTTCAACCGCGGTATTTGATTCGCATTAGCCCCCTTAAAATATTAAATTATTTCTGAGCAGCACTAGTTTTTTCTTTCCCGTACACGTTTGTGTGAAAGGTGAGTTCTTGGCTAAGGTTATCGTCAAAAATTCTTCATCCGTTTACACTTAAAAAGATCACAAATGCATACTCTATTTTCAATCTGGCTCATTGTTCCTATAGTCTTAGGTCACCTTTAGAGTACGCACTGTGAAATCGCCTTCGGAAACTTTTATACCGACCCTTGACACTTAACATCTAGCGAGTCATGACTTCCATGATAGCGGGTGAGCTTAGAGAACAGACACTGCATCAAATATGAATGAAGGAATATGCCGGTGGATCATAACATGAGGGAGAATAACAGGGGCAGCTAAGCGCTTGTGACCCGGGTAGGTCCTTCGGCAGTAGAAAAACAAACACTTGGGCAAACTTTTTTTTTCTATTCAGAAATAAATCATGTATAAAAATGGAGCCCTATTTCTATTGATCGTCGTATGGACGGTGATCGGCATGACTATTTTCGTTAATTCTGTTTTTGTCTGGAGATTCTTCTCATGAATGAAAAGTTTAAGAAAGTTTCACGAATCATTAGAAAATTTAAGAAAACTTAAAGTAATGTATGAGAACGCTGACCAGAAACATATACATCCTGTCCAGCGTTTGATTACATTGATAATTCATTATGAAGGTTACCTTTCCCAAATTGTGATTTTTTTGTATATACATAGACTACCTGACAAAATGCTGGTCGTAGCTCTTTACACTGCATCCAGTATTGCTCTTATATGATGTTCTTTTGACTGTTCTCTGCCTCTGTAAAAACTATTAATTTTTTTCCATGTATAATTTTCAAAAGATGACTAGCATTCTTTTGAAAATTATTATTCGTTTTAACATTTCAACCAAGATGGTATGAATTACCAGGTATTTTTTATACCTACTTAATAGTGAAATAAAGATATTTCACTAAGTAAGCAATTCTTTATTTTAAATAAACATCAGAATACTAAATAAACAACCTTTCTTTTTTTTTACGGACTCTTTAAATGCTACCGTTTTATTGGCAACTTTTATTTAGTTTTGTGACAATATTGAATTCAGCTTGCGATCAATTTCTTTTAAGAGCTACGTACGGTTGTTTTAACATTCTGGGAAGGAATAAATTTTCGGTTAATCGTTCTTCTGAGGTCTGCGACTTTTATAATCCACTTTAACCTTTGCTGACCCGTATTGAAAAGTAAAACTGAGACTCGATACATCTAAAAACAATGGGAAAAGTAAAACGGGAATAAATTTCGTTAGGTGTGTGATGTAGTATAGTTGAGTTGTGTAGTAGTAGGGTCGGGATTCGGTTGGGTTTGGGTTTTCATTAAATGAGAACGAACAAAACAAACCAATAAAAACAGGAGGTGAAAACATATGGACTTTTTATTGTTAGCATTTTATTGTTTATCGAGCAGTCGAGAAATCATTGACCGAAAATTCGATAAATTCAATTTCTTTTATCAAATTAAATTTCACTCGTATGTATCTACTTTTATTTATTGTAAACTGTTTGGTGCGTGTGTGTTGCTCAATGTCCTATAATATGGGTGTGAGTCCTGGCACCTGACCAAAGCCCAAGCACAATAAGTATACCTATCCGTTTGAAACAATGTGCCTCTGGAAAATCTTGGGTTTAAGATGGTATCACAGCATCACGAATGTCGCTATACGCTTCCATTATTGAGAGGAGACGAACTTGACTGGGACATGTGTTAAGGATGCCGAATGACAGTTGGCCGAGGAATACGCTGTTTTTCCTCCCATCAGGGTCTCGTAGACGATGAAGATCCTCTGAAACTGTGTTTCGCTCTTTCGAAGCAGACTGAGGGACTTGGACATGGTGTGGGAGAAGGTCATTAGCAGTGTGCAAGATCGAGCGGAGAGCTCTGGTTTCCTCCTTTTGCCCCTTAGTGGGTTTCAAAGGGAGATCGATCGATTGGTTGATTTATATTTATGTTAAAGCAGGCGTTTTTCGTCATTCGAATACCATAACTGAACTATCATAAAATTTTTAAAAGCTTCTCTGTACTTCCTTCACTCTCCTTGTTTTCCAAAACGTTCATTCAAAATATCCCCTTTCGATTTATCCCTTGTAATTATCCGTTGAACTTGTATACTGTAATTTTTAAGAATATACATCATGATAAATTGAATATGGATGCGACAGAATGACAAAGAAAATTTATTAGGGTGAAAGGAAAGGTGGAAGAAAGCTTGGACGGTCAAAAATGACGTGAATCGAACACATCGACTCCGTCCTCAAGGAAGCCAGGTCAGAAGTAAGAGAAATTGGAGAGGTTGTTTGAGAAATGGTATGTCGGCAGAAGAAGCAAAATAAGTGTGCTTAGATAGGTCCGTTCTCTCTGCCTACCTTCTACGGGACACAGCGAGATGGATGAATTGAATTGGAAACTGAATGATCATTGGGTCCCTGGATGTGTGAATTCTTTTGGATGCATTAGTGATTTAATCATACGCGTCGATACAGCGTTTACATCCTTCTGTCGTTGAGAAGAAGAAGAATATGTTTTTATATTACCGATTTTATCATTATTATATTTATAAATTACCAAGTTAAAATATAAAAAAATTAAATTAGCAAATTATAAATTACCTCACCAAGGCCCAGGCACAAAAAGTCTCAGCCTTTGAGATGAAGTGCCTAAGGAGAATTCTGGGCGTAAGATGGTAACACCGCATCACGAACGACGCTAAACGCCGGCGCACTCAGCGTGAGCCCATCACCTCCATCATTGTGGGGAGGAGATGGACTTGGCTGGGACATGTGTTAAGGATGCCGAATGACAGTTGGCCGAGAAGAGCGCTGTTCTTCCTCCCATCAGGGTTCCGAAGACGAGAAAGACCCTCTCACACTGTGTTCCGCTCCTTCGAAGCAGAGCTGAGGGACATGGACATGGTGTGGGAGGAGGTCATAAACATTGTGCAAGATCGAGCGCAATGGAGAGCTCTTGTAAAAGGGAGAATTGATTGATTGATATTTATAAATTAGTTTTTTTTATGAATCTCGCATTCGAGATAAGTATCCTGTTATTTCTCGAAAATTCGGGATAAACAATCTCGAAACGCGTCATCGATAGAAGTAATATGGTCTTGTTTTGTTGGTGTTTAAACGAGAGGCCCGGCCCTGTAGCACATAAAACAGAAAAACGATAGAGTTAACTCCTTTAAATATTTAATTTGTGAAAAGCTGCCACCATCTCGATCGCCCCTGGAAAATGGAATTGCGTAACCCCAGTTTATCGATTTATTGCATAATATTATTTCGAATTGTGTGTGTGTTTTTTTTAACATTATTTTATATTTTGTTAATTCGCCCACAGAGTGAGTGTAGAATAAAAATATTAAAACTATCGCGTCGGATTTCTCTAGCTTTTTTTCCCTAATTTTCTTTTTTTTCTATTTCCCCCCAATCAGTCTCTTGCGCCCGCAAAGGGGCTTCTATGATTCACGCTATAAGTTCTTGAAGCATTACAAAATAATTCGAAAGTAGAATTTTGAAAATTAATCCGTACTCATAGAGAGCGGAGTCGATTCGTTGATTAAGTTCGCAACTTAACGGTAAGTTCGAAGCGGAATTTCGAAGCGTTTTTCGAGTCCCCAGAGAAACTGTCAAAAGCGATAGAGTGACTAAAACTTTGCCATTCTCATAATGATTAGACAAAATAGAACTATTCGAGTAAAGAAAAGATCACAGAAAACAATTATTATTGTTATAACTTAGTTTGTAACAAAACTTCGTCTCTGAATTGACATCCTGTTGGTAATTACTACAGACAGGCTCACATACAATATGCACTTGCATATTCGCATAATATGCATTTACATTAACGCAAACCTGTTTGTATATTCACATAAGAAGTGTCATATTTTTTTTTTAATTTTGATTAATAACACAATTTGATTAACATCTACCAATTGTGTATATTTGAGTGCATTTTTTAATGAAATTCATAAATAACTGTAGATATAAATAATACGCAATTTAACATGCATTTCTGAAACAAAATTAAGCTGGATATGCATCCACTTTATTGTGATTTAAAGAATGCAAATAAGATTATGAAGCAAAAAGAGCGATGACAAAAAACGTTTATTCCAGTTTTTTTTTACATTTTTTCCTTTTTTCGCTATGCCGAATTAATTATATAGTAATTTTATTTATCTCGTCTAATTCAAATATGCCCGTAAAATAAGTAAATGTACAGGTACACGAGTAGGTACTTAGTTAAAAAAAATAAGACAAAAATTTAGTACCTAATTTTTATTTTAAAATTTCATGATGCATATTTTCACAAATGTTGTTGCATATTTGGGGATTCACAGTGCATATTACAAACGATTTAATTGCATATTATAATGCGGTATCTAGCAGATAATTACATTGATTGTTTGGTCATCCCAGTAGTAGGTGAGGGGTGAATCCCCTTCTCCGATTGATTCCGATCACATTAATGTTAGATAAAAGTAAAATGTATGAAAAAAGTACCTAGCGTCGTGAAATTTTACGATCCCCCCTTAAGGAGCTGCGTGTTACTTCGGTTCTTCTTCTTCTTCTTTTTCTTCTAACTTTGCTTTCCTTTTAGTTTCACCCATCAAATAGTCATTAAGGGTAAAGTTCCCTCTGGAACAATTAAATATGTACAACTGTATCAAATATTCCATTAGAGAAATTATTTTTCGATTGAGGTAGTTCGAAATTACCAAAGGCTTTTCTGTAATATGCGTAGGGAAATACCTAATACGACAATAAATATTTACGGTTTTTTTTTATAAACATCAGCAGCCCTATTCACGAAAAAGTTTGAATCGAACTAAACTTAGACTTAAACTTTTCTGAAAATTTTCTAAATATCTAGTCATATAAGTAGTCTGTGATCTGTCAGATTTACTACCTGTCAGATTTACTCCGACTTTTCCAACTTTATTCATATTAAAATAATATTATTACAAATAAACACACATATGTGACTTGTAAATACGGAATAAATCAATTATAAAGGCTGAAAAAGAAATTTAGATGGGTGAAATGTACATATCTAACAGACAGAATTTTTGACAGCTCAATAAGTTGGAAAAGTTCGATTCAAACTTTTTCGTGAATAGGGCTGCAGAAGGTATTCTTCTCTTGTAATCTTTATCTATAAAATAAATAAAATGTTCGTGTCGATCGATTTTTTACAACCTTATCAAAGGGTCTTCGATGTTTTGGGCAGAAGGTGCTTGGTGATAGTCCATTTCAATATAAAAATGAAAAAGTCTTATATAGTTATATCACAAAATTTTGTGATAGAACTATATAAGACTTTTTCATTTTTATATTATCAAAGGGTGGCGTAACTCATATATTATATCTTCTCTTTAATATAAAAGAAAGTCCAGCCGAGATCGGCTGAACAGATTTTCTCGATGTTTGATTTATTGGATTCTTTCCGCTCCGGATAACAGAATAACAATTAAAAAGTTGTAAAATGCATAAGAAATAATAAAACATTAATATTAAATTTATTATGGAACGCATTTCCTACGACGCCAACGCCATCTATGCAAAATTATTGTTTACCTGACAACCATTATTGACATTAAAAAAATTCATACGCAGATTTTTGTTGGATTTTTTTTTCAGCTAATACTATTTGTTTTGTTAATCACGTTTTTTTACATTAACCGCATTTGTGTAACGTGGTACATACGTCCTGGTGCTCTATTGCGCCGCTGCTTAACGAATCCGATCACCTATTCACTAGACCACTCCTCTCCAATACTCGGCAGCCGCAACAGCATTGTCGTTACTCATGATAAGGTCTTGCATATCATGATAAGGTATTGCATATCATGATAAGGTCTTGCATATTGCGCCGCTAACGTGTAACATTGGATCAATTTTGTCAAAAGGTTGCACGCGTTCTGCTGGCGTTCGATATGTGAATCTTCTACACATTTAACATTTTGATTAAATTGATGCAACGTTACAAGTTTGCGTCGCAAGTGAGTACCGGGCCTACCAAAGACTGTCAATGTTGATAGTCTATTTTTTGCCAACTCATCGATATCAGATTATTTCTTTTCATGCAAAATTAACATTATTTTTTTATAGGTATATAAGATATTTTTTTTATAAATCCAAAACAATTCAGTGTTTGTCTGAAAAAAGTAAATATTTATTGATATAATTAATTGTTCTAGTAATATAATGTGTACTAATAATAAAATGATAAACAAAACAAACCTGAAAAAAGAAACGACATTAAGAGTAATGAATTTACAATAAATAAAATTATTTAAAATTGAAATAAAATACCTCTAGATTATATAATAAATAAAAATTGTACAACTATGACAGCCAGATGTCATAGCTTACATTTGTTTATAAAATTTTGAATTTGTTCCAAATCAACCAAAAATTAAAATTTTCTTTATAAAAAGAATCTGAGTACATATGAAGTGAACATAAATACTCTTTTGACATATTTCACAGAAAGCAATGCCTGTTGCGAACTGCCGGTCAAGACAAATTCAAATTGGCGTTCGACTACAAACGAAGATTTCGCCAACGTACCTATACCTAGTGCATAAAAATTGACTGTCCAATGGAACATATAGACAATTATTTGAACCAAACATTGACACTTATATAAAATATAAAAAGTGGATGGTTAATTTTGTTCCTACTCTGCATTGTCGAAGAATACGTTTGTAGTCGATCGCCAAATGCAATTTGTCTAGGCCTACAGGAAACTAATGACAATCAAAGGACAGTCGCAGACCGAACCGCTAAGCTACCAAACACTTTATCAGATATGCACCCCTATTACGTAACAGATCCTCTAAAATTTAGCACCTTCTAAAATTTGAAATTAAGCGGATCCTCTAAAAGCTTAATTCAAAAATGTTATTCCGTAACATCCAATATTAGCGGACCCGCCAAAATCTATGATTATAACACCCTCTAAAATCATAGTTGTGAACATAGCTGCAGGTCGTGTGATTTCAAGTAAAATTATGAATATATGACGTAACCGCAGTCATTTCTATGGTTCAAGTGTCAATTTTGTCGTTCATCCGCCAAATTCAATCATTATTTTTACAAGAGAATTGATCGTTCATTTTTATTTTAAAAAAGTTTTAAGGACAATTATTAATAATTATGTTGCGGTCACAAAGGATGACGAAAATGCAGAAATAAAGGCAATATTGTAAGCACAGTTGACAAAAAGTGGGAGGAATGTGTCATTTTATTGAGTCAAATGGCCCATCTCAAGTCATGGAAAGATGTGAGTATCAATTAATATTTCAATGTGTTTGCTTACTTATTGTAAACTAAAAATTGTAGGTAATTGTAAAAGGATATAATTTTTCAATATTGATTAATAAAAGTATGTTTATGAAGAATTTGTACAAAGTATAACTTTGTAAGATAATTTTTATGTTCGCTCTTCATTACTATCAAAATATTTTTTTTCAGAGTTTTGGTGAGATGAATACAAAAATATAACGAAGAGCCAGAGATTCTATTTTTCATTAATGGAGCTGCGAATGGTGCGCCTACCATAAAACCTCTCAAAAAGTTATAACTGTATTTCCAGAAGTATGTATTTTTGGAATAAAGTATTATTGTTAATTAATGGTTTTCAATCTTATCCCAGTTTTCAATTGTACACCGCCATCTGCCCAAAATGGTAAGAAGCTTCTGCAGTCATTGATTTGACCGATACCGCTAGTAAATTATTATTCCCTCTAAACAGGCCGTAGTGTTTAATGCAAGTTGATAGTGTTGTATATTGAAATGAATCTCAGAACATGCAATAGTAAGTAATATGTACCTTCTTATTTGTAATATTTTTTTCAAAGTATATCCTTCACTGTTAACTCAGCTCCATACTTTTTCAAAATGATAAATAGGCCTTTCATTGCTCCATAAATGTGATGAAACTGATATTTCTTCATGCATTGATAATCTTAAAATTTGTATTTTTGCCTTCAGAGATAACTAACAAATCATGAACAAATTGTTTTTGCACTTCATAGCAAAAAAAAACAGCTCAAGTCCTCTCTAGTACAAATTCCACATATTATCTCGGCTGGGGTTCAAACCCGAGACCATCCCATGAATGTAAATAGAGTGGGCATTTGCTCACTGTATGTTATTTGATCAGATATATTATTATCAATGTTAAATAAAATCAAGATCTGGTTCTTGAGGAGTAAATTTCTAATTAGATATCGTAGATACAAACCATTCTCAATCTTCAGCACATAGGATTTAAAAAAAATTATGATGGCTTACAGACATCGACAAGAGTTTACGAGTACTCATCCAAAATATACTTGCAATATATAGATAAAACTTTATCTGTCCCTCAATGCTAAAGATTGTGAGCAACATCACACACCAACTCACCAGCCTGCCCCAGAGCTACTAGGTGCAGGGTCCCCCGCAATGCTACTGCCATTTCCTCGCAAGCCCAATTGCACCATCTCGTCTAAATCGAACTTCATGATAATTTTATTTATTAAACAAATACATATTTTGGTTTGGAAAAACTAAATTATTAAAGAGAAACAAATAGGTAGGTATATAATAACAATAATTTTATTTCCCAATATGGGCACGTATTGGAGTAAAAATAATGCAGTTGATCAAACAAGGTACTATCTGTGGGACTGCTAAAATGTGAAAGGTGAATGAAAAGCTTCATGAGCCTAATGGATAACACAAAACCTACGCTATATTCCAAGTAGTATAAATTAATCTTTCCGAGAAATTAGTTGTAAAACCAATTATTATCTACATGATATTTTAATTGTAGTTTTGAAATATCAAGCTTCCCAATTCATCTGAGTGAATCCATTACATTTGATAATCATTTACTCTTTGAATATAGAATGCAGTTCTCTCTGAAGACTCCCTTTGAGGTGGTGGTTAATCATTTTGTTAAAAATTTAATGGGGAAACCAGAAACCAGACATGGAACAGCATCTTCTTTCAGGTTCAACTTCTCATGTAGTATCACAATCAATTCATCTGAAATTAAAGCATATTTTCAATGGTTATTAATTATTTATTTACACTTTTATGTACAAACTAGTGTTTTAAAGGCGCCTGTGGCGCCGACCTATGGCCTTTTCCTGTAAATTTTGCTTTCTCATAGCTGAATTCACATGTGAAACTTTTGATTGCAAACTTTGCATTCAAATAGTTTTTAGCATGTATGTATTTAACTATTTGATTGATTAAACTTTTGCATGCAAACTTTGCATTTATATGGCTTCTCTACGCTATGAATTCATATGAGAATCTTTAAAAAATTACTTTAGTGTGTAAACTTTTTATTGAAAACATGGCATTCGTATGGTTTTTCTCCGCTATAATGTCATGTGTGTGGATTAAAGATTCGTGATTTGGTAAACTTCTTCATGCAAACTTTGTTTTCTTGTAGCCGAATTCATATGTCAGACTTTAAAGCACTTGATAATAAAACTCTATGAAAATAAAAAAAAACTTGAACTTTTTATAAGAAACTTTGCATTTAAATGGCATTTATCATGAGTTATTATTTGATTGATTAAACTTTTTATCGCAATGGTTGCATTCGTATGGCTTTTCTCCACTATGAGTTCGCGTGTGATTCTTGAGTTTGAAAACTTTTTATTGCACACATTGCATAAGTAAAGCTTTTCTTCACTATGAAGTCCGGTTGTGCGTAAAAGTTTCCTGATTTGACAAATTTTGTAAGAGTCATGAAACTAATTAAATATTCTATAAATAATACAATTAATTTTATACAAAAAACTCACCTGTAATTTTTGCCCTGATGACATCGTCAATTTATTAAAGGCTTCCCACAAACAATATTTGAGGTTTAGGAATTCATCTCAGCTATTTGTTTTTATGTTCCGAATCACAAGGAATAGAGTGGTATACCTATATATTTTTAATTTACTTCCAGGTACACAACAAGCAAAAACCTGTAATTATTACAAACAACAATGTTAGGTTAGTTTAATAGAAGAAATAATAGCATATTAGCGACATATACGCCTATTAATATTGAAATATAGATTTAATATATCAGAAAAAAACATAAATTCATACTCTTAAAATCAATATTAATAATTCACTTACGTATTTGTCAATTTTAGTAAAGCTTGGTTGGTTAGTGATCAATGTAAAATAGACGCACTTAAAATCCAAATTTCACACAGAACCCTTATGTAATCACTGAAAATAACTATACACCAATATTTTATTCTGTTAAAATGACTATTTCTTTATTATCACACAACATATCAACAATTTTGAACATAAAACTCGAGACGACGTCAAAAGCGCGCGAATACAACACAGTCGTGTATGACGCCTCAATCTGACATAAAGCAACGACATAACCAACTGTATGAAAAAACATCCTCTAATATTTTAGCAAGACCTTCTTGCCAGCCGCCAAAATTAAATCAATTAGCGGGTCATTTAAGAGGATTTCCGCTAATTTTAGCGAACATGTCAGTTACGGAATAAGCTTTTTTAAAAATAGAGTCCTCTATTTTTTTGGCGGCAGTTAAATTTTAGTAGGTCATTTAAGCGGACTTCCTCTTAATTTTAGAGGAACTGTCAGTTATGGAATAAGCTTTTATAATTAAGCGGCCTCTATTTTTTTATCGGCAACTAAATTTTAGAGGATCTGTTACGTAATAGGGGTGATGATCTACCTACATACAAAAATTAAATTTGATAGAAATTTTAAGATCATCAGGCAAATATTTGATCTAATAGAAGTTATTCTGATTTATTTTATGTTGAGATAATATTTAAAAGGACACTTTAAATGTAGGGGATGATGTTATTAACTGAATTTGTGATTGTTTTTAATTAGTCAACTTAAATAAAAGTTCTTAATTAAGTACTCGGCTTTAAGGATATATTTGAGGTAGATAATCATTTTAAAAAAGTTTTCCAAAATTACCCAGTGACAAGGAAAGCCACTGAAGCCGAACATGTTGTCTCTTTCTATCATGAAACCAAAAATATTACGCAGGCTTGTCATAACCAAACCCGATTGTGAAAAGGTTTTACAGTAATACCTCACATAGCGATCTTCATTCACAGTCTTAAACGTTAAACGAAACATACCTATTTACCAATATAAATTATTTTTAGTTTTTTTTTTGCTTTCCACCTTGCCAATGTGGGTAAATCTCTTTCCACAATCCTATAATAATAATAATAATAATATGCTAAGTTAATTTTCAGTAATTTTGTTTTTATAAGTATGTTTTCACAACCACAACACACTTTGTTATGTTATGTTAATATGTCACCAATTATTTAAATTAAGTCATCGATAAAATTCATTATGTCACTAATTCTATAACTTACGTCATTGATTAAATACATATGTCACCACTCGTATGCATTATATCATCAATTCAATTTCTTATGTCACCGATTATACTTATTATAACACCAATTACATTAATAATTATGTGACAGATTAAATTAATTATATCACCATTTTTTTAAATTATGTCATCGATAAAATTCATTATGTCACTAATTCTATAACTTACGTCACTGATTACATACATGTCACCACTCGTATGCATTACATCATCAATTCAATTTCTTATGTCACCGATTATACTCATTATAACACCGATTACATTAATTATGCGACAGATTAAATTAATTATATCACCATTTTTTTAAATTATGTCATCGATGAAATTCATTATGTCACTAATTCTATAACCTACGTCACTGATTACATACATGTCACCACTCGTATGCATTATATCATATATTCAATTTCTTATGTCACCGATTATACTCATTATAACACCGATTACATTAATTATGCGACAGATTAAATTAATTATATCACCATTTTTTTAAATTATGTCATCGATGAAATTCATTATGTCACTAATTCTATAACCTACGTCACTGATTACATACATGTCACCACTCGTATGCATTATATCATATATTCAATTTCTTATGTCACCGATTATACTCATTATAACACCGATTACATTAATTGTGTGACAGATTAAATTAATTATATCACCATTTTTTTAAATTATGTCAAAGATTATATGAGTTATGTCACCGATTATATTTATGTAAATTATATCACCGATAGTATATTATATCATTTAGTCTATAAGTTTTATATTTGTCACCGATTCTACGCATTATAACACCGATTACATTAATTATGTGACAGATTAAATGAATTATATCACCATTTTTTTAAATTATGTCAACGATTATATGAGTTATCTAACCGATTATATTTATGTAAATTATATCACCGATAGTATATGATATCATTTAGTCTAGAAGTTTTATATTTGTCACCGATTCTACGCATTCAACAGCAAATTTTTTATAACTATTAATTATTATATTTTAAAATGAAAAATATTTACGAGGTGTTATTTTAAACCTTACCTTTAAGTTATGACTTAGACCGGCCCTTAGTCGTTCAATAAAATGATAGCTCTTTTAGCTAGTACGTAATTCTCATATCGGTCAAAGCAAAATATACATGTCTTTTTTTTGTGGCAATAAAAAAGACAAAGATTCGTGTATTATCCGTGTGATCAATACGTGTATTACTCGCTATAAGAGGTATCGTTGTATCGTATGATGACTGACGGATAAGGTTTATAATTATTCCCCCGTTGATATTTTTCGGATTTTATTTTTTTAATGAAACTAAAAACTTCCCTAATTAATTGTTGATTATAAAGTTTTTAACAGCAAACCTTTAATTTTTAACAATTTGCCGAGGGATACATAAGTGGGGGATGACGGCAGTTCATCCCTCCGAGAATTAATAATTAACTGTTTCATATTGTCTTTTCCATGTCTGAAAAACTTTTTTGTTTCTAAGAGCAAAGTTTACAATTCTTTCCCCGCCTCCCCTTTCTTCTCCAACGAAGTTCCGCACCCTCTCATCTCTAGGGTTGCAAACAATATATATGTATATATTTTCAAGAGCGACAAACAGAATCATTACCCACCTGAAAACTTGCAAAGATTCGCGAGTATGTATATTGCAAAGGTATTATTAATATAGAATTCGTATGCGAAAAAAGTTTTTTATTGAGAATTTAAGCTAACTTCGTTTTTTTTTTCAAAATGGAAACTGATTTATTGAAAATATTATTTCAATTTTGTTAACTTGTTTTCTACAGGATCGTTTGGAAGGATCTACATAGCGAATGTATAAACTAATAACTAACAATTCACTTATGATATTCCATTTTAAATGCTAGCTGACCAACTTAACTGATCACACTATGTCAGACTTCGAAATAACAGTAGAAGACGGTCACAGCCCCTAGTGTTTTGATCAAACTATTTAAAATCGAATATCATTAGTGAATTGTTAAAGTTATTAGTTTATATTTATATTTGTTAAGATATATCCAGAAAAATGGGCACAAAATCTAGACATACTTACGAGTAGAGCGTCGTGGATCTAATAAGACTTCAAAGCTTTAATTATATTAGGACAAATCAGAGTTTATGTATCAAATGAGAGGCCACAGAATTTGGCACCCAGATCTACTTTGTATAATAGTTCTATATACCTTTGTACAGCTATAGAAGTCGCCACAGAATCTACAGATTTCTAACAACCGCGTACTATGGAAATTTGACACGCCGCCGCGCGCGGTAAATGCAGGCGAGTACACAGCTTTACTACTGATAAAGGTACATACCTAGATAATTAAGTAAAAAATTTGCTAGCTTTTTAAACGATTAATTGTATAAAACGATCATTAGCTCATTTTAGTTGAAGTATAACCATGTAAAACCCGATCTTTATACGTACAATGTTTACGAATTCAGTATTGTATAAAATTGTTCAGATCTTATTAACCCTTAAGGGTACAAAAATCCCTAGGATTTCAGAAAGAAAGTATTATTAGCGATGAACTTCGAGTACACTACCTTGTAAAGGTCCGTCTAGTGAGAACCTGTCTTATCTTTTCACCCTTCTGAGAACACTCAAGCCTTCTGTTCGCAATACAAGGGAGAAAACATCTTCTATCTCATTTGTTCAAGTGGCTCTTGTGCCACCGTGTTAACAATGTTGCCCATATACCTTCTGTACCGTATACAAAATATTAACATGCATATTATATTATGTCAGAAAGTTAATAAGATGCAAACAAAAAAAAATAGAAAATATATTGATTAGGTGTGTACTTTTTTTTAATAATGTTTTTTATTTACCTTAACACAAGTTGACATTTGTGCAGAATATGTGACATACAACAATGGAGGTCAACTGAGTTTAAGGCTATAACTTTCTATTGTTTCTATTTTTATTTTATAGTTGTCCTCTGTTATGTGTCTTGTCAAAATTGTGGTTGGTAGTCCAGTGGTATCAACCGCCGGCTAGGAAGGATGAGGCACAACTTCTGCAGGCGACAGATTGGAAAATCACAGCGGAGGATAGGAGTTGGAAGCGTTGTCTACAGGAGCCCAAGGCTCGTTTTGAGTTGAAGGACTATCGAAGAAGAAGCTTGAAATATTCATATACCTACCTTCCCACGATTGTATGAAAATATGATTTTTAATGCTCACCTGTATTGTATGTTTTTTGGCGTATGTACATATATAAAATGAGAAATACAGCCAGCAAATACAAATAATAATAATTTGTCACGTGTGGTTGGAGAAAAACCAATTTTTCAAAGCTTCTTTACTTGAATAACTTATAATATGACAATATACAAAACGTCGAATTTTCTTCATCCCTTATATTCACTCCAAGGCTAGAGTGGGTCGTAATTATATTTCAACGAAAACGGTGTGTTTTTTTTTTCAAATTGTTTCAAACTTTTTTTATATTGATGTTTTTTCATATTATGCAATGGTTAACTAGAAAAGCGGACCCATAATTCGTCGGCCGTTATACAAAGAAAAATCTTTTTTTCAATATTACTAACTATAATATTATTATCGCAAACGTTTTAGAATTTAGCCTTTTTTCAGTGAGCGTCTTGTTTCCTATGGTATCCAAGCTATGTTACCTGGTATAATCTCTAAAACCGTGGTATAACGTGGATGTTATAAGCTAATTCCATAGTTTATACCATAGATTGTGGTATACCTGGATTATTATTATAACATTTTTCTGAAACCATGGTGTAAACCATTATATTACTTTATACAAAGATTTTTAATAACACTGATAATGGTTTGTACTCACGGACGTAGCAATAGCTTTCACATGGAGGGGGTCCAAGGGTAAAATCTAACTGCACAAATCATAGCCGTATGCTAAGGGGGGGGGTCCGGTCTCCCAGAACCCCCCCCCCTTATATACGTTCATGGCATGGACGTAGCAATAGCTTTCATATGGAGGAGTTCCAAGGGTAAAATCTAACCGCACAAATCATAGTCGTATGATAAGGGGGGGGGGGGTCCGGACCCCCAGAACCCCCCCCCCCTTATATACGTCCATGTTTGTACTTGTTGTAATGTTACGGTCGCTTTTATTTTCTGGCAAAACAGAGCATCTGTGTCAGTGTCTATATACTTATTTAGTTTCAAAAACTTTCCTGTATTTTATTGTCAACCGGATTTGAATAAGGGGCAGCACTAGGCTACTGAGGTTGGTTGATACTTACTTAATCTACGTTCGTTCCCAGTGTGGAGCATGTGGAAGCCACGAAGATTGGTTAGTTCATAATTAAGCTTCAATTTCATAAATAGCAAATCAGTGTTTTTGGAGCATATCGTAAAAATTATACAATAATTATTATAGTCTTCTAGAGTGAAATAAAGGACTTTGGAATAATATAATTATTATTCTGGTAAAATCTTGCTGATTTATACTCTTATGTATAAATCATAACAACTGTTGTAAGTAATTTTTGGTAATTGAACAAAAGAGGATATACTTTCTTAAACATTTTTCTTTAAGCATAGTTTTCAAAGTCTCAATTTTTTTTAATACTTTCAATTTAAATAAAAAATATTAAGCTTAGAATATGAAGAATATTCGAGATATCCAATAAACGTTACCAAAGTAGAATATTATGGTTTGTTTTATAAAATTAATTTAGGTAATATTTAAAAAAAAATCACAATTTCGACCGACCCTCGCCAAACACCATTCTCTTTATTTATGTTTTTTTTTTTTTATTTCAATATATTTTTGATCCTCCGAGGATCCGGGTGACATGTGAAATGTTTTTAACGGTTTCAGAAGGACGCATTATTTATTTATTTCGGTCACATAACAAACACAGAGAGAGAGACAGATTGGAAGAAAGTGCGTAGTAAACCTATTTATCAACTCCTATCCGAAGAAAATAGAGAGTTATTTACTTTATTTATTTAAGATCTTTAAAATTTCAGGTGTTTTTCATCATTTCTTTTCAAATATCGGCATGGATCTTTCCGTTCCGTATGATCAACTATTAATCTATAAGCCATCACGATTTGTTTTGTCTTCATAATGGATTTTTTTTTATTTAATTGACAACATGAAATGTTTTGTTCTTTTAATCGTTTTCATAATGGATTTTATTTATATTATATTTGACTACCTACTTGATATGTTTAGTATTTTTTTTTGATGAACTGTTTCTATTAATATGTCTAAAGGACCGTATTCTCGTTCTGTAGGTACAATCAATTATTGACACGGGAGGCTAGAATTTTTATGAAAAAGACCGCCTTAGGGATGATCTTATGTAGGTACCTAAAATTATAAAGATAGGATTATAATTATTATAGTAGGTATTGATCGTGAAATATCGAATCCATAGTATAGAATCTAGAAGAATGTTTGGATAATACCAAAAGGCTGGGATGAATAAATAAAAATGTCTTTAGGACTAGTTGGGGATGAAACCAAATCCTTCTTCATGAACTTTTAACACACTCAAAATATTATTAATAGCATTAAAATAATTAAACAAAAAAGAAACATTAAAACAGTGAAAAAATTGAGATATACATCAAAAGTTATAAAAGAAAGTCGGGTAAGTGCGAACACTTATAACTCGAAATCGGCTGAACAGATTCTTCCGATGTTTAATTTAATGGATTCTTCTCCGCTCCGGATAACAGAATGACTATTAAAAGGTTCGAAAAATGCATGAGAAAATAATATACAAGTTATAATACTAAAGCTAGTACAGAACGGATTTCCTGTGACGCCAACGCCATTTATGAAAATTTCTATAACAGCAAAATTATTATTTATCTGACAACCATTGACATTAAAAATATTGGTAAGTACATAAAATATTGGAGATTTTTGATGGATTTTTCAGAATTAATTTTTTAACATATAATTTTGAATGTATTTTTGTATAAATTACAAATTCGAAATCAGTCATTTTTATCATTACCTATTTTAAATTCAAAGTTAGATCACGAGACAACTTCTGCCGGGATAGCTAGTAATTATTATACTTACATACAAATAAGAAATAAATATAAACCTAATATAAACAACTTTCTATGGTGGAGTGTGCTTAACAAAGTAAATGAATAAAATAAACATGTTATCATTTCTCCTTTAATAATAATTTTATTTATAAAGTGCTAAAATTTATTTTATCGTCGATATGTAAACATATTATGAGATATTCAATCGGTAAACACTTTCACAGTAGGTACTTTTATATTCCACGAAATAAGAAATGAGAAAAATATAATTTTTTTTTTTTCGATTATGTAGGTATAATAGTATTAGAACGAAGTGAAGGTATTGTCAACCCTAATAATATGAATTTGTTTACTTATTACGTCGCTTCTCTATTGGGATAAGCAAAGAAAACGATATATGAGTTCTGTTCATATACCAAGTTATAATGCTTTGTTTTCCTAGAATATAAAAAACGGCCCTAAAAACAGTATTCTTTGTCACAAGACATTGTCTTTATCTCTTTCACCACATATCACTCTTATAGGGTGACTTGCCGTAATAAAAAAAATATATCTTTCACTGCCAGCATTGAATTAATATTAAAAAGCGCGAAAGAGATCGCGTAAGCTTGACGTGTAGTTTCATTAAGCGTAGCTTGGATACCATAATTCTAATTCACTGGGTTCCTAGGGAACGGTCCGTCGTCTGACAAGACGGCGTCTTTCAAAATTATATGACAATGTTTTTTGTTAGGTACTACGGAAACAATATTGACAATGTTCTCAACTGACATATTCACCGCTGTTTATAGAGGAGGCGTATCCGTAGGATAAACAATTATTACTGAAATAATATTAATTCAATTCAATTCTTCCTTTTACACCCTACTCAGGGGCATAGGGAGGCAACAAGAGCTCTCCATTGCGCTCGATCTTGCGCAATGTTTATGACCTCCTCCCACACCATGTCCATGTCCCTCAGCTCTGCTTCGAAGGAGCGGAACACAGTGTGAGAGGGTCATCCTCGTCTTCGGGACCCTGATGGGAGGAAGAACAGCGCTCTTCTCGGCCAACTGTCATTCGGCATCCTTAACACATGTCCCAGTTTTTTAGAAAACCAATACATTGCTCAGGGAACTAGCGGAACTTTTTGCTCAGAGCATTTTTTCTATTCTACTTTCAAGTGAAAAACGCTTCGAAAAATTCTGACCCAACTGGTAATCGAATACGGGACCTGTTGATAGCGCTTATACCACTCACTGGACTACTAAGGTCCGTCTCCTTGAGAAGTGGGGATAAAATGATGTGTTCAATCCAAGTTTTTATCAGTCATTATTCTCACAGCTTTATTTAGAATATTTGGCATTGCCCTAAACGGATAGGGTCACAAAAATTAAGAAGAGCTATATTAGATAGAGTATTTTTTTTTTTTTTTACCCATCACGCCGTTTCCCGAAGGGGGTAGGCAGAGAGTACGGACTTCCATTCCTTCCTATCCATACAAACCTCTTTCGCTTCCTCCAACCGCATTACATTCCGCATACATGCTCTTTAATTCCTTTTGCTCCTGACTTGGCCCTCCTCTAAGACGGCACCGATTTGATCGGACCATGTCATTCGAGGTCGGCCTCGTCTGCGACCTCTAGACTCTCTGTCTAGAGTATTCTTAAAGTCTAATATCTGGGTTGTGTAATTATTGACAAATAGAGGACCGTCGAGGGGGTTACAGAAAACAGATATCCCGGTTGCGGAACATTTGAGACTGGGACAGGATAGAGCAGAGGAACTATTTCGAAAGACCATAAAGCTTTCGCTAAGGATGATCGTCAACTTTGGGGTTTTTTTTGGCGGCTCATCCATTTGAATGTTATGGCCCTATTTAATAAAAAAAAATCATAAAAACAGTTAAACAAATAAAAATTTAACAAACAATAAAATATTAGGATCATGTTCATCTGGACACTTTGGAATATAAGTTCGTTGACCTGATGAGAGTTCAGCCCAAGGAGATAGACAATACTTATCGGGTACTCCACGTTCTCTAGCAAGAAATACAAATCAATTGCGTCTCTTATTGGGCAACCCAGGATGACATGGTCTGGAGTCTCCTCGTCCCAACCGCACTCGCAGTAGGGAGATTCAACGAGACCAATTTTAAATAGATGTATCATGTGATCAAGAAGCAGTCTAGAAATACAGACACTATATTGCCTGGATATTTTTTTTTGTATGGATAACTGTATCTTTTTTATACTGTGCTCCCTTTGGGCTATTTTGGCAGCATTTATACCATTATTTTAAATTGTTGCTTTCCAAAATTATTGATTCATCACATTCGGGTAGAACAAAATCATCGGGTGGTCTACCGTGGAAGGCGGCCTCCTTGGCCAATAGATCCGATTTTTCATTTCGCAGTGCGCTGGTATCCAAGCGATCACCACATCCTTATCCACATCCTGTAAAACGAGGAGTATCAGTAATGAGAAGAAGAAATTTGATTCTGATGAAAAGGTTATTTCTTGTTTAAGCGCCACACATTTTTTTCCAATCATCGTTTTCTGGACTTACCTTTTTCAAAAAAAAAAATAAAATACAGGTATAAAACAAATATGTGCGACCCCTTCCTGCCATCCCGATTCTTTATTTGAGGAGCGTGCACACGTCCTTACTCCCTATATAAGTCCTCCCCATACTACGTGACCTGTAATGGACACATCCTTATTAAATAACAATCCCTTTAACGTTTTTATTATTTTTACATACGAGATCTACCTACGATATTTCCACTTATGTAAAAATATTTTTACTTTTGTTTTATACGAACCGATTTAGTTTCACCGCTTGTTTGCAAAGCGATCTTCACACTAAATAAATTTAAACAAAAATTTTACCATTGAGAACTTCAAGATGGTTCATTCCTAGTGGTAGAATAGGTAATCATGCGCATGATAATTTGTTTGCCCTCTGTTTGGACCCTCTAATGTTTCTCAGGGACCCTAAAATGGATTTTCATTTTATATGGACCCCTTGAATGATTTTAGAGTCCCCCAATGATTCAAAGGGACCACATTGAGAACCATTAAGTGAGAACATTTTTCGACATAATTTATCCATGCCGATGGAGCGCCCATGGAGGTCCAAAAGCTAGCGCCTAAGGTCCCCAGCTTAAATCCGATGGACTTTTGTCTTTGGAAGTTCTTATTAAGAGCTATTTTATTAAAATAAATACCTTATATTATTGAACAATAACGGGAAATATTGGTTTCAGGCTAAACAAAGGAACCATCAGTTTATTCTAAAATACTACAATTTTAATTATAGGTTTAAGAGTGTATAACAATATTTTTTATCTTTATTTCAATAAACAATTTATTTTATTTAAATATCACATCAAATTATGCATTTAGGTACCTCAAATAATTTTCAAACTGGCTTTTACCACCCATATAACAAAGCTGTGTGTTAATGAAAAAATGTTGAATATTGATACTTGCACAAGTTATGAGAGCGTTTTAGCATGATCCCATTATACCAGCCAAATGAAATTTGCAGGAATAATTTTCCATGAATAGTAGAAGTATTTAAGATAGTTTCTAAAAAAAAATGTTCCGTGATTTTTTTTGTCTAGAGCCTTTGAAAGATTTTATATAATTTGTGCTTGGAAAAAAATTCTTGAAAAAAAATTTTTTGAACAAAAGCTATCGGGTGTTGACTCATAACAATAATACCTTGCATGAGGATCACTATCGGACTATTTCCAGAAAAAAAATCATGATCGTAATCTCAATAGTTTAGCCACAGGTACGTAGTTTAGTCAGAAATCCGGTTTTTATTCAAATTTCACAAAAACGTTAATAACTTTTGAACCACCCAATATCGCTGAACATACATGGGGGTCAAATCGATAGGTATTGAGGTCTTCTACCTCCCTGCTTCGGATTATCCACTACCAACTTAACACCGTGTATACATACTTTGCCAATCCTTACTGTAAACGCCATCATTGAGAGTTGAAATGGCCAAATCTAAACCATATTTTTACACTTTATACACCTACCTATGTACATATAGGTATGTATATTATTCTTCTTTTTTTCCAGCAATGCACCCGATCTCGAGTGATTCATGCCCTAATTGATTCATTAAAAAAAAACATATTTGTTATAGGAAAGAACCACACACCTCAATAAAAAACCCAAAAAATATGGACAGAGAAAGGAATTACCCATCGAAAATCGATACAAAAAAATATGTAATGTTACGATATTGCTGAAGTTGCAGCCATCATCTGCTAGCCTCAAAAAAAAAAAAAGACAGTAGGTAATGTAGGTATGTACCTTCAACTTAGCAAAACCCAAACACACTCAGAAGCAAACAGGATAATATGATTATTCTATCAGGAATATTTTAAACTTCAGTTTTTTTTTTGAAATTAAACTTTTATTAAATAAACACCTCTGCTCTTTTTCTGGTTTTTCGAGCATCCTGTAAGAGGCAGGTAATCGAAAAATCAGATCGGGACCGTGAAATTGACCACCTCACGTCCTTAAACCTCAACTGGTCAGAAAAGGCACAATGAGCCTCGGACGCCTTCGGTCGCAATGGAGAGCTCTTGATGCCTCCCTATGCTCCTGAGTGGGGTTTAGCCCTCCCGCATTGTGGGTTGGTCTGGGGGGATCCGCGGCGGACTTGGTTTGTGTGGGGTCGGCTTTTCGGTTTGATTGCTTCGATCGAGCTGGAGGGTCGGTTTCGTGTGGATCGGGTTTGCTGCGGATTGGTCTCCTTCGGGCTGGCTTGTGTTGTGCGGGGGGCCTTAAAGGGAGTATGTGTGTAAATAAATAGGTAAATATACACAAGCAAACAGAAAGATACAATAAGAAACTTATTTACACAATATTTTACACAGAAACAGTGCAACAAATGAGCGGAACCCAATTATTGTATTGAAACAAAATATATTATTATATTCAGTTTGATCTACAATTTGTATGAGTGTAACCAGTTTTTTGCAGACTTTTGTAGTCTTCGAAAAGTAGAGAATTGAAGTTTTGTTTATATTGTTGCATTCCAATACCTTTCTTAAAAAAATCCACTAAATAGTAACGATTAAAAAGAAATATTATCCCTAAAACATTCCTTCATTGGGCTATTTAGTTTTATCTATTCCATAGACATTTTGAAATGTAATGACTGTTATTCTGAAATGAAAAACAGACGATTGAGTTGCGTCGTATTCAATTTTTATTGAGACTTTTGACATTTCTCTATTCTGAAAATGTTTTATCCAATACATTAGATGCGTCATTTATTGACGGGTTGATATGACGTAGGTCGTACGCTATCAAAATTTTTCCTCCAATCAGTCCTAAAAAGAAATGGAAATAATTATTATAGTTTCACCAGTGACAATTATATGTAAAAACTCGTCACGTCGGCGTGACGATAAACCCAGCGTGCTGTAATTGCACAATGCTAGTATTAGAGGTTCACAACTGGTTTCCGAGCTTCGGATCTTTGTTGACCCCTCCTCCCCGACGCGACTCTGTATCCACCCAACCACCCACTTACAGAGTATTATCGTATTATATATTACCTCACAATTAAACTAAAATGTCACAAATAATAAGCACAACAAACCACTGAAAGAAAAATGAATGATTATGATACTCTTACCAATCTGCAGCTAGGTATGTAGTAATAATCCTTACCAGAACACTAAAACACTATCACTAATAGGTATTACCTCACACTTCACTATCCGAGATTAAATACCTTACAGAACCCCGACGCACGCGACAAAATTAATAAGCTATACACGCGAATCAAAATTATTAACACCTCGCAAAGAGCAACGTTTTCTCTGCTACTAATTTGAAGTAAGCACAAACACAAAAAAATTAAATAAATAAGAAACCGGATCCCGAAATAATTTAGGTACCTCACAGAAAGCAACGTTTAATTCTGCTACGCCAAAATATGCAAGTCGAAAAACCACTCAGCAAATAGCAAAACAAGTCTACGCGTCGCGAGCTGAATGACAGGAATGAGCGAGATTACCTACTGATCGTGTGCTTAAATATCCTTGTCAGCTGATTAAAAAACTTCTAGAATATTTCATCTTAGGGGTGTACCTGTTGATTACACCAGTGCATTGGCCTTCCGAGAAATGGTTGGACCTAGAAAGGGGGTATTTAAAACAATACTGTGTCATGGTAATAATTTTATTCAAAACATCAGGTTCATTGTCCTTCTGGCAAATCCCTTAGGACATACGTACATAGTCATAAATCACAGGATAAAATACATTCCAAATAGCCGAACAAGTTAAAAGAATATTATTTTTTTCATATCAGCGAAAGTATTTATTGCTACCTGTTATCCTTGAAAACAAAAGGTACCTGCCCGCATATCTCAAGTCTCTATACTTTAAAACAACAATGGGAGACTTTCGTTTCGAAAAAGCTTTCAAATAATAATCGCTGACCATATCAATACTTGGTAGTAGGGTTTTTTTATAAGTTCTACTTAACTATTAAAATAAATGTCATCTTTCGGACGCAAATACCTACTCACAACAACCGCCCCCTCTCAAACGTCCGAAAGATGTGCATTTTTTTTTCTGCACTACATATTAACTAAGTCTAATGACGGTACCTTTCTACTGGGAATCGTGAGTTAAGTGTCTTTTCTATCGTTTTAAAATAAAATGAATCGCGGGGATATAGAATGTGTTGGACGCCAGTTTATTCTTTTTATGAAGCTGTGAATAAACAAGACAGCAGTAAAGCTTAGCTCACAAGTCCCTATAACTATCTTAAGTTTACCCTTCACCAACCAACTCACAAAATCTAAGCTAAATTATTATGTATTGTTAGTCCTAAATTCTACTTTTAGTATCTAACCACCACCTTTCTAAAGAAGTTTTGATATGGCAAGCAACATTTAAACAGAGTCAAAATTAACCGCGATCTAGCAAAGACAAAACGTACAGGTGATACCTTGATTGATATGTATTAATTAACTATTTACAGATTTTTTTCTTCTTATAAAACATCCTTCAATGAGCTTGTGTGCTGTACAAAATTCGTGCTCCTAAAAGTAATAATATCTTAATCTATAAACTTAAATACTATCAGTTTTTTTTTTTTTTTTTTTTTCAGGTTTTTTTTCTTTTTTATGTTTTTTGTTTTTTTTTTATATATATTTATTTGTACTTTATTCTTAAATTTCTTAACCTACAAGAATGTATAAAGGTTCCTTAGCCTAAAAATTGTCATATTGTGCAACCTTAATCCTAAGCAATATTTATTTTTATAATCCACCATATTTACATATAAAATAAATACATGTCACATTTATCATTATTTTTTTCGTAAATTATTTATTTAGGCTAGGTGAGTCTACTCTCCTCCTGAACCTCTTCCTGATTTTCAGGGGCTATGTTTAGATCGTTTGCGTGGACTTTTACCGCCTTACCTCTTCTGTCAATCCAGTAAACATTTCCACGTCCTAAAGGTAAAAGAACAGTATAAGGACCCGAGTATTTAGGAGCGAAACCTGCATGAAAACCTGTCAAACGATTAGAGAGTGGGTGTTCTCTCATCATTACTTTCTGGCCCGTCACAAAACCGGCAGTATTTCCGTTAGTTTGGGTGTAACTACTTCTATACTGATCCTGGTTTTGACGAATGTTTCTATTTATCTCTACTCTATTTAATCTTTCCGGCTTAGTATTTGGTGCTAACGACGACCATTCGCCAGGTCGTTTAATTTCGTAGCCAAATAGAGCTTGGCTTGGAGTCATTCCCGACGCGTCGTTACGTCTTCCCCTAATTGACTCCAAAATTGAGCTTAAGTGCTCATCCCAACGCTTGTGTTCACGCCCTAGTAGGTGAATACGGAGCAATTTTTTTAAATCTTGATTTCGGCGTTCGGTTACGTTAGCCCTGGGCAAATAAATGGCTGTGGTCCAATGCTGGCATTGCCACCTATCTATTGCCGAGTTCCATGACTCGTGGCCAAACTGTGGTCCATTATCCGAAAGAATTGCCCTAGGATACCCATATCGTGAAAAAATTTCCCTTTCTAATAAACTAACAATCTGAGGTGATCTGCCCGACCTCATAGGAAATGCTTCTACCCATCTTGTGAACATATCTGTAACTACTAGAATAACTGTATTTCCCTTAGCTGATCTAGGATATGGGCCCATCAAGTAATGCTCTCGCTTGAGCACAAGTCATACAATTCTTTAGAAATCTCTTAGCATCTCTATTCATACCTGGCCAGATAAAATATCTCCGCGTCGCTCTCAGCGTTTCCCTTTCACCAGGGTGGCCAGCATGTCTACTACTATGATAAAACTTTAATACGTGGGGAACCATAAATTTAGGTACAATCAGTTTCGGAGCTGATCCTCCGCTAACTTGTCTATATAAGTAAGCATTGATTACTTTATATATATCCAACCAATGCCTATCACGAGCATTTGTTGGTGGACTGTTGGCAGACAGTAAGGTTTCCAAATGGTTTATCATTCGAGACAACCGCTGATCGGTGCGTTGGGCCCCACGCACACGATCTGCCAGTTTTCCAGACTGCTGATCTTCAGCGTCCCGAAGATCCGTAAGGCTGGACCACTCGTCTCCTCGTGCAATGCTGCGGTCTCTTTCCAACCACGATGTCTCGAGACCACAGTTGAGAGAGTTCAAGAGGAGTCAGAAGCGTCACCTGAGGTAGACCTCCATCTGCTTTCCAACCCTCCTGGCTAACATTGGGATACATTCCCCTGTCTAACGAATCAATATCTTGAGCGATACTTGATTCGGCCGGATTTCTCGACAAGAAATCGGGTAACTCATTTTCTCTACCTGGGCAGTGTTCTAAAGTAAAACTAAACTCCTGTAATAATAATGCCCACCTAGTTAACTTAGCTCTTTCATCTTTAACCCTTTCTAACCATGTCAACGCTTTGTTATCTGTACGTAGGATGAAATGTGTACCTTCCAAATACTGACGATATTTCTTTATCGCCCAAACAGCCGCGAATGCTTCCTGTTCATTCGAATGCCAGCGTTTTTCTGCATCAGAAAAACGAGCACTAGCGTAAGAGACAATATCACGACCGCCATCAGGTCGTTCGTGATAGAGAACGGCAGCGACGCCGAACTTGCTGGCATCTGTTTGCAATACGAATTGCCTCTCGAAATCTGGCCTGCATAGGGAGAGTGGCCTACTTATAGCAATTTTAATGCTATCCATTGCCTTTTGTGCTGAGGCATTCCATTTGAATGGCCTCTTCGTGCTCAATAAATCAGTTAATGGAGCTGCTATCTCTGCAAAACGATGAAGATACTCGCGTAACCAATTAGATAAGCCGAGGAAAGACCTCAGCTTCTTTCTTGAAGTAGGCACAGGGAAGTTTGCAATAGAAATTGCATGTAACTTCTGAGGATGGTTACCACTAGACGAAACTACGTGACCTAAAAATTCTAATTCTGTGGTACCGATCTTGCACTTATCCGAAGCGCACCGCAAGTTATATTGCTGTAACCGTTCTAAAACTAATCTCAAATGATACATATGTGAAGCCCAATCTTTAGAATAAACGATCACATCATCGAGATACACAAGGCAAAAATCGCGTAGATATCCAGCCAAGACCTCTTGACTCATTATCCTTTGAAATGTTCCTGGGGAACCTTTCAAACCGAAGGGCATAACTCGAAATTGATAGCAAGCTCCGTCAGGAGTTGAAAAAGCGGTTAAATGTTTACAATCTTCAGACATTGGGATCTGCCAATAACCTTTTTGTAAATCAAACGATGAGAATATTTTCGCGTTACCTAAATCTTTCAATGTTTCGTGAATAATGGGTAGATGTGAAGGCTCATCTTCAGTGATGTCGTTGAGTTTACGATAATCTACACAAAATCGATATTCATCTTTCCCTCGTTTGGGGACCATAACTATCGGGAAACTATAACATGATCTACTGCTTTCGATCACGCCATCAGCTAGCATGCCTTCCAGCTGAGCTAAGAGATGCTTCTTTTTCTCATCAGAGAGCCTATACGGAGGTAAACGAATCGGGCGCGTATCTCTCAGCTTTATCTCGTGAGGTTGTAACGGAGCAGGACCAGAATATGGAAGGTATACCTCTTTAAAATCGTTTAAAATATCATTAAGATTCTCTCGTTGCCCGCGCGGTATATCGGATTGCAAAACTGGCAATTCGACCTCACACTTCATTTCCCCACGCACCGGTATCAAATGCGTTGTCATTCTTTCTACTCTACCGAAATGAAGACAACCCCTATGAAAATCTATCACGCACTTTTGTGATGTCATCCACGGCACTCCGAGAATTACATCATCCCTAAGCTTATCTACAACTAAAAACTCACAATTTATCTGTATACCCTGAACCAAAATATTTATTACTATTTTACCCGTAACCTTCATGTGAGCTCCCTGCTCTGCTAAATATAACGTGTCAATCTGGCTTCGTTCGATATTCAAATTTCTAACTACCCGGCTATTAATAATATTATACGACGACGCAGAATCTATCAGTGCTGTCCATTCACACCCATTAAATGACAACCTGATTCGCGGAAGAAGAGACGTTCCCGATTCTAAAACTGCTACACACTGTGGTTCTTCAAACAATTCGATCGCATCTGAATCTATATCTGACAACCTCGGTCTGTCCTCTCGTTGTCTACTCGCTACCCTCTCGGTATTCGAGCTCGAGAGTTTAATATTTTCCTGTTCAATATCTTTTCCGTTACTCTCTCTATGTAACCATGCCTGCACTTCAACTTCCCCGTCATTGCTATCTCCCGAATCTACCCACACTAAAACTTCATCCTCGCTTTTATTTTCCTGCACTATTGTCTTCTTAGACGTAACATTATTATCTTTAAGAATTTGCTCATTTTTAGCGACCTCTATTAAGCTAGGTTGAAGAGTTGGTCGCGCTACTCTTCCAACCGTTTTGTTCTCTACAGGGTTTCTATCTATTGGCCCTGGGACGGCTGACCGATTTCGTTCCGACCCGGGCGTTGGGAGTTTAAATTATTATTATTATTTCTGTTCCAGTTTCTATTTTGTCTATCGTTCTGATTAAATTCATTCCTATTATTCTGTGTTTGCCTATTTCTATTCCAATTATCATTATTTCTCGTCTGTCTATTATCGTTATGCCTATCCTGTCTGTTGTTGTTTCTTGTATTTCTGTTCCTGTTCTGATCATTATTTCTGTTATCCATTCTATGATTATTCGTCCTATTCTCATAATTTCTATTGTCATAATTCCTATTCTGATTTAAATTAGCACTGTTCCTGTTCCTAAAATTACCTGAATGATTGTTATATGTTTGCCTATTGAACTGTCCGTTTCTATCTCTACTGTTAAAATTCCTAGTTCTAATTACTGGACAGTTCCTCTGCAAGTGGGGACCTGAGCAAGTGAAACAACTAATATCTGCTCTCCTATTCTGTGGTTGGGGCACCGATACCGATTGAGTGTTGTTAACTGTGTAAACTAGCTCCGTTGGGAAGTCTATTTCTGTAATTCTACCTTCTAAATCATCGAATGTAATTGTCTCTCTAGTAAAGTCTCTTCTAAGAATATTAGTATACCGCGGTAACATCAAATTTAAAACATGCATCGCAAATTCAGCTGAATATACGCAATTATCCCCATAAACGCGATCATGTACTTTAGCTTTCCTACTTAAAAACGTTGAACCTGATTCCCCTTCTTTCTGCTTATCTGAAAGCAAATGGCCTGTCAAACTCATCCTATTATTATCAACCCCATATCTTTGCATCATAAGTGTACTAAACGTAGCCCATCTAATCAAACCGTTTCCACGACTATCCCACCATGTTTTTACATCACCCCGCAGCTTCAGAGCAGCCAATCTGACTTTCTCTGTGTCCCTAATGTTACGAAGAGTGAAGTATTCTTCGCAGTCTTGAATAAATGCCTTAGGGCATTGTTGAGGTAGCCCCGAAAAGGAAAAGTTCTCGTTCAGAACTTCATCTCGAACATAAATTATTTGCGGCCTAGATTCAAAAATCGAATTAGTACGTTCCAATGGGTATGGTGGTTGCGTGTTTTCGATCTCATCATCTTGTGATGAAGCGGGAGGAATTTCATCACAAGTCATCGGTCCTGCAGACCCCGCACCATTTCGTGTAACAACCGCGAAGATAAAGAATTTAAATATCCGTAACAAGAACCCAAACCAGTTAAAAATAAACATTTTGTATACGAAAAGCTAACTCGATTAGAAAAACTTACAAGAATAATAGCTCGTGCTACCAATGAGATTCTTATTCAAATACACAGCAAGGTATTGGTGGTATGAGGTCGGAATTCCTATTGGAGTCCCAGATAACTACGGAATTAGTTACGAAAATATTTTTAACTTATATAAAATTTTCAGAAAATTAATTATAAAAGAAAACAACTCTATCTCAGTGTGAATTCGCAACCCAGTTTAGTATAACTAAACAATCGTTGGGCGTCAATTTGATATGACGTAGGTCGTACGCTATCAAAATTTTTCCTCCAATCAGTCCTAAAAAGAAATGGAAATAATTATTATAGTTTCAGCAGTGACAATTATATGTAAAAACTCGTCACGTCGGCGTGACGATAAACCCAGCGTGCTGTAATTGCACAATGCTAGTATTAGAGGTTCACAACTGGTTTCCGAGCTTCGGATCTTTGTTGACCCCTCCTCCCCGACGCGACTCTGTATCCACCCAACCACCCACTTACAGAGTATTATCGTATTATATATTACCTCACAATTAAACTAAAATGTCACAAATAATAAGCACAACAAACCACTGAAAGAAAAATGAATGATTATGATACTCTTACCAATCTGCAGCTAGGTATGTAGTAATAATCCTTACCAGAACACTAAAACACTATCACTAATAGGTATTACCTCACACTTCACTATCCGAGATTAAATACCTTACAGAACCCCGACGCACGCGACAAAATTAATAAGCTATACACGCGAATCAAAATTATTAACACCTCGCAAAGAGCAACGTTTTCTCTGCTACTAATTTGAAGTAAGCACAAACACAAAAAAATTAAATAAATAAGAAACCGGATCCCGAAATAATTTAGGTACCTCACAGAAAGCAACGTTTAATTCTGCTACGCCAAAATATGCAAGTCGAAAAACCACTCAGCAAATAGCAAAACAAGTCTACGCGTCGCGAGCTGAATGACAGGAATGAGCGAGATTACCTACTGATCGTGTGCTTAAATATCCTTGTCAGCTGATTAAAAAACTTCTAGAATATTTCATCTTAGGGGTGTACCTGTTGATTACACCAGTGCATTGGCCTTCCGAGAAATGGTTGGACCTAGAAAGGGGGTATTTAAAACAATACTGTGTCATGGTAATAATTTTATTCAAAACATCAGGTTCATTGTCCTTCTGGCAAATCCCTTAGGACATACGTACATAGTCATAAATCACAGGATAAAATACATTCCAAATAGCCGAACAAGTTAAAAGAATATTATTTTTTTCATATCAGCGAAAGTATTTATTGCTACCTGTTATCCTTGAAAACAAAAGGTACCTGCCCGCATATCTCAAGTCTCTATACTTTAAAACAACAATGGGAGACTTTCGTTTCGAAAAAGCTTTCAAATAATAATCGCTGACCATATCAATACTTGGTAGTAGGGTTTTTTTATAAGTTCTACTTAACTATTAAAATAAATGTCATCTTTCGGACGCAAATACCTACTCACAACAGGGTTTCTCAAATTCACGTTCCAACTCAACGCAAGAAGCTCTTGCTTAGAACTAAATCGTTGCCAGTAGTTACGCATCTAAAATGTATTGGATAAAACATTTTCAGAATAGAGAAATGTCAAAAGTCTCAATAAAAATTGGATACGACGCAACTCAATCGTCTATTTTTCATTTCAGAATTGGTATACACAGTTTGTTAAGGGCTTAGAAAATTTTTGGGGTTAGGTAACTTCTGTGAAAAGTTGATTTGGCAAATTGTATAGGTACAGGTTATGCATCTATAAATAAAGAAAATTTTCTACAGGTGTCAGTAGAGGCGGTTAAACTCAATTTTTAAAGCATTCGAGAATCAAACTCAGGACCTTTTGATTAAAATTCGACACCTACGGAACTGTAGTGGCCGGTATTTGGTCCATTTTTTTACTCTCTAATTTTTTATTCTTATTAAAATCGGAGGGTGTATTTTTATCTAAAATACTTATGAAAATATTATTATATTCATTGGAATAATCATACGATCCCAAACACAAACAATACTTCGGTGTACAAATATTCACGGGAGGGTGGAATTAATTCAGAACTTTTTTTTTAAAGGGGGTGGTTCTAGAAACGGGTGGTTTTTGATCGAACTTATCTCAAAACTTAAATAATTTAGACCGTGGCTAAAAATGTTTTTTTTTTTTGATGATCTATAATATTTAAGTTATCCCGCAACACTTACCTACTAATGATTGAAACAAATCTATACATTTGAAATTTCTTGAGTTATGGATAGGTACCTAAAGAAAATTTTGATAGACGTTCCAGAAAAAAGGGAAATACCTACTTCAACAAACAAGCATCATTAAAGTTCATTTTGCAATAAAATTAAAATATCAGATTAGTATATAAAGAACTCCCGGAATCATTTAAGTAAAATCGATAAAGTAAAAGTTTCTAAAACGGATGTTTAAGTGAAAAGCACCCTTATGACTATTTTAAAGCTTAACTCTTAATAAGGCGCATGGGGTCATGACAATTTCAAATTAAAAAAAATATAAGTTAAAACGCGAACCTGCTGACCTCACAGGAGGCAAACCCCACCTCTTGAATTACAGTCCACAAAGCCAAAATTAAGTTAATTAGAGAAGAGCGAAGCTTTTTCATACTTTACATCAATTTCTATGTTGTATGAAAATTATAAATCAATCCATCACAATACATTTATGAATAAAGACTGATGCACTTAAATTTGTATAAACAGATCTACCCAAGTCTATATTTATCTTCAAAACACACGAATTTGAACTCCTATAAAAATATATCTATAAGAAAAACAAGCAAACATTCGAGAATTATTGATAATAGGTTGTTATTATTTTTTTTATTCCCATCTCATGTTACAGAAGTGGGTTGTTTGGCGATCTTGCTTTACCGCACACTCGTTTGTATATTTGCGCACAACGCCATACTGACAACTCGAAAAAAAACCGATTTTACCTTTCTAAGTTTTTCATCTTTTTGTCAGATTTTACCAACATTGCCTATCTTTAATATTTCGGCCCTGGGAGTCAAGAAAGAAACACTTGTAGTCCCCGAATAATAACGAATATTTCGGATTCTGGATAATATCTGACCTTTTAACCCTCTATTTTTTCTACCATTGTCAATAATAATTCATTTAAGGGCACTTTTTCCTAAATTTAAATAGTAACATTAAAATTTTGACCATTTTTTCATGAATGCCAATGAAATTCTTCAGGAGAATCTTGGGTATAAGACGGTACCACCGCATCAAGAACGACGCTATACGCCGGCACAACCAACACTTCCATTATGGAGAGGAGATGGACATGGCTGGGACATGTGTCAAGGATGCCGAATGACAGTTCTCTGAGGAGAACGCTGTTCATTAGTGTCTGGAAGACGTGGAAGTCCCTCTCATACCGTATTCCGTTCCTTCAAGGCAGAGCTGAGGGAGTTGGACATGGTGTCGGAGGAGCATAAGCATTTTTTAATCATTAGCCCACAGGTATATTCAGACACTTGAGTATCAGGACAGTAAATACAATCCAAGTATTAATATACAGATACCAATATAGATAAAAACAGATTAATAAGAAAGAAAATAATACAATATACAGGTGTGGTCAAATACATTGTATAATATGATTGTTCGTGCACGGGGTATAAATAGTGCAAAAGGCTAATTTTGCAGTGCTCAAGATCGTTCGCAGTGGAGATCTCTCGTTGCCTCCCTATGCCCCTAAGTGGGGTTTAAGGGGAGATGAGAACATACAAATTGTTAGATTCATAATTCTTAAAAATCTTCGAAAAAAGGAGTTAAAATTGTCAGTAAAAAAGAAAGAGAAAAAATATTATACTTGGTCACACTCATGGTAAAACCATAAGGCCCATGGCTGCGGCAGCCAGAATATTCGTAGGAAATCGTGGCTGCCTAGTGCGCGGGCTCCCATACAACGTCATATGTTTTACAGGCTGCCTAGTGCGCGATGGGCCTAATATTATGATGATACATGGTCATTTTATTTGTGCGCTCTTTGTAATTCCCTTTTTGTATGCAGTCGCAATAATCTATTCTCAACAGTAAGGATCTTCTTCTGTTGATCCTTTGTCAGATGCCAGGATTCTCCACAGTATAACAACACTGGTAGAATGCACGCATTAAAGAAAGAGGCGACTTAGTCTGGGTGGAAAAGTTGAAGGATTTCCACAGTTTTCTCGTATTGTTAAATGACGAACTCGCCATTGCAATAATTCTTATGGTAAGCTCCTTATCTATCCCGCCGTTTGGTGTCAAATAATCTTCCAACTTTTGTGTGCATTGGTGTACAAAATATTGTGCGCAATGGGAAGGTTGTATTATGATGCTGAAATTTAAAAATACTTTTGTTCTAGGGCTGTAATTTAAATTCAATACCCTGACTGGGGGATGGAGTGGATATGAAAATACGAAAATAATAATTTGAAAAAGTTCCCGACGCTATCAGTGTGACGAGGGGTTATCGTCTGTTTATGATCTGCGACTCATCTGTGAAACAATTTTGAAGAAGCTCCAACATAAAAAATCCGAATGGACTATTTTTCAAACAGTATAAAGGCTCCTGTTGCCTCCCTATGCCCCTAAGTGGGGTCTAAAGGGAGTTTGGATTGGATTGGATAAAGACTTCCATTCACTATCACTCTGAATGGATGTCATCCATTGTTGCAGATGCGAAACATTTTAGTTTTTTTATTCTATTGATACACTTAATTTTCTATAATCTACCTATGTATAAATACGTGAAGCAAAAACTTTGTACCTACCCATTTTTACGAAAATTACGAGGACGTAAGAGTATGAAATTTCGCAGTATATAATATATTATAGAGAAGGAAAGGTGAATGCTAATATATTTTTTTTTAAATTTTGTATACAAACATACAAACAATCGAATGACAGTTGGCCGAGGAGAGCGCTGTTTTTCCTCCCATCAGAGTCCCGAAGACAAGGAAGACCCTTTCTAACTGTGTTCCGCTCTTTCGAAGCAGAGCTGAGGAATCTGGACATAGCGTGGGAGGTCATAAACACCGTGCAAGATCGAGCGCAATGGAGAGCTCTTGTTGCCTTCCAACGCCCCTAAGTGGAGCGTTAAGGGAGCTTGGATTGGATTGGGACTTATGGGAGGTACAGTTGAGAACCCCTCTCTCTCCTTACCTCATGAGTGTATCATTTTAAATGAGTAAACGGTAGGCTGTTTTCAAATGTTGCCATCCTTTCCAATAATTTGATTAAAATACTTGGACTTCTAGATTGGGATCTGCTCTCTCGATATTCGCTTCAATAATTATTATTTTATTTTTGAAGATTAAATAAATTGAAGGTTTGGGGTTGAATTTCTAAATCGAATTATCCCTCAAACGTTTGAAACTAATAAATAAAGTTATCGTTTATTTGACTGGTTTAGTTTGGTTTGCAATGGAATTTCAATAGGCCGAATTGAAACATTGCTGACAAAATATACCTACCTACCAATGATATTTTTCGAACTCACTTATACTACAAATGCAGGTATTATGATTTTTTTTTAGCTTTAGGACCCAATTTTCATTTGGCATTGTTCGCACTACTTCTTTGTGCACTATTCTTAGAGACAACAGTTGAGTTTAATCTGTTTAATTTTCTGCGTAGAGACGTTGACGCGAACTTAACCCCTATAATACAAACATATCTAACCTAGCTTTTTCTGACATCAAACAGTGTTGCGTGCACATTGTGCTTATTTACAGCCCTACACGAGTGACAACACTGCAACTCTAATAGGAATTGAACTATTGCTGCACCCCGGGTCAGCAACACCGGAATAGATATCCATATTATTCGATCCTTGTAGCATCAACAGCAACACTCTAGTTCTTGGAACATTACGCTGCATTTACACACTTGCCACGGCTTGGCAAACCACCACAAACACCAACGTGTAAGCGGGGTATTTGCCTTTGCTTGTGCGACCTTGCCAACGCTTGCAACGAGTATTGGTTTTTGACACAGATCAAAGGAATTTGCGGCAAATGTATTAAAATACCGACGCGCACACCAACGTTGAAATGGCATCCAAGAGTTTGTGAAGGCTTGGAATTTGTGGTGGTTTGCCAAGCCATGGCAAGCGTGTAAATGTAGCATAAGAACCGCTTCCAAATTCCCAATGCAGTATCAATAAAAGACCTGTAAACAAGCCACATGGAGTTAGTCGATAAAATATGGCATTTATTTAAATATCTAAGCTATCGTGGGAACCCTTAATACTCATCCATATATCTGCTTGTTATTTATAATAACAAACTAGATTTTTCAACGGATACTTAGTTCTAGCGTTTTATCATTTTGATGATCACACAATGAAGATGCTGAAAAAGTAGCACTTTACCTAGCTTAACTCATTTTCAATTATGTACTTCAGAACCAACTTGTCTTAACTAAAAAAACAATAACAAGAATTGTATAGTCTTTTTCCTGGATAAAGTATGCAGGGTATATTACAGATAATATTATGTATTTTTAAGGCATTCCTCCAAAAATGGAGTTAGGACAATAATTGGCTCTCTGGTACAGGATGTTTTTTTTAATATTTTTGTATGGATTTCTCTCCTTTTTTGATCCACGGTTCGATTATACTAAAGTTTTTTGTATATAAAGTCATATTATTATTATAAATGACTTGGAAATTATTAACAATTTTCAAATGTTTTACATAACTGTTTCTATCTTCCCCTCCCAATCTGTTAACGTCACTCACCCATATCTTGTAAAATCTGAAATCCAAAATGTCTGGCCTGTCTCCGGCGGAGGACCACAACCCTTCAAGCAGGAAATCAAATTCAAAATTCAATCTTAAACTATTTTTATTATACTACGTGGAATTGGATATAAGTTTACATCATTCACGTTATTTTTAAAAACACTTGTATTATGCTAGCCTAGGTAGGTACTGTATACAATTTTACGAGACTTTGTTGTCTTAATAATATTATGTTAGTATGAATTCAACCTTCCCTGACCAAACAACTTCTTGGTGGTTTTAACTCCAGAGGAACCAAAACATGTTTGAATTTAAGTAAAATCTTAAAATATGAACAGGCTTCTTAGCGAGTCATTGTAGACATAGGGAACATCTGTGGAATCTGGGAATTGAGAATGATGTAACCTGTAGAATCTGCAAAGAAGGCGTATAAAGGCCTCACCACCTCCTTAAAGACTGTGATGAGATAGTTTATGCTCTCGCAAGAAGTTATGGTAAAAACACAGGATAGATGTGGAGAACTTCGCCGCCTTGGATCCCCTCCTAATGCTGGAATTCCTGAAGCATCTGGGATTAGTGTGTATGCACAATGGACCACTACAAGTCAGGGCGCAAGACACCACCAGTAGAATAAATGTATTATTAAGAAAATTTGGAATCACAAAACGAAAAAGTTTCAGCTACTTCGACTGATATTGCCTAGCACCGTGATTCATGAATAGGTCTATGCAAGGTCCAACATGGCAAATACCCCTCAAAATGCGGAATATCATGATTACAACACTCGGTCCAGGACCAACATTCGACCCGTGGCTCATAGACTCAGTAAGGTCTCAAAGAGTTTCATATGTTTAAGTGTACGATTATTCAATGTGTTGCCCGACTATCTGAGGCACTTGAAACTTTGTGAGTTTAGGAGAGGGGTAAAACAGTATCTTGTGGCTAAAGAATTTTATACAGTTGACGAAATGTTGAGTGGCACATTGTAATCATGAGCAAGACGAAATGCAAACAGAGCCCTTTACACTCTGTTTGCATTGAACTTTGAATATTATTTTTCTTCACTATATTATTGTATTGTTGATGTGTTCTATTGTTTCTGGTTGTGCAGTGTTGTGCCTTATTGAATTTGTTATAAAATATTGTAAATCTTGACGTGTCCAAGTGCCTGCCCTGAGGCCTAAGGACGAAAATATACAAAATACAAATACAAATTGCATTAACTCTTCTTTTTTAACATTATTTGTGCGTGAATAACAAGACTCATTTGGTCCTGTAGTCAAACCCCTTGACAAGGGTGGCTACCTTATTCTTTTTCATGGTTGTCGTCCTTATGTCTAGCCTCTGCGTCTCTGATGTTATTTTCCCAACACTCCCAGCTCTGCGCCAGTTTTGCCTCCTTGGATAATAATATTGTCGGCAGCTTACCTACCTTTCGTTTGATCCAGCGCTCCTAATCTCGCATGCAAATCACATGAAATAAATTATATTTACCTGTTTAGAAATTTGGCAGAAAATATTTTTTTGCACAGACTCTGTTTCAAATTTCAGCCGATGTTTTCGTTAATTTTCTAAACGTCTTTCAGAATTTGAGGGGCAAGAGAGTAAAATCCATATAAAGACCTTCAGTGCCTCATGAATATTCACGTATTCATGAACGAAATTAAACATTAAAAACCTTTCTTGTGCGTATTTTATTTAAATTAAAATGTTCTCTCGAGATGTTTTTAGAAATGATTCCACTAGTTGTCTACCTACGAAATATTTATATAAAACACTTAACTACCTACAAAATTAGCGGATATTTACGCCTGGTGTATTCAATTCATACAGGTTAAGGTGCATTTATACCAAACGAACAAAGACCCAGAGCTTGAAAATATATAGAGTATATTTTCCTAATCGTTGATATGGTCACCAAGGAAATAATAACCAGAAAGTACTGTCATCGCCTAATAACTTGTTGTTTCCATGGTGTCCAGTATCAACGATTAGGAAAATATACTATACTCTATTTTCAAGCTCTGGGTCTTTGTTCGTTTGATATAAATGCACCTTTAGGAACATACATACATCAAATGGTACGACGAATAGACCTAATTGGAAATATTACTGCCCGTTCACACTTGTCGTGTCTCGGGTGCGAATATTATTCGGGTGCCCGAACATTTTGTTTAGGCCCTGTGGGGCTAGTACGAGTTTTATCGAAAGCTAGTCGCACGCTAATAAGCATGCAAATAGTGTTCTAAAATCAAAATGATCGAATCATTCGATCATTTTGTATGGAAATTTTTCGAAACTCATTCGATGATCGTTTCGATATTCGATTATCGAAAACTTATACTAGGGCTACTGTCCGCACTGCGATTTTTCACCGCACGAATTTTATTCTGCACGATTTTTTTACCGCAAGTGCGAACATTCCCATAGGATGCAATGTGTTACAGAATTGCGAAAAAAAATCCGTGCGGTGATTTTTGCAGTGCGGACGGGGCTTTTGATTCAAATTTTTTCGGTTCCGAAAACGAATTTAACTAAAACTAAGCTATCAATTTCCATCTACACATAAACTCCTAACAAAATGCGATAGTGCGTTGGATAACAAGATTATTGTACGTAGACATCAAGATGTTCTATCTAAGGAAAATTAGCAGTACATAAAGTTTTTAGACTCAAACAAGATCATACATAATAATCAGTTTGGTTTTAGGCAGGGAATGGGAACGGATGACGCTTTGGCCAGACTTACGACAGTGATCAGCCAGTCTCTTGATGCCGGTGAAAAGTGTATGGGATTGTTTGTGGACCTTAGAAAGGCCTTTGATAGCATTAGTCACAGTAGGCTACTTAGTAAATTATATCAAATAGGAATTAAGGGGAAAGCGGCACAATGGCTTCAAAGCTATCTTTTTCAAAGAGAACAGATAGTCAAAATCAAATCCGTTCTTAGTCAGCCACTAACCTCTGAGTTTGGAATCCCGCAGGGTACAGTACTCGGACCAATTATGTTTGTAATATATGTTAACCAAATATTTGAACTTCCACTGAAGTCAGCGGTGCTGTCATTTGCAGATGACACTGCACTGATTGTTCGTGGCAGAACGTGGGATGAGGTCGAAAGTACTGCAAGTAATGAAATGAATATTCTAAAGGTTTGGTTTGATAATAATTTGTTATCCCTTAATACTGAGAAGACAAATTACGTAAATTTTTCGATAAATATGAGAGGTAAGCCTGCAAGAGATCTTGATATTAGAATCCATGATAGCTCCTGTCGGAATGAGTCAGAGCCATGTAGGAATACTGATTGTGCTACACTAAAAAATGTTAACAAGATTAAATATCTCGGGGTATTAATAGACTCTCATCTGAAATGGAAGGATCATATGCAGGCTACTGTAGATAGATTGAGAAAGTTATCTTATGTTTTTTACAGACTTCGGGATATTATGCAGGTGAAGCAATTAAAAGATGTATACTATTCTCTTGTGCAGTCGATCTTACAGTATGGTATCTTGGCATGGGGTGGTGCTTACAAAAATAGCCTCTACTCGCTGGGTGTCAACCAAAGAGCTATTATAAAGATAATACTTAAGAAACCATTTGACTACCCAACCCTGAAACTTTTCGAAGAATTTTCGGTTCCCACTCTGGAAATTATTTATAAGAGGAAAGCAATATGCCAGACGTGTAAAGAATACTTTCTCCAAAAACTACATCCAGTGGGAAGTATCAGTGAATGTCCAAGATTAGGAGGCCGTATTAAAGTGCCTACGAAAAGGACAGCTGCTGGTCAGCACCACTACTCATATCTTGGGGTGAGTTGGTATAATAACTTAAAAAAAGAATATAAATTTAAGCATTCGGACGAATTAGGTAAATTTAAGCTTAATATAAAGAAAGCTATTCGATAGGAGTTGTTCGTTTGATTGTTGGCTCTATTATCTTATATTTTGATCCACTATTCTTGGGTGTGCTGATTTTTTGGGTGTGTGTTGATGAATTCGTTTTTCCTTGTTATTATGGTTTGATTTTGTTGTTTTGTTTTTGTTATTCTGGCTTGAGTGTATGTGTCTTGAATTTGGCTGTTGTTTGCTTTTTACCGTCTTTGATGATTTTGTGATTGCTATTGTTATTGCAATTGTTATTTTTGTTTGCATGTGTCCTTTGTGATGCTTGTTTGTTGTATGTTGGTATGTTTATTTTCTTGAAATTACTTACTCATTGAATAAATAAATATGTACAACCCTATAATCCCCCAAAGCACGAGCTCTGCTCAATTTTGGGGGTAAAAAAAATATATTTAAAAAAATGTATAAATTTGTTATTGTGAATGTATTTTTTTAATGTTTTTTATTTCCTTAATAAAAATATTTGAATTTGAATTTGAATTTGAATAAAGTTCTAGCGTAATCTAGGTAGATAATGTCTTGTCTAGTTAGATATATGTGTACAGTTGTATATCAGCCCTTTATGTGTGCACCCTGATTTCCTTACACAGATGAGGTGTATTAATCCTGAAACTCAGAGTAAGGAAATTATATTATACTGTGAAATGTAAGAGTAGGTACGTAGCATTGTTACCGGATAGGACGATGTATGAGATATCGATGTAGATTCCCGTAACTTCGTTATCCTTCAGACAGATCTTTAAATTATTAAATCTAATAACATCGAAAATATTCGCCGAAGATGAGATTATGATATTCCCTCTCCATTATTCCCGATTACCAACGTAAATTCAATTTGGATTCGATACCTTCCTATATTATTTTTTTTCACCGTTTCTTCTCATGAAAATAAATTTCTCATTTTCTTCTCTCAGGCAGGTAAGTGAAGATAAAGTAAGTGGTAATCATTTTTTCTCCTTTATTTGATTGGTCGATAAGTAATGTACATATGTATATACCTAGATATTCCTAAGTCCTATTGTTGTACTTTTTTTATTACGGCCTCTTTTTATTTCCTTCTGCATAAAAGGCCTTTACAAGGTATATTTACAATCTACTTTCAAAAAAATTCTATCCTGTACATGATAAGGTTTTTATTACATTATACCGTTAAGCTACCAAGGTTGCAAATTCTTTCGCTTATGCGAGAAACGAGTCAAAGAAGTGCTTAAAGATTCTTAAAATTATCAATTTCTAAATGTAGCATCAACATCTCTGCATGTTTAATCAGTACCCTAAAATGTAGTATCAGTAAACAATACTGAATCAACATCTTAAAATGCTGTTCTCCAAATGTATCACAAATAGGTCTCAACATAGTGTTTGCAAAAGTTGCGACAACCTCTCAATATGCAGTGTCAATATCTCTGAATTAAGTATCAATTTTTCCAAACGGATCACCAAAATGCAGTGTGTGTAAATAATATAGGATCAACATATTAAAATGCTGTTTCAAAATGTTTAAATGTAACATCAATATCTCCAGATATATCACACATAAGTTTTAATGTAGCATTTGCAGATTTTGCATCAGCTATTGCAATGTCTCATCTTTGAATCTTGCAACAAAATCTTCTAATGCATCACCAATATACCTATTAGCTGCAAATCTTAATAGCAGCGTCAATGGTTCTGGCATCTGTATCGTCAACGACTTTAAATAGATCTTTCCCATTCATTACTAAGAGAGTCAAAAATTCTGGGTTCTTCCCTAAGAACACGCTTTGAATACACGATGTAGGAAGAAAATATAAATCCCATTTTTGTTTTTAGACACTTAACGTGTACTAACCTACCAGAACTTTTTAGTTTTTTTTTGCGGGTCTTTTCTTTTTCCTAATAAGTCCAAAATTTATCAATCATCGGTCCGCGATATCCTCTCGCAGATCCAATATCTTCAGATCTTCATAGTTTCCAAGAAGCATACTCAATATTGTTACCTGGTGCATAAGGGCTAACCTTGGGGACATCTTACTGCAATCGACCATTCCAGTTTCTGAGAATTCGGTACGTTAATTATATTTTCTTCAGCAATGATGGATGGAGCTCTTCATAAAAAAATTAATAGTTAATTATCGATAGAATATTTTCACACCCTATTACGAAGTAACTTCTCCCTTTTTTACCCCCACTTAGGGGCATAGGGAGGCAACAAGAGCTCTTCACTGCATTCGATCGTGGGCAGATTCGTTGACCACCTCCATCCATAAAATAAACAGTTCTTAAAATATTAGGCTAGAAACGGGGTCACAGTGGCGCTTTTTATGTGTTATTGCCTCAAGCGTCAATATTTAAACAAAAACGTAAAAATGATACGGCTTGTATACTTTGAAGTAGATATGTACGTACATATTTCTATCGTTTTTAATAATAATTGAAAATGTTACACAGGGGCGTTCGCACGAGAGATTTTTTTTTTTTTAGAAAATAATGATTAAAAAAAAATATTCATTTTCCTCCAAATTAAAACGTTACTTTGATACCTACAATAAAATATAAATTTGTTATGTTGGTACTCGTGTTACAAAAATGTGTTTTTTAATGCCTTTTTCATCCGTGTTTCCTACCCTTAAAAAGGTATTTTTTTTCACCCGTTATATTATCAAAAAACAATTTGAGTTTTATTTTTGTCGTCTGTTTGATATTTTTTGTTAAATTGAAATGAGTAGCCTCGAAGGTGTATAGTAAATTGTAAAATGAACGATAATCTCATAATTTAAATTTTCTAACAGTACATTCTGAACATGAACGGATTATTTCTTTTTGGGTTGGGATATTAAACTTTTTTTTCAACCAACATTTATCAAACATGATTGAAATATTTTCACTATGGTCTTTCCGCATATTATTATGAATATCACTGGAGCACACAAAAGCAACCGATAGCGATTTATCATAATTAGAGGCAGACCAAAGAATACTTATACGTAATATATTATGGGGTGAGTCACGGTTTGCCTCTGAGATCCAACAACCAGCGCATCCTTTCACTCCCGCTATACGGATCAACTTTCGTCTCGAACTCTTTTGCAGTTCAGGTTGCTCAGTGCTGGAATAATCTCTCATCGAACCTTAGACTGACCCAAAGTCAAAGAGATGATCTCCTCAAATACAGTCTCTGTGTCCTAAAATCCCATCTATCTTCCCTCTTTCTCACCCCATCCACCTCCCTTTCCTTTTTCATTTCTTTTGTTTGAGTTTGTTTTCTTTTTTTGTATTCTTTGCTTTGTTCTTTGGTTAGTTGTTAGAAGCTCGCCCTCTGTATGTTGATTCTGTGATGTCTTTGTTATATTAAGTTTTTATGTGTTACTCTACCAATGTACTGTAAAGTATGAATAAAATAAAATAAAAATATAGGATGGTGAAATGCGAAAAGATCCTGATGGCGTACGGACTGGATGACAACTTTCAGCACAAAAATACCATACAGACCAAGAAATAAAAGAGAGTAGTACCAGAAAAGCACTGCGATGGGTCGGTTATGTGACTCGATAAAGGATGATTATTGTGAAAACTTGAAGAAGTGGCGCAGTTAAGGGAGGATTGGAGATGTTTCGTTTACTCGATCATGTTTTCATTGATCATTGGTTATTCTTGTGGTTAATCTTCTACTCTCACATACGCCAAGGTATCATCTCCAAAGATCCATACTATCCTTACGCGTTAAGCTTGTCTATGTCTTGTCTGTCTGTCTTGTATTATGTCTCTTGGTTTTACATGATTTTATAGCTAAAGATCAGTTATCATTGACAATTGGTGCAATATTGCAAATTTTTACCATATTATTGTCATCGGTGAAAATTGTTTGGTGTAATTCTTTTTGGATCTCCCGAAGAACCATGATTTGAACAAGGTTATTTTAGAGACATTTACAAAAATGGATATAGTCATATCCTGGCGCTAAATACATGACTGCAGTCGCAGTCTTTAAATTTGGTTGCTCTCTTGTTCTCAACAATTTCCAACTTTTATCTCTATTTTTCATTTTATTATTAAATTTCTACTTGTTTCATACATGAGATTTTTCGACATGTTGAACATGTTGAGAATTCTCATGATTAGGAGTTTCGGAGACGAACATTGCCACCTAATGGCGAACGTTGTTAACGTAAAGTGATCACACTAAGCCAGCCTTCGAAATAACAGTAGAAGACGGTCGTAAGCCCGTAGTGGTTTGTTCCATTTAAAAATCGAACATTAGTACTTAATGAATTGTTAGAGTCATTAGTTGTTATTTTTTTAAGGTTATTTTAGATTTCTCAGATACAATCGTTACAGATTCTCTATGTTTGAAAGTTTTGTATATCTAGTAAAATGTGAAAAATAACAATTCTCCATGGGAATACTCTTTTGAATATAACAAATTGTTTGTTAAATTGAGTGGATGAGATATGGTAATTGGAGATATTTTCCGCGAAATTATTCAACTTCGAATCATTCCCCTTTTTATATTACTAGCTGATCTGGTAAACGCTGATTTGCCATATATTTTAATTTATTCACGTGAGCGTCAATCATAATATAGAAACACATGACAACATAAGACTTTAACGCCCGATATTATAAACGTAGTATGTACGAGTATTAGATTAAGTTTATTTTTTCTTCTATGTAGAAAGAGAACTCGCCGCCAAATCTTAAAGACTTGGTGTGATTCGTTGAGATTTACTATTTTAATTTAATTATTTATGTTCTATATTATTATCAATAAAAAAACACGCATGAAATACGTTTTTTTACTTCATACTCCATGTGCGGGATGTTGTTTAAATCCATAGTTACTATTTGGAACCATAATAAGCCAAAAATAAAATAATTCTCTTACTTTTGAGTTATGTATAATTTGTCGTTTATAAAACTGGCCGTCAATATGGCATTGCGCTTCTTGTCGTTTTTCTTCGTAATAAATTCTTCAAAGAAAATGATATCCAATTCAAAAAGCTTTGTTTTTAATCCGTTGGATAGTTTCTAAGATCATAGCGTTCAAACATATAACGGCTTTAGCTTTATATATTAGTATAGATTGTGATCAAAATTTTTGTTGTGAATATCGATACGAAATTGACGAAAGCGCTCCAGTTTGTCATTATTTATCCTGATATGTTAGTACGTTCGTTAATATTTTCGTATTCAAATTTTGCCAAAGAGATATAACGATAGAGCGCCAACTCGCTTATAAAAATCATTCACCCGCGTGGAGCGCCATAATATACAGAGTAGCTAATATAAAACATACATTTTACTTTATTAAAAAAAGTCTGACAATAGTAGATAATTTCTACTCGGGGTTGGAATCCTGTCTCAGATTGGACGGGACTGGGTGACTGGTAGAGAATGTTACAAGCATTAAGTTCCGCTGGCTATACTAACACCTATGTAACAAAGAGTGTTATTTGTTTATTTATAATTCATATATTTAAAGCGTTAATTTTTTACACACACATTTAACCAATTGTTTGATGTAGGTAGTTATTCAATTAATTACTTTCTACTTATTTTCTATTGAAATTAGCCCTCTTACGAGGTGACCATCTTCTGCTAATAGTTCGAAGGATTTCTCATTGTGATCACTCTTTACAATATTTGCGCTTTTAGTTGGTTAAATTCGTCAGATCCTCGAAGTAATCATCATGGCAATCTTCGAAATGTTTGACATACTGGAAATCCTATTACCTCGATCGGAATCGAACCCACGGGACCTTAATCGTCCCAAGCAGAGATGCTAGTTACTGGGACAACTGACTCGACACTTATTTTTTTCTTAATTCGTTTTTATAAGCTTGTAGAATAATTCTATTTAATAAATTATTTATGGGCGATTTCAACTGCCATAGCACCACCTGGGGATACTCGTAGATTGATGAGAATGGGTAACGACGGGAGCATGGGCGGATATATCAGAAGAAACCCGGACTCGTAAAGTAAGTAAGTATAAGCTTGTAGATAGAAACTATACAAGTTGATTAATTTAATTAAGAGTCATCTGTTGTAAATAGTGAGAACATTCACCAACCAAATTTGATATGCAATTCTTAATGTATTTTTTCAGACCTTTGTTTTTTACTTAGTGTGCATGTGCAACCCTAACTAGATAATTAGCCTTGTTTACTATAAGCTCTGAGGGTCTGTCGATGAGAGGGTTTATCGGATACTAAAGGGCATATGTGGATTCTAAACCCCTTGTACGGCTATTTATTAGCTCATTCTTAGATTGATTTACTCTCCGGATTTCTTGGAGTTGATTCAACCCCTGATGAAGAAAGATGATAAGGGAAGAAACTAGATTGAATCTCTTCAACATAATAAAAACTATAGACTATGGTAATTATCAGATAATGCTTTACGTCATGTGATCTACAAAACTATCACGAAATTTGTATTCAAACAAGAAAATGCACAAAAAGCTTGTTAAGATATAATGGCTGATAAAGATTTTAGGTGGGACGTATTTCCCCACATAACTGCCCTGTCATTTTTAATTATTAATTTATTTATATACATATTCATCAAATAAATTTATTCACAATTATAATTCACATTATTTAGACATTTTGAATAAAGTAGCATCCGGATGTCATATTAAATAAAAAATTAAATTTGTATCTTAAGAGTACCCATTCCAAAAGTTCGATGTACCTATCTACAATTTATTTTGATTACATTTTGTGAATCTATCTATGGCGTTTTACACAACATTTCCTTTGTGCCCGGAACAAATTTTCTAGAAATTCTGTTGATGCATATTTGTGTTTGCCATAACATAATTAAGACAAAATTAGTATCTCCTACCTGGAAATTTACATAAAAGCCTCCTAAGGCTATATTTCCTAAAAGGTCACTATCTACTGCAGTTCAATTAACGTCCACTTTCCCATCAACTAATTAATTCCTATTGCTCCAAAAGCAAACTGGTATAGACGCGCACATTTCACGAAATATCGCCCTTAATGACATTCAGTCATTTCGAAAACTGCATAAGTCACAAAATGTAAAATTTTGCAAAGCTAGTATAAGAGCACATTTTTGCACAAATGGGTTCATTAGGTGCTTATCTATTATTTTTACAAAAAAAAAAATAACCGAAACACGTAAAATATTTACTACGAGAAAACGCTAATTTAACCTGATGGAACGGAGATGGCAGCTCTCAACTATGCTGACCAAGATCTTCTAGACTGATAAATGCACTTTATGGGTGTAAGTCCTGGCACTTTAACAATGCTCAGGAACAAAAAGCCGCATTTTATTCCAAGTGATATGAAGAATATTGTGTTGGTTGGTTGGAAGAAATTGCCTAAGGCAATAAGCCCGCCAATTGGGTAATGTATATTTATCCAATAAAGAGTTTATTTATTTATTATTTATTTATTTATACGGTGGTCGCATCTCGACACGAAAGACACTATACTCTGATGCAACCAGCGCAGGCCCATCAATTCTACCGTGGTGGGAGAATGGGCATGTGGGCAAGGATGCCGAATGACAGTTGGCCTGTGAGAGCGCTCTTTCTGTCATCGAAGAAGAGTAAGACCCTCTCATACTGGTTTCAGATTTGGATATCATGTGGAAGGAGGTTATTGAAACTGCACGAGATTAGACTCATGCTGTTCCCTATGTACCTAATTAGAATAAACATAAGGTGAATTGATTGATTAACTTTGTACTTAGATTAATAGATAAATTATTTTGTTTGTAAACGTATAAAATAGGTGTTTTTGTGCAGCGCAAAATAAGTCGAATGTTATTATAGTTGCAATGCGAAATAAGTCACCACCGCTTTTCTGACGAATCGCAGTTGAATCAGAGTGAGATTAAGGTACCTACAGTCCTACATTCAACATAAAAGTGGCATTTATGAAAAAAATGACTTAGGTAGTTTTATAAAGGACACATTCAATTATTAAATGCTTTCAGATAATCAATACTAATTATATAATAATAATATTTAGAAGCACAAAGCACTTTGTCCGCGTACGACGTTATTAATTTAACATCCTCCCTTCACAGGCTTTACTTAGTAGGAAAATAAATTTATTACAGCGTGGCGGTATGCCTATCTGTATGTCGCTACCTGAAAACCTATTTTGTAGATTATGGGAATCGGAAGAATATCTGCAAAATTATTATTGCAGGAGTTCGTATACCTAATAATATGTATATATGTAATTAGTTTGTGCGTTCGTGTATATTAAGTTATCAAATTAATATATTAATAGTCCCTCTGTGACACAGAAAGACCTTCTTTTCGATCGATCTCGCGTTATTTTAATTGGTTCCTCTTTCCTCTAACAGCATGACCAAATGCGTCAGCTATGCTTTAAAGGAACGGAACCCATTATGATAGGGTCTTGCGTACTAGCTCGTCTTTGGAACTCTGATACTAGAATGAGCAACAATGTTCCTTATATATTTTTTTATTAGGATGAAAAGAATACCCCTATTTTAATCTCTGGCACACTGGCATAAAGTGATAGAGGTTTGGTATGGAAACACAACGATTTAGCCCGTTCACCACATAATATTTTGGTAAACTCTGTAGCCCATATAAAATTCGTGCCAAATTCCAACTGGTGTATGTGAGAAATATCATAATTTAGAATAGGGGTTTAAGATTTTTTTTTAATGAATCTGAACTCACCTAAAGTGAACACAAACACACTTTCGACATCTTTCACATAAAGCGAAGCTCGTGTTGTGAAAGGGGAAATGGTCGGCACCGGGGTTTCGAACCCACGCTATGCGTACGAAAGTCGTCGACTGATACCACTGGTCTACCAACCACCATATTATGAATCATCGTTTTAGTTTATTTTGCACGCACCACCAATATTCTTATCAAGAGTTCACTTGGTGTTAAAATCTTAACTATTGAAATATCTGTAGATTCAGATTTACTATGTTTACAAAGTGGGTATTAAGATACTACGTAATGATAAACATACGTTTTATCCACAACCAAATACAATCAAGTAACTATCATCCTTCTTCTTGGCATATTCCCAATTTATCGCCTCTGTTAGCTGTTGGGGTCTGCTCTCCTCGTCCGGCGGTTGCACACTTACTCTTCGGTATTGGTATTAATTCTTCTTCTGTTATGTTATTTCTCTGCAGAAACTTATTGCTTTGCGTCATCCAGTTTTCCTTAGGTCTTTCTTTACAAATGACGAGGAAGATTTATTTATTTTGTGGGTATCGAAAAAAGTAAAAGAAAAATGATTTCCAAAGAAATATTTCTCATTTAAATCCATAGTTTTAGGTGGCCTTAAAAAAAATACTGCGATGACCCTTTCCAAACGTCTTTCTCACTCAAGCTGCGGCGGCAAACTGATTTCAAAATAAACGAGTGTCGGGTATTGGCTGTTTTTTTCTGAATCACGCCTCTGCCTCTACCCTTTCTTCATCTTACAATTTGTTTTAAACTCTCTGAATCGCATCTGCAGTGGATGACCTATAGTTGACTAAATGTGTATCGATTTTACTAACTAAAAATGAAACGAGTCCTATACAGTTCTATCACAAAATTTATTAGTAACAAATTTACTGGTTTTCGGAGAAACTATATAAGACTCGTTCCATTTTTATTTAGCTTTAAATTATTTTCTACAATAATTATTATTTTGACTAAGGTATGTTGGTATAAAAATGCCCTGAAAGAAGAATCTACCTTTACAATATAAGTAGTATAAAAGATAGGTATATATTTAGTAATAATAAATATTAGTCCTTTATCGTTTAACTCGACGTATATTATGTAAATTACTTTTGAAAAAAAAAGCGCTTTGAGCACACTGAAAAAAATATGTAGAATTGAAATATGAACGACCTTTTTATAACTGGGAGTATTATGAATAGAAGGCAGACAGAAGCAGAGAGAAAAAGATAGAAAGCAACCCCTAATATATTCTCAAAATATGAAGGAAGCACAAAGTAAACCTGTCTGTATATTTCTCAATGTCAGGTGATATATAAATCAAGAACAATGTGTTTCATTTTCCTTTTGAATAAAATAAATGATAATAAATAAAAAGAAAATAATAATATTTTTCTGTAATATTTTTTTATTTAAATTATCACACCCTCCATAGAAACGAAATCATAAAAGAAACTTCATTGTATTGTATCTTTTAAATGATATATTATTTACTTCGGTCATTCTTTTTTCATTTACTCATTTTTTTTCTTAACTATCAATATAAATAAATAGCTTTGAAATATCAAAAAAACCATAACTGCATGTTTTAACCATACCCAAATTTATTCTGATTGGCTTTGGAAACTTTAGAATTGGAACTCGGCTGCCAATTGAAGGAATATTATATAGGAGTATTTTCTGCTCAACTCATATGAAATTTTGATAATGCTCCTAAAATAATAGGACAATAATTCATTAATGATCATCATCAGAGAGCGCTACAGCCTGTTCGACAGGACTGACAATCTTCAAGAAATCGTCTCCACTCTTCTACGCTCTCCTCCAGTTCGTCTTTACGATCGCTCTGATTTCGTCCATTTCATTCAGTCATCTCAGTTTGTGTCTGCCTCTACTCCTTTAACCGTTCAAACAGGTGGCTTTTGAGCTTTTTTTGGATACGATCATCACTCATTTGCCCGATCTGAAACAAAAATATTCAAAACTACGTTCATTTAACAATATTATTAGGTTCGTCGTATAGTGCAACGATTCTTAAGCCCTGTCCTAGCTAGCGATTGCGATGATCGCATGAACGCATAAACAAATTTGTGATCGCACGATGAAAAATTGTGTGTCCTAACTGTCATCGCATGATCGCGCGTCGCATGATCGCATGAACGCGCATGCAATAAATATGAATGTTAGTAAGTAAGAATTTTTGGCAAGTAGGTGTCGTATTAATTATCGATACAACAGAGCAATACAAGCGACGCTCGTGCGATCATTTCATGCTGCATTTACACGCTTGCCACGGCTTGGCAAACTACTACAAACACCAATGTGTAAACGGGGTGAGCTTGCCATCGCTTGCAAAAGTGTTGATTTCTGACACAGATCAAAGAAATTTTCGGCAAATGTATTAAAATACCGACGCGCACGCCAACGTGTAAACGGCGTCCAAGCGTTTGTGAAGGCTTGGAGCTTGTGGTGGGTTGCCAAGCCATGGCAAACGTGTAAATGTAGCATCAAACAAGGCACCGATCGGACGATCGAATTTACGTCTGTCCGTCTGCCCAGTTAGGACACGTTCATCCAATGTTATATTTGAACAGGGCGTCCGCGTTCATGCGATCATGCGACCAGCTAGGACAGGGCCTCAAAGTATCCTTATAAAAAAAATTTGACTATCGAATATGCTTAAGAAATGTAGTTAGGTACCTATATCGTACTTGAATAAATTCTATTTTCTGCATTTCTCACAATAATAATTAAGTTTTACTCCTTCTTCATTGATTATTGTAGGTCTTTTGTGGCCATAACATTACGAATCTAGTATTCTTTGAGACAAGTACAAAGCATTCTACGTTTATCTCTTTCGCTGTCGGCAGTAAAATGATGAAAGACCGGAAGAGAAAGTGAAAGCCGTATTTGTCTCATTGCGCGTAGCTTGCATACCGCAGTTAACAGTCGTCCACTTAAATAAAATAAGTTTGTTTTATTTGTTATGACGGTCGAATATCGGGTCCGCTTTTCGAAAAAAAAACCATTGCACTGGTATTGTTCTTGTTTCGGCGTGGTCAAGAAGGGCGAACAGCCAGCTATGGTTAGACTACACCATGCTGACCTGAATGAATTTTCAAAGAAACGAAATAAAAAATTGAAATCCTTTTTTTTCAAACAAAATTTCGCCATAATAAACGTAGTAGTCGAAATCAATGTAAACAATTTTTTTGAGAATGTTCTCTCATTTTTTTGTGTTGTGGGTAATGAACGCAAAAAAATATAATAATATTTGTTAAATTTAATAATTCAACAGATCCAGGAATAAGATACCTACATTACTCGATGATGTTATTATGTAGATTCCATCAATGTGTAACTCTATACTTCTTTTAAACTTTCTTTTTTCTCTCCTTGCCTTCTGTTTCAGGAAGAAATTCAAACTTTTTTATTTCAATTTTTTTTTCAAACTCTCACTCATAAATTCTACGCATTGTTAAAAATACAATGAAACACATTTTGTAGGTTGGTATACTCGTATGTATCATTATAACAGTACAATGAGAAATGTTTGTATGTATCGTTTTCATCATGAAAGAGGTATTGTGTTTCATCACAGAAAATATAATTAACACCTCTTCAACTGTTATGAATGCCTGGTGGCACTCGATGATTTTTTACCTCCAGTAATAATAATGTTTTATTGTTATTTTATACGTTTTGTATTTTCATTTTACAATTTGCCTATCTCATTGTCATCGCGATATCATTTCGTTCAGTTTTCTAAAAGCACATTAAAATGGTCCTTCGAACCGGATGGACAGTCTCGAAGGACCATAATGAACTGATTCTAAGATATAATATCTTATCTTTAATTTCATGTTAAGGTTTAATTTGTTCAGTGTCGTCGAACTCCTCCTTCAAAGCTGGACGGCTCTCAAAGTAACTTTTTGGGTGTCTCAAATTAAATAAAATTCCACCTACTGAACTCATCGAAAGGTTGAATTTATTGATAGCGTGTAAAAATAAGACCGAAGAATTGGTTATAAATGCTTTCTCTTATGGTACATACATGAAAATATTGTTGGCTAATATAAGTAGCACCAAATTTCAAACGGTGGACTCGCTCTGACTTACAGTCCATTTACAGTCCATGTTTCAGTGGAATAAAGCAATACACTCCGGACAAGTCTTGATCAAGTTCTCTCTCACCTTGATATCAATATTGGGGAATTCCAATTATCTTTGATCTTTTGTTGAATGTGACTGTTGCCTGATGGACTCTACTCTTTATCTCTTCCTTTGATCGGCCGTCATATAATTTTTTTCACCTGCCTGATAGAGGAAGGCCAAAGAAACACTATAAAAAGAAATTGAAACGAGTTAAATATAGTAGTATAACGGTTTCATATGACAACACCATCCACCAAAAACGTTTCTCCACGATGCCGTCACACGGTAGCAGCCTGCCACATCGTATAAAGCCGCACAACTATCAGTCACCATCAAGTCTTCATAGAGTCTACACAGCATCATCGGTCTCGCGACGCGTATCGCGGATGCCACTCGCATTGATAATATCTTCTTCATTCTTTGTAACATGCTATTACTACAATAAAGCGTCCATAAATCCCAAAACCTATCTACTCAAACCACCACACACGGTACGAATACAGAGAACTGTCAAATAAAAGCATCAGTTCATGTTGCGTTTTTATAATATGAATACATACAGCAGCTTTATTGTTTTTGTTTAGCGGCACTCTACATTTTATATAGAAGTTGTACATTAATCCTCATCTATTAGAATAACATGCATTATCCCACACATAATTAAAATATTAATTATCAAAAGCGCCAATTTTGAAATGATCCTCTCAAAGGATAACGGCGTGTGTGGTCAACTTGTATTGGAAATTTAATTACTCCACCGACTTTAATCCTTGCAACAGTGTTGAATATTGTCGATAGAAATCGATTATCATAATATTATGTAATTAACTATTTGTTTGACAAAAGCTGCTTTTCAATAGATTAACAACGCTGAAAAACTAAAGAAATATAAATGAAAACGTTAGTTTGTTTTACACCATAGATTAAATATTACAAACTATACATCTAGTTTAAGCGACTTGATAATCGACTTTAAATCTAGTACATGTGAACTGTCAAAAATACGACCTTCGTCGTTGAGAAAATGAGATACTTTTATAATGTGCAATAATCAATCCAAACCAGTGATGTTATTTTTTTTTTAAATGTATCTGTGCTCACTCGAAGTGAACACAAATACACTTTTGACATCTTTCATACTAAGCAAATGCTTGTGTCGTGAAAGTGGAAAATGGTCGGCACGGCCGGGATTTGAACCCACGACCTCCGCACGAAACAGTGCGAAAGCCGGCGTCGTAACCGCTGGTCTACCCACCACTTATCGCATCACTAACAAATCCAAAACAGTGTTATGTTATCACTGATAAAAATAAACCAGTGATTTATTACGCATATCACTGATCAATCTACCCCAGTGATATGTTATATCATTTATATCGCATCACTGACAAATCCAAAACAGTGTTATGTTATCACTGATAAAAATAAACCAGTGAGTTATTACGCATATCACTGATCAACCCAAAACAGTGTTTTGCCATCATAAACCGGGGATATAGTGTTATAACACGTCACTGAACAATCGGAACGACTTAAATTGAAAATAATAAATACCGGGTAGGTATAAGCTAGTAATTCAATACTGTGCAGCAATTTAAATTGTTTAATATTTTTTTTTTCAAAATATATGTAATAAAATTATGTATACAATGATTATTTTACTTGTTATGAGTTTTTATTTATTTTTATAGTTGTTGAACGTAGGTAAGTAAATTTTTTACCTGGTTGAAAGTTATTGAAAACAAACAGAAATACTTAAATGTACACTTCTCTATATAAAGGCGGAACTTATTTGCCTGAGGCAATTTTTTACAGTCAATCAATCGGTTCCGCCGATCTCAGACAGGACAGCCCCGGGTAGAAATTTCAAATGCCGCTAAGCCCGTTTTTTATATCAATTGTCATTTTTATAAGTATGAAATACATAACATTACAGTAGTGTGCGTAGTGTTTTTTTTATTGATTTAATCTATTTTTATGCATAATTTAAAAATATATATACCTATATATTAGCATTCGCCACTCCTCTATATAAACTTATACTTAAACTTACCGTTATTTTAAACGTTCAAATTATGTTACAAAAGCATCGCATTTATCTTTTTAGCTCATCAATCCATCTTACTCGAAGATTTTCTCGTTCATTTGTCACAATATTCGTAGAAACAAAAGAAATAAAATAAAAATAATACAAAAGTAAGGGAAGATCATGAAGCATTCGACTCATACAAGTTTAATTCATTTTTTATGTTTTTGTACCAACAAAAAGTTAAGTAGCTTCCATTTATATTCATTAAAAATACATTATTTGAAGGTACAAATACAAGGGAAAGGGGGGGGGGGATATTTTAGTCATTTCTCGTTAAAGTCTAAATAAATTGAAGGTCCTTACGCAATATGGACACAGGATAATAATTATTCATCATTATTTGAGCACCAGGATAGAATTGGATACGATTTAATATTGCTTTAAGGTCATTATTTATTTATTTAGGAGAGCGTCGTTTTTCCTTCCATTAGGGTCACCAAGAAAAGAAAGACCCTTTCATACTGTGTTAGTTCGTTCAAGACAGAGCTGAGGAATCTGGATATGATATAGGAGGAGCTCATCGAAGTTGCGCGGTGGAGAGCTCTTGCTGCCTCCCAATGTCCCCAAGTGGGGTCAAAAAGGGAGAATAGACAGATAGATACATAAACATTACAATAATTAGTGAATTTGTAGGTATGTACCTAACTCCGTTATTTTCGTTGAAACATTGTTACCCATATATAATAATTATGACAAGACCAATCCAACCACGGGAAATGTTTCTCGTACTTTTTTATTATAGAAAAATGAATCCGTGCTCACTTACAGTGAACACAAATACACTCTTTCACTCTTTCACAGTAAGCTTCTTTAAGGCTTGTGTCGTGAAACAGGAAGATGGTAGTAATCTAGGATCGAACCCAGACCTTCAGTATAAAATACTACCAACCACTTCTATGAATATCGTCGAAGTATGTGAAATTTGCTCGGAGGGAGGGGGGGTTCTTTTGAAGCTCAATACCGATCGCTTTTGTTATTAGTTATACAATATTTTAACAATTAATAAATATAAAGTATCCAAAAAAACTGTAAATACTTGCTTAACAATACCGTTGGCAAAGATATTTCTCATTTTGTCAAAATTGTACCTACTTGGTAGAAAGGTATAGGTATAATTCCAATTTAAAATTGTTGAATGTGTGCGCTATTAAAAATCGATTGAGTAAAAAATAAAAGGCAAAAAACATTAAGCTCCATATCAAAGTTCTATTAAACATAGGTTGCATCCTACCAACATTAACCCATTCTCGCCCACCGTACACAATTTACATTATGTTAAATCAATCAATACTCCTTTGTGACTATACTTAGGTTCATAGGAAAGCACACTAGAGCTGTCCACTGGACTTGTTCTTGCAAAGTTTCAATGACTTCCTTTAAGACCCCATATTATCCAAATCTCTTAGCTCTATTTCGGAAGAAACGGAACACAGTATCAGAGAATTTACTAGTTTTGACGACCGAAGCCAGAACATGGCTGAGGGATGTTAAATAATCTTAATTTTTTTTTTTTTATAGCGCCTGATAACCATACGAGTATAGTCTTGAGAACCTTAATGGGATGAATAATAGCGCTCCTTTCTACCAACTGTCATTCGACATCCTTAACACATATCCCCGACATGTCCATCTTTTTTTATGATAATAAAAGTGACGGGCCCCATACTGTTTGCGCATAAGTATAGCGTCGTTTGTAATGCGGTTGCATCACACAATACCTAATATTCTTTTTGAGGCAGTTGGTTTTTAGGACTCTAATGAGAGGGAGAACAGTTCAATGTTTCTTAATCACCTGTGACCATGCAGGTCATGTGCCTGCGAAACTAGTCAGGGTATTAAATAATTTGTGGAATAACAAATCAATTGTTTTATATAAATTGAATTTAATTTAATTTTTTACTTTATTGAAATAATCCCACCAAGAATGCACGCTGAATTTGTTAATTTTATTGAAAACAGTTCATTCCTGGGCCAAATACTGTCATTTGACATCCTTAGCACAATTTATGTCGTATCAGCCATGTCTTGACTTTTCTATTTTAGGTACTCAATGGATTTTCAGTGACTTAACATATTCAACAATTAAATTTTTTTTTTTTTAGCTACCTACTGTGTCGATATATCACAAACTTGATGTGGGGCAACTTAGGGAACATAATAATATTGTATTTTTTAAATAAAATACAAATAAATTCACAAAATTATTGTCTTCTCTTCATAGGTTAACTAATATATAAGCATATAATATAAGTGTTATATATTATATAATACTTTTCTATAGCCGTCGGAACTTATTGCCTGAGGCTATTTTTTCCAGTCAACCGGTCCCGTCCAATCTGAGACAGGCCAACCCCGGGTAGAAATTTCAAGTGAAAAAACACTTAGAAAAACTCTGACCCGACCGGGAATCGAACCCGGGACCTCGTGATCTAAAGTCCACGCCAGTACAACTGGGCTAACGAGGTCGGTGCGAAGCATGAGCAAAGAAATAAAAAAAAATGAAGAAAAAGTAGGTGCACAACTGTGTACCTACAATGGTTGGGAATGGGTTAAAAGCATCTCACGTCATTCACTTGATCCTGCGAGCCTCACTCCATATTCAGGTCAAATCGCTCTCAGACCCATATTTGAAGTGAGCCCTCAATGTTGAAGTGTTGTATGTAGGCACCTACCTGGCCACCAATCTCCGTGCATTAAACCCCTCACGTGGGAGTGGATCGAGAAGCAAGGGTGCCGATTTGTGCAAACAAGGGAAAAATAAGAATGATATTACGTGGGGTTTAAATTATAAATTAAAATTAGATTCGACGAATGGAGCGAATACCTGAACCTTTTCTCACCGCTTCTTACTGGTCCAATAATTATGATTTGATGATTTCCGTAACTGAACGTTTTGGTTGATACAAAATTTAAAGGCAACCATTTGACGAAACAATACGCTTATCCAACTGTCGATTTGTTGAAGAGAAATTATTTCTCGAGACAGATCGGCAGTATCAAGCCAAGATACGTGAGATTTGTATGGCCAGGTCTACATTTTAAACGGTTTTTCAAACTTTGGTGACAAAAAACACCAACTTAGAGGCTTCGCAGCATATAATATTATGTTCTCTATATGGATTTACTCAGAATTCGGAGGAGAACATTTAGTGTGTCTGTGTGTGTATGTGTGTGTGTCCGTCCCCGCTTTATAACTTTTGATTCGCTTGATATACAGATCCTAAAATTTCAGAAAATATTTAATACTTTAAGCCTACAAAACTTATATACTCAGAATTTTTAAATTTTCTTTCAGTCAGGGGTAATCAACCTTTGAATGTTTACTTAATTTTTGCATATATCTCGAAAACTATAAAAGCTAGAACCCTAAAAATTTGTATGTGTATAGAAAAATACAATTTCTCAAATTGAATTTAATGAAAAAGTTCCAGGGTTTCTCAAACTTTTTTTTATAAAGAAAAATATATTTTTTATTTTCAGTTTCAATGCCTATATTTCAGAATTTAAAAAAAATATAGAAAAACGCCGAAACACATCAACTAGATAATTTAATTTTCTATAAAAAATCATCTCAAACTTTTCTTAACATTTTTTGTAAAAATTTAATTTATTGACGACATCGTTTCATACAATGAACATACCGACTCAGGCCATCGATAGTTGGATCTCATGTATACATGCAACTAGTCTATATATAAATACGTGAAGGAAAATTTTTGTGACTATTTTTACGAAAATGCGCGGACGGAGGAGTTTGAAATTTCGCACACTTTTAGTTAATATAGAAAAATGGTGGCGAATGGTAATATTTTTTTTAAATGGTGCATAAAAATAGATTAAATCAATAAAAAAACACTACGCACACTACTGTAATGTTATGTATTTCATACTCACACACATTTTAATGTACTTGACATAATTTGACACAGATCTTTTGTTTATCTGTGGTCATATTGAGAATTAGATTAACATTTTTTGTTTTAAATAACCATTGAAAAAACTGTGAACATATTATCAACCTTTTAAATTGGACGAAGGTATATCCATGTCATTATTTTGAAAAAAAAAATGTGATATAGCGTTCGTAGGAATCTTAATAATGTTAAAACTTCTTATCTAAATTAGTTATGGTCTAATTTAGAGCACTGGCCGAGCACCAGTTGTTGGTTAATTATTAGTGTTGTTATCGTTTTCGATCATAGTGCTTTCTTCGTCTAACTCTGTCCGATCGCTTTTACTATGTCATTCTTTCAAGGTTTTTAATGGACCTCTCTTCCCAAGGCTTGGTATAAAATACCTACTTTTTTTTTTGTAAAGAAGGTCAAAGGACCATATGCCCTTTGAGTCACCGCGACCAATAAGATCTATTGTGACATCCTTCAATTAATTCGTGGAGCGCTGCCTCTTATTGTGCCACGTCTCCAGAGGCCTCTTGCAGAGTGACAGTGCCTCTTCCCGGCTCCTGCCCTCCGCAAAAGGTCTCCTTAATCTTCTTTTTGAAAGATAGGTCCCAACAGGATTCCCATCTCTCGGTTGCAACAAATTATTTTGATCATGTGAACTTATGTCCACTTTGACCACTGATGTGGAAGTACCTATTATATCCATCACACCAGGTCGGCTCTACAAAGGTGCCATGTACATCCTCCATAGCCAGAACTACGGAAATAAAAGTCCACCCCTACAGATCCCTGCATGTAGGGGTAAGGCAAAAAGTCACCCTGAGGTAGCCTGGTATCAGGGAGCCTCCGTTAGTTACTAACCTACCCGTTAGTCACGCATCCTTCGGCACGGGTCGAATTAATAAAAATTAAAATACCTACTTGTATAAATCCTTATTTATAACAGTTTTTAATGGAAGTCAAACCGATTGCCATTCTAAGCAACTTAAATCTAAATGTCATAATGACTTTGTTATTTAGATTGGAATTGAATCGGAATCGCGATGTAGGTAAATGCAGAGTATAAGGTCCTTGGATACTGTTCTTTAGAATACTTAAGTATCCTCGGAATGAACTGGCAGCCGGGGTAACAAACCAATACAAAAGGCATAATCGACTGGTATTGTTTACATCCATGGAAAAGGTATTTGGATACCTAATTTTTTTATGGCTCCGACAAGGGACATTGCACTTTCTCTACCAAATCTCCATTCATAATAACATTATAGCCACTGATTTTGGTCAAATTTTGTGAGTATTCTGTGAGGTGTGGACTGTGGATGCTCCAGCAACAGAATCAGATATAAGAGATTTTCTTTAATAAGAGGGTTGTAAGACCAGCGTTTGAGTTTTGAACAGGAGAAAACTCTCTTATGTGTTTAAGATCGGAGGAGATAAAAAGTATTCAGTTCTGTACTCACCATAATATGAGATTTTACTTGATTTATCTTTTATAGAAAAAGAAATTTACTCTCTGCCGAATAAAAACTGTGTCTTTTCAAATAAATGATTTTAATAAAAATTTCACTTTTGAAACAATTTATTTCACTTAAAAACTAATTACGAAGAGGTTGCGCTGATTTCACGGCTGAGTGGGGAAAAATCTGAAAAAAATCGGTTTTTTATACCTGGGTTATTGCAACAAAATATCAAACTCTATGGGTCCCTCTGGTGAGTGAAAAACTAAGTTTTAATACCAGCGTCTGTCGGTAAATCGCTTTCAATCTTGTCCTAGACGTGTTTTCAACGGTCTTCGTTAGGTGGAGCTGTGCGTATGAAAATAACAGTAGTAAAATCTAATTAATGTTCAAATAAAACAATGTTTAACTTATCCACAAATTTTTATTTTCCCCTAATGTTCTGCGCCAAATTGTAATGGGAAAATAAAAATTTGTGGATAAGTTAAACATTGTTTTATTTGAACATTATTTTCAAATATATCCATCAAGAAATGCATGTTCACGAGTTGGTTAATTTTATTAAAATCTAATTAGTTGAGTTCTTAGATTAGGAAAGAGAGGGGATGCGTAACTTCTATGCATTGCCGTATTAAGAATCTGTGATCATTTCGACATTTTTTGGTGGCAGGCATTGGCATGTACAAATACATTTTTTGTACTAAATATAAATAATATTCCAAAACAGCAAATTATAAACTCTAAGGAACATGCATGCGATGTCAAACAACAGGTAGATACTGGAACGAAGGAAACTTTTAAGTGCCACGGAAGATCCAAAAAGTGACAGGCTGGTGGCAAACAGGCATAAAAATGATCACACGCCACCGGGCATAGTTACGTATCCCCTCTCTTTCCTAATCTAAGGTTGAGTTCCTACAATATCACAGTATTATGGTGACCAAAAAGTAGTGTTCTATTTTTGTTTTGTTTTCCACGACTCCTGCACAAATTTTTCAACCCCCCCCCTTCCATCGATACCAATGGATACCAATAATATTCTAGAAATTTGTATCTGCTGGTGATGCGCGTGTTTTCGTCCGCTGTTGTTTGCTGCCTGTATTTTTTTACGCACCAAACGACAATAATTACCAGCAATACCTTCATTTTCCAACAAACCAATTTGATAATCAAATAATAAAATATCACTTCAAGCAATAAAAACTTTGTATGAGGTTGGCTGTAAGACATTGCTTTGCAGCAATAAGTCCGCCTTTTGGTAGTTTTTTTAAATTGTATTAACACTGTATTTTTTGTCCAATAAAGATTTATTTATTTATTTTATTTATGAGAAAATATGCAACTTTTGAAATTGATTTTTATTTAACACTGGTTGATAAACTAATTCAAAATGTTGTCAAATTCATCCATTACATGCTTTTTCACCAATCTGCATATAAGTTTGGGAGTCGTGGTTTTCTGTGTAACTGCTGTGTTAGCCCATTTTGGCTGTCTATGAAAATTCATTTTTTTATTCAAATTGATCCACCAATAATGCACGAATAATTCGCTAATTTTTGATAACCAAAGATTAAAATTAAGAATATATGATATGGAATATAATATCAGAGTATTAAAACGTCACGTGGTGCAAAACAACAAAGTGCTTCTTAAACTTGAATTTATGTAATTTAGTGAATTAATAATTAGACAAATAATAGTTCGCAGGCGTGTTACAGAGTTTCTAAAACTCCCCGACTTGTCAGATTTCCACGTCTTCTTTGATAATTATCTTGTTATAATATTGGGTATGTAATTTCCTACTTTCTCGGTATTTAATCATTCATGAGTTGCGATGTTTTTGGCAAATATGTAATGTGCGGAGAAGAAACTCATTATATTTTCACATGCTATTAGATACATAATAATATACTCTATACTTTTCTGTATTTTATTATCATTATTTCATTTCATTTTTTATCTCTGAAATATACTAAGTACTTAATCATGTTCGTATGACATACCTATACTAATTATAATACAAAGAGGAAAGATTTGATTGTTTGTTTGCTTGCATTGAATAGGCTCCGAATCTACTAAACAGATTTGAAAAATTCTTTCACTTTTGGGAAGCTACACTACCCCCGGTGAACATAGGCTATATTGAATTTTCAAAAATATTTGGGATCTTTCCTAAAACTCCAATAATGTAACCCAAGTTCTAAAAAAAATACCTAAAATATTCTTTACATCGCGTGCGCTGTGAAAATTATTGATAATAGAATAAAATAATGTACAACGACTTTGTAGAAGACATCAATATTAACAAAAAATGTCGTAACAGCATAATATGTCTAACTATTATAGTTATGCCACAATAAGTGTTCTTTTATCTTAAAAATTTAATTGAAATGCCGCCTCTAGAAAAGGCTTTTTATTTGTATCTTGGTATTACTCCTTATCAAAATAAATTAGTTCATATTCAAGATTGCTTCAATACGTTTACAAAAACTTTTGATTTATTCAATTCGGACATTCCATTCGAAAGATACCTACCATGAGTTTAAAAATGTAAGTATCTGAGTTGTCTCCGCGCGTCACTGGGGTACGAGCCGTATGGGATGGGACCATTATAATGTCACATTATTCCAGATTAAAAAGGCTGTAGAATATTTTGAAAAAAAAAATAGGGATGTTCATAAAAAACTTTTTTTTAAAATAGGTACCTACCTACATATTTCCCGTGAGAAACTGGGGCAGACCGCTAGTTATGTATATACGTAGACTATTATTTCAGTATTTTTACTAAACTTCATAATAAAAGTTAAAAAACCTGTGATAACTTTAAAGAAATACAATAATTGTACCTTAACTCAATTTTATTTTGACCATTAGACTCAATCTGGGCACTTGAGGATGATTCTGTGGTGACAAGGTAAAGTAAAGTAAGTCTCATTTTTCAACATTTTGAGAGGTCATATTTTATCACAAAAAGAACAAAGTTTAAAAGAACAAGTTAAAAAATTCTGCTTAGAATTTTATCTTTTAATTTTTGAAACATTAAAATTTTTAAACTATTACTTTGATTGTGAGCATAGATAATTTTCAAAAATATCACCTAAAATTGATTTAAAGAAAAAAAAAAACAAACTTTATTTAAATGTGTTAAAAAAAAACATTTTTTAAAATGCAATGAAACCAACAATAATGGTTACACTTTGAACTTAGAATCATAAGATTTTTCAAGTACAAAAAATGAAATAATATGAGGATTAATACCTTTTTCAAAAGGAAGTCAATACCTATTGTCGTGGCCATTCATTTTATTGAAATATTGTAGTTTATTTTATAAACATAAATACTATTTTATGTTAGTCTAATATTAGTAGTGATATCTTTTACTTAATTAGGGATCGAAGTCTTCCAATTTCTATATGGAGAAATGATTCAAACACTTCTCATATATCTTGATTGCTTGGGACACTTATGAATAGAGCCATGAAACATTGACTGAAAATAGGATACGAAGGATTTTGTATTAGATAAATTATGCGCCTGAGTTCATCTCGGGACAGTTCGGGTTGTATCGTCGACGGGGAATGTAGGGGCGCGTTCTTGTGCGAAATCCTTAGATAGCCCTGTTTTTAGTTAGTGATTTTTTATTCATTGATTACCTATTTTGAACATTTTATATATTAACTTTGTGTGCTCCTGGGTGGTGAAATTTATTTAGAGTAAATTCCTTTTAGATTCAAGCATAAATTTAAATTCAGTGTTGCATTTTAACTTCAATATTATCTCATAATTATGTGTTATCTGGGAACCAATTTGAATTAGAATCTTTTAAAACATAGAGTCAGTGTATTCAAGAAAGAAATAGCAGCTCTGGATCATTGATAAGTCTTATTTTATTTTATTGTCTATTTTAATTTGTTTGCTTAGTTTGGGGAGGGATTTGTGTATTATCGAGTAGAACCATTCACTGTAAAGTGTAATGGCGAACGTGGTTAACATAAAGCGCATTAAGCCAGCCTTCGAAACCAAGTAGAAGACGGTCGTAAGCCCGTAATGGTTCTATCTTGATTTCAGGGGGGGAGGGGGGTTGGTAAAGTTTTATGATATCATGGTAGGCTAGGATTGATTGCATGCTTATCTACTAATATTTTCAGCTACCGACGACCACCATTTGTGAAAACTTTCAATAATGTTATAAACTGTCGAATATTTTGTTTCATCTTGTTTTGAATATTTCTCATGTCATTCCACAGAACCGAGGATGTAAGGTAAGTAGCTCTTTCATCTAATTATTACTAACATCACAAATGGTGGGGTATCCTGCGTTTGATTTGTTTACGTAAATGTGTTCTATTATCACCTTTATTTCAGAGTTGACCAAATGTTTACAGGTTTATATAGTTGAATGATTGTTATAATTAATTTCGTACACAACGTATTGGGTCCTTAAATTTAGGTTACTAGACGATCACAATATCATCATGGCCATTAGATTCCACGTAGCGATCGGAAAGTCTTCTTTAAAGTACATACGATTTCCTTAACCGTGATTTCAGGTGCGTATCATGGAGGTTGTTAATCCCTTCATCTTGGGTTCGTAGGTATTCGTCTTAGAGTCATCTACCAATTATATAGGTACATTGATGCATTCCTTCAGTCGACTCGGTTTACACGGTTTTGTTAAATGTTGATTTAGCCAGATTAGTGTAGTTTCCGAGGTTAGGTAGTTTAGTTTAGAGGAAATCTAGTAAGTAGTAGTCCCGTTTAGGGGATCCCATCACAGAATGGTGCCTCGTGACCGTAGGATTCTTGTCTTTACCCCTGTAAAGACAAACCTGATTTACTACGTTTTTTTTTTCTTTCTCTTGTTTATCGTTATTATGGAGTTGTCATCTAGGGGAGGTTCAGGAAATTATGGTTAAAAATTTGATCAGCAGAGCAGGGGAGGTAAAATAATTCTCAGGTTGGTTATTATATAGCTTTGGTTTAGGGGAGGTAGGAAAATTCTCAGTTGGTTGAATAAATAGTTGAAAGTTCTAGTCAGTTTATTGGAAGAAGTATTAGTTTCAAGAGTTAGAATTAGATTGTAAGATTGTCTTATTAAACTGTATAACATTAATCTTAAAGAGTAGGGGAGGTCTCTTTTATTTAGGGATTTTATGATATTTTTCTTCCTTGTATATATTTTGTTGCTGTTGTTTTGGATTTAATAATAATATTAAATATTTTGTTAACGTCGAGGGGAGGTCTCTTTTGGTAATTTTGTAGGATTGAAGTAAATTATTTTCTAGAGAATGCAGGGTTTTATTTGATATTTTGTTCAGCAAGGAAATGTGTTAATGAAAGAATTTCGAATGTGCGATGTCGAAAATTAAGCGTGAATGATGAGGTAAGTTTAGGTGTTTTGTTTTAAATAGTTCAGGTTAAATTTTCAATAATATTCTTTGGTTGTTTGTGAGAGACAAATAATATTTATTTTGTTTGGCTCTCCAAATGTATTAAGTGTCTGTAGGTGTGAAATGATCAGGGTTTGTCCGTACTTTTGGGTAAGCCACTTGACATTTCGGGGCATCGACATGTGTATAGTGGATCCGACATGTATCCACTATACACATGAATTATTACATACATTCTGAATGTAGGTACCTTGAATAGGGTCACATGTTTTATACAGGGCGTTCTTTTTCGTAAGGATGTGATCTTCTGAACAGTTTTACTGTTTAAGAAATTCTTTTGCTTTTGGTTTGTGGTAATTGTTTGGTAGTGTGTAGGGTAATTGGAATCGAATTATATGTAGGTTTGTTAGGTACCGTTTCGGGAAGGGCAATATTTTAATTCGAATATATTATTTATTCTCAGTTTTGGGGTCCCGGGTTCGATTCCTGGTCGGCTCACATTTTCGACTTTCTATTTTTATATTTTTTTCTTCTCTCTATCAGATCCTTTCGTTTCACACGAAATTCCTGACCATGGTTGCATTGTTTCAGATTAGACGAAACCGGTTGACTAGAAAAAATTGCCTCAGGCGATAAGTTCTACCGGTTTAACTCGTAACTTGTTATGAAAGGGATATATTTATAAAATCATTAGGTATTTTAGGGTAGTTTAGCTTTAGGTACTTTTCTTTCTATTGTATTTGGAGACAAAGTCGGTTGATTGGAAGACATCAATTAATTGATAATATCACCCGACTAACATATTTATATTATTTTAATTTTCTGCAAGACGAGACACGGTTGTGTGTTCGTGTGTACCCTGTATATTTTTTCTTCAGGTGGTACCTACTCGATGTTTTTTTTTTTCTGGTATTATTTTTGTTTGGTCCTAGAGGTTGATTAACTATCTTTGGAAAGTATTGTGTTAGGAATTGAGACTAATAAAGATGTTTAATTTATGGTCACATTTCAGGAATGCGTGAAGTGGTTGTCTAGAGTAGGGATATTAACTTATTTGTGTGTGCACCAGAGTCAAGATGTTAAATATTATTGGTTTGTCAGGAATAATAATAAAATAAAGTCACATTTTTTGTTGAATCGAATGTAGGTACCTACCTAGAGTTTTGTATGTTGAGGTTTGATAATATTTAACTAATTCAGCTGTTACTTGGGTGTCACGTAGTTTTTTTTTATTTCTTGTAATAATAGCAATATAATTATTTTGTTAACGAACATGGTAGTTCAGTGGCATAGACGCTGACTTCCGACTTCTGATCAGAAGCTCCCGGGTTCGATTCCCGGTCGTGATCAGAAACTCTAAGGGTTTTTTTTTCTATATTTTGAAATTTCAATTCGGGGTTTGAATCCTGTCTTAGTTTGGATGGGACCGGCTGACTGGTAGAAAATGCTTCAAGCGTTAAGTCTCGCCGGCTATTTTATTGGAGAGTGTTGAAATTAAATATAGATCAGGTTAATAAGTCTATTTTGTTTTGTTAAAATAACTTTTAACGTTCTCGATTATTATGGTTAGGTACTTGTTGACCGAGTGGGTTGGTTTGTAGTAATATTGAGAAAAGGTGTTGTAAGGGTGAATGATGGGCATATTATAAAGTGGACTTTGGTCGGTTTTGTTTATACATAAGAGTTTTGCAAGGTATGATGGAATATGAATTGTAAGTTATTAGAATTTTAGATTAAATATGGTTGGTATCCGCTCAGGAGGTCGTATCATATTATGCTGGTCGTGGGTTCGATTCCCGATGCCGACATTTTTTTTTCTCTTCTCCTTTTGCACCAGTTCGGGTCGGTGGTGTGTCGTGTTTTTTTTTATTTTGTTCACTTTGTGTGAACCCAGATTCATTGTTTTTGTGGAAGAGATGCTTGGTGCTTTTGCAAGGTGTGTGTTTTCTATGATTTTTATCATTGTTTATAGGTATTTGGGACTGAAGTTTGAAGGTTGGGTTCTTTTCTGCTTGGTACAGTTTAATATTCCAAAAGGGTAGGCTGTTCTGTGTGAAGATACTTTATAATAATTAGTTCTGTCCGACTTTAATAAGTAGGTATATTTCTTCTTCAAACACTTCATTCCTTGGAAAGGTCTTTCATAATAATTCTTCAAAATTTCTAAAATGTATAGAAATACATATTTACGTATTTCTATCCATCTTTCTAATAGAATCATTGTTTCTTTGCAGTTGCAAAAAGTACTTCCTCTTTATCCGTGGTCCTCATCGTATTTGTATTAAGTAGAAAGATGTATTTCAGAGTTCAATAATAATAATAATATTTAGGTCTCACTGTGTTTTTCGAACAGACACATTAATTTATTATTATGGACTTTCATTATTGAACTGTGAAATATTATTATTAAATTTATGAAATGTTAAGTGTGTCTTCTAGGTCCTAGGGTACCTTATGGTTGAGAGAGATATTTTTTTTGTCTGTTTGTATTTATAGGTATATTTTTGTTTTTGTTTATTATGGTGTTTTTTTTTGTCAAGCACTATGTCACTACAGTATTTTATTATTGAATGTTCGGTCGAGCTTTACCTCGGTTTGGTGAGGTACCTACCTACTTCAGGATTTGAGTCGTAATTGTGTCTTTGGTTTGTTTCTATAATCTTAGTCGACAGAGCCGTATTTAGGAAGCTTTATATTTATTAAATTATTTTTTTTTATATTTTATTATAATTTAGTATGAGTTTGGGTGAATGAATTGTGATCTGTGTCTCTGGTTAAAGAATTCAGGACTACATAATTTAAGTTTTAGTTATTTTAAGATAATCATTCTCAATTCGATTAAATTAAATAAGTTCAAAGTTAGTTACCAGACTATTGCAGCAGGACCAAATTCAGCCAGGCCTTAAATTTAAAATTAGGTACTTATCTATCTTTATAAATTTTCATTATTCTGTATTGTGAAGGAACTGAATACTTTATCAAGCTTTTAATATTTCAATAATTTATAAAATGTGTTGACTATTGTTGTTTACTAACGACTCCATTGCATTATTTATCGTATTTATGTATTTATCATTATTTTATTGTATCTTAACAAACTCCTCTTCCTTTCTTTTCGTAACTTAAGGCGAAAATGACTCACAACCTTGTATTTATTATGATTTATTTTACGATATTGCATGAATTTATTATATACAAAATATTATACATATTTTTAACAACTCCAGTCCTTGCCTCAAACTTTGTCTGGGGGAAAGTTCCATTCTTCGTATATGATCCTAGGAAAGGCTCGAAGGACAATCCCTTGTGTCATCGCCGCTAAGGTCCTAATATGGGTCATTGCTTAACACCATAAATTGAATCTGTCATTATGAGAGGGCGACCGAGGTGTGGTTAAAGTTGTGACCATATTTGGGTCGGTTTCGGGGGTGATTGATTCAATGCCTATTGTAAAACCTTAGTTTATGTATTTAAGCATGCTTTGTACACGTATCTTAGTTTATTATATTTCGCGTTAAAGTTTAGCCTAATCGCATGAGGGGCTCGACACCCGGTAGTTTACTAACGACGCCTTGCATGAATTATCGTATTTATGTATTTATCATTATTTTATTGTATCTTAACAAACTCCTCTTCCTTTCTTTTCGTAACTTAAGGCGAAAATGATTCACAACCTTGTATTTATTATGATTTATTTTACAATATTGCATGAATTTATTATATACAAAATATTATACATATTTTTAACAACTCCAGTCCTTGCCTCAAACTTTGTCTGGGGGAAAGTTCCATTCTTCGTATATGATCCTAGGAAAGGCTCGAAGGACAATCCCTTGTGTCATCGCCGCTAAGGTCCTAATATGGGTCATTGCTTAACACCATAAATTGAATCTGTCATTATGAGAGGGCGACCGAGGTGTGGTTAAAGTTGTGACCATATTTGGGTCGGTTTCGGGGGTGATTGATTCAATGCCTATTGTAAAACCTTAGTTTATGTATTTAAGCATGCTTTGTACTCGTATCTTAGTTTATATATATTTCGCGTGCGCGTTGAAGGTTAGTCTAATCGCATGAGGGACTCGACATCCGAACAGGCCGGTCGAGATCTAAAAGCAGCGGGACGTGGGGGCTGCTATATAGCATGAAAAAATATATATATATTTTTATACAATTCTAAAATCAAGTCGACAAAATGATTCAGAAAATAATTCTTTCTACAAAAATTTAAATTCCTTCACGATACAAATAACATTAGGTACTGGATACGGCCCTGGCACTAACATATTTTACATTGACTATTCATAGAAGGGACTTCGGCTGGTGGTTGTACCGAATGGTTGATTGGTAAGAGGGTAGGTACTTGTATGATTGAGAACCTTTATCCATAGCGTTTTGAGATAGGCTCACATGGTAGGTGCAAATAAGATAGGGGTGTACACAGAAATTATAAATTTATATTCATTTTGAATTAATATTTTATTTTTTTTAGTTTGTGAAAGAAAATCATGAATCTTTGGCCATTCTTGGCAAGCCCATGATTGTTCTTTCAAGGGGAGGATTGTCGTGGCCATTCATTTTATTGAAATATTGTAGTTTATTTTATAAACATAAATACTATTTTATGTTAGTCTAATATTAGTAGTGATATCTTTTACTTAATTAGGGATCGATTATCACAAAAAGAACAAAGTTTAAAAGAACAAGTTAAAAAATTCTGCTTAGAATTTTATCTTTTAATTTTTGAAACATTAAAATTTTTAAACTATTACTTTGATTGTGAGCATAGATAATTTTCAAAAATATCACCTAAAATTGATTTAAAGAAAAAAAAAACAAACTTTATTTAAATGTGTTAAAAAAAAACATTTTTTAAAATGCAATGAAACCAACAATAATGGTTACACTTTGAACTTAGAATCATAAGATTTTTCAAGTACAAAAAATGAAATAATATGAGGATTAATACCTTTTTCAAAAGGAAGTCAATACCTATTGTCGTGGCCATTCATTTTATTGAAATATTGTAGTTTATTTTATAAACATAAATACTATTTTATGTTAGTCTAATATTAGTAGTGATATCTTTTACTTAATTAGGGATCGAAGTCTTCCAATTTCTATATGGAGAAATGATTCAAACACTTCTCATATATCTTGATTGCTTGGGACACTTATGAATAGAGCCATGAAACATTGACTGAAAATAGGATACGAAGGATTTTGTATTAGATAAATTATGCGCCTGAGTTCATCTCGGGACAGTTCGGGTTGTATCGTCGACGGGGAATGTAGGGGCGCGTTCTTGTGCGAAATCCTTAGATAGCCCTGTTTTTAGTTAGTGATTTTTTATTCATTGATTACCTATTTTGAACATTTTATATATTAACTTTGTGTGCTCCTGGGTGGTGAAATTTATTTAGAGTAAATTCCTTTTAGATTCAAGCATAAATTTAAATTCAGTGTTGCATTTTAACTTCAATATTATCTCATAATTATGTGTTATCTGGGAACCAATTTGAATTAGAATCTTTTAAAACATAGAGTCAGTGTATTCAAGAAAGAAATAGCAGCTCTGGATCATTGATAAGTCTTATTTTATTTTATTGTCTATTTTAATTTGTTTGCTTAGTTTGGGGAGGGATTTGTGTATTATCGAGTAGAACCATTCACTGTAAAGTGTAATGGCGAACGTGGTTAACATAAAGCGCATTAAGCCAGCCTTCGAAACCAAGTAGAAGACGGTCGTAAGCCCGTAATGGTTCTATCTTGATTTCAGGGGGGGAGGGGGGTTGGTAAAGTTTTATGATATCATGGTAGGCTAGGATTGATTGCATGCTTATCTACTAATATTTTCAGCTACCGACGACCACCATTTGTGAAAACTTTCAATAATGTTATAAACTGTCGAATATTTTGTTTCATCTTGTTTTGAATATTTCTCATGTCATTCCACAGAACCGAGGATGTAAGGTAAGTAGCTCTTTCATCTAATTATTACTAACATCACAAATGGTGGGGTATCCTGCGTTTGATTTGTTTACGTAAATGTGTTCTATTATCACCTTTATTTCAGAGTTGACCAAATGTTTACAGGTTTATATAGTTGAATGATTGTTATAATTAATTTCGTACACAACGTATTGGGTCCTTAAATTTAGGTTACTAGACGATCACAATATCATCATGGCCATTAGATTCCACGTAGCGATCGGAAAGTCTTCTTTTAAAGTACATACGATTTCCTTAACCGTGATTTCAGGTGCGTATCATGGAGGTTGTTAATCCCTTCATCTTGGGTTCGTAGGTATTCGTCTTAGAGTCATCTACCAATTATATAGGTACATTGATGCATTCCTTCAGTCGACTCGGTTTACACGGTTTTGTTAAATGTTGATTTAGCCAGATTAGTGTAGTTTCCGAGGTTAGGTAGTTTAGTTTAGAGGAAATCTAGTAAGTAGTAGTCCCGTTTAGGGGATCCCATCACACTACGTAATTTTTTAATAAAGCTCCTTATGATATGCAACCTCTTTAACTGAATTTACATTCTGCGTAATATACATTAAATCAGCTGTAATTCATCTATGGTTATTCTCAAAACAACCCTTTCTTACACTAAAATGAATAGGGGGTCTATGACCTGAGAAGTTAACTGCACGAGCTACTTTTTTGTTAATGACTTTGGAACACTAATTTCATGGAATTGCATAATCTGCATCAATTTCACCAATACTGGTCTACTGATCCATTTCACCTTCTTGGTGTTCCTGGCCAGTCTCAAGTAACTGACTAGCTACTTAAAAGGTGGAAACGGCTCATAGCTCATATAGACACTATCAAGAGACTATTTCTTGATAGTGTCTACCCGAGTTAGACGAAAGCGCTAGAGCTTTGATAAAATTTTGTAAAAATATAACGGTATTTCCATCAAATTCATTATCAATATACTTGCATACTAACTAATTAATTCTTTTGATACTTACCTTTTTGTTTTTTGTTTTGTTTCAGATATCTTGAATAAGCTCGTCATCAGCTCAATATATCAAGTAAGTTTTTTTTTTATACAAATAATGGAATTTATAAAACTACCTTTTATCTTGTGTTGAGGTGATATCAATTTTTTTAATAAGCACGACATGATCCCAAGATATTTTGAAACTATCTATTTACGAGTAGCAAAAAAATATTTTATTATCTTTGTATAAGTTTAAACAGTCATTTTCAAAGCATAAAAATTCTTAAATATTTCATTTTTTCATCGAGTAGCAGCAAAACCTGTCGCATGACAGGCATAAAATCGATCATTAATTGTTTGATTTTCCTATAAATGTCGTCCCTTAAAGGGTCCTTTTTTCTCTACCTTGTTGGAGACTGCAGGTAGTTTGACATTTTCTTCCTGTATCAACAGTTGTATGTCGGAACAATAATTACCGCGCAGAACGGCATTTATTGTTATAGAAGTCATCAACTTACAAGCCAAAATTATAAGAATGAAAAATATTTCCCGTATGTAGTCGAACGGCATGATTTTGTCATGTATTGAAAATGAAATACGTGGCGTTATAGAGTTTCAGTGAGAAATATTGATTCACGGACGAACTTAACTATTTGTTATATTTTATTTGTTGACACCAAGAAGAACATTTTTTAAACATAATTTTTCCGCGTATGGTCATATTAGATGAGTAATACTAAATGTCGGGTAAGGATTAGAGGACAACTCACGGACGAATTCATGGTGTCTCAGGGCCTCAAGCAGGGTGATGCATTGGCCCCTACACTGTTCAACTTGAGCCTTGAACACGTCATTCGACAAACGTACCAAAATAACACCAATTCCAACATATAATTTCAAAGCAGTCAGATTATTGGATATGCAGACGACCTCAATATAGTAGGAAGATCCTTAACAGCCTTAGAAGAAGTCTTCGAGCCACTAGAAACAGCGGCCAAAGCAATAGGATTATCAATTGATGAAAACAAGACAAAAGTTATGAAGCAATCCAGAAGCCAAAGAATTGACCCTCAACAGTTTCAAAGAATCATATAACTTTGAAGTAGTGAATGAATTCGCCTACCTGCCTTCGCCTACGAAATTAAACGGAGGATCGCGACTGGAAACAGAACATTCTTTTCCCTCCTGCCAATGCTCAAATCCAGAAACGTCCACAGGAAGACCAAAATAGCCCTGTACAAAACGATCATAAGAACAGTGGTAACATATTATGGATGTGAAGCATGTAAAATCTGCTGAGATGCTGGATACATTTGAGAAGAGAATGTTGCGTAAAATCTTGGGCCCCGTGAATGATGGAGAAACTTGGAGAATTAGATTCAACGAAGAGCTATATAACATCTACAAGGCTCCCAGGCTCTCTGTACATGCCAGGCTGAGTAGGCTGAGATGGGCCGGGCATTTGCAGAGAATCCCATCCTCACGGGTCACTAGGAGGATTCTCGAGGGTCACCCAGGCGGAAGACGACGAGTCGGAAGACCTAGGCTCAGATGGGAAGACGAAGTTAGGAAGGATGCGGCACAACTTCTGCAGGTGACGTATTGGAGGACCGCAGCGGAGGACAGAAGGAGTTGGAGGCGTTGTCTACAGGAGGCCAAGGCTCGATTTGAACTGTATCGCCATCGAAGAAAAAGAAGGTCATATTAGATACACCAACAGAACACTGAACAATGCATTAAAAAAAATCATGAATCAAAAACAGAGAAACTCCAGTGTTCCAATAATAGGTATCTATAATGCAGTTAGGTAGGTACAATCCACGTCTCCTGAGCACATTGTAATCGTGATGAGTTTCAAAAATTATAAAAAAAAAATAAATATAAAATATAAATTTCAAGAGTCCTGTATATAAAAAAAAATCCATGTCTTTACAGACACCATAAAATATTATTACAGTAAGAGAGTGAAAGAAAAGAAATGACTCTCGCCCTTGATTCATTGAATACCTAAAAATAATGTTTTTTTCTTTTTTCCCCTTATAATAATATCTCCTCTATTCCCGACAGAGTAATACATCTCGAGTCAGTGTCCCAACTCAACCCGGCAAGAGATCGAACTGATTATCACAAAATAAATTTCACTCCTCTCACAAACTGCGGACGTTATTTTTCCAGTTATTGTCACGATGCATTTCAAAATTCCATATTGAGACATGTTTTCGATCTATTTTTTTTTTTGTTGATATTCGAATTTCGTAATTATTTTACTCGCGTCATGAAGTTACAAAACATAAAATTGCTTCCTTTTTTTTCGATATCAACGTTCCTGAACTACCGTGATAAGCTTACCATTTGACTTTTTGAGGATCATCGAAGATTTTTCGTAAAAATTACTTTATAAGGTCTGCAATAATTAATAAACATTCATTAGTATAAGAAGAAATACCATTTATGCTCATTAAATCTTTATCAATTGAAGTATTGTCTGTTATTTTCTCATAATATAGGCTGACTGTCCACGGCAGCGTATGCAATGGTGCATTTTGCTGATTGGTGTACGATTGCTTGCAGCTGCACATACAACATAATGAGAATGTCGACAACACGCATAGGCTAGAAGATTTCTACGTGGTTTTTTTGCCATCGAATTATTAGTAAATAGTATCTTCGCCTTTGTGTACATGTGGACAGGCGGATGAGACGCTTGAACGCATGTTTTTTGAATGCGCACAGTTTTCAAGAACAGAATTGCTTGAATGCATAAAGAGGGAATGCTCCACATTCCCCATAAACTTAAAATGCCTCCTGGCAAAGGAATCGACAAAAGTTTATAACATTTTAGTAGGGTTCCTTAAGACCCATTAACAGATGGGTATAATAGTTTAAAACCTTTTAAAAGATTTTGATTACGCTGCACCAAACCCAAATCACTCGACAACGAGTGCAAAGGGTTTAAAAAAAAAAAAAAAAAAATATTAGTAGGTACATACCCATTAATAAAAGTTCTTTTTTCGCATAGTTTTCGTATTATTGATTGATTTCTAATACTTGTGTACATAGTCATACTTATGAAGAGCATATTGTCTGTAAAGAACTATTTTTCGAAGCCTACGCCTTACTAATTAAATATACATTACAGCCGAGTTCGAAATAAGTTAGTGCGGTTACTTGGAAGTTGGGGAACTATTTGGGTTCTCTGCGGTCACATTAAGAACTGCTCCATACAGCCAGCAATCGAGTTTAACAGCGAGATAAATAATTATATCGGTTTATGACTCGAGACTTTCTTTAACTGAACTCAAATGAGAGCGATTCGAGTATTTGTGAATATTATATGGGAAGAAAGATAGTGATGCCTAGGAAACTTTGTTGGAACCTTGATCTTTTATTACAAATTGTTTTTAATGGTCTGACCTGCAGGCTTACTCTCGACACTCGATTCGAACCCAATTCCAATTTCAATCACAATCTCGATTCCAGTTTTAAAACCGTACTCTTGAACCAAATTCCGTGCGATTGGAATCGGATTTGAGATTGGCGTTCCAAGCCGTGAAAACGTTTTTATTTCAAGTTTGTTATTGCAATATTAAAAATATTTTCGCTTTAAATTAGGAATTGATAATTGTCGCGTTATTCTCAAAGAAACTGTAAGGAAGTAAACCTGACATCCGTGAGTGTTATATATTTTTTTTTATACATAAAATAAGTCGAATTTGATTTACTAATAACTGTCCTACTTAACAAATATAATAATTTGACGTTGCTATAATATTTGAGGATTTTTTTTTTCTATAAATGTAAACACTCATTTATATTTCAAATATACATTTTGACGTTTCTGTATAAGTGTATTGCGTTGTTTGTTTACTTAAATTTTATTATAATTATTAAAAATGCTAGCATTATTTAATTTGGAAAGTTATAAAAATGTACTAACATGGTTTTGTTTGTTTTAAGTTTATAATAGTTACTAAGAAGGTTACTTACTTAGTATTTTCTTTAATTTTCTAATTTTTCAAGCAACTTTCTTAATGTTTTTCTTCACATACAACCTTCTCCTGATAAAAGCCTACACGACTAAAAAAGAATTACCGAAATCACATGGCAGGCACACTACTAAATATTAGTCATCGGTACAATGTAGTTACTATGGGAAAAGAAATGCCATAGGTTGCATGACAGCAAGGTGACAGACTAGAATGATCAATATGTTCCTACTCGTACAGCCACTCACTAAACAAACAACTGTCATGACATTTTGACAAAAAAAAAACGGAATCTATGGAATATGTACATAATTTAAAAAGAGAACATAATTCCATGCATCAGAAACGTCATAGGTATTTCAAAATTAGGTAGGTACCTATTTTTTACTTTTTCATATCGTGTATACCTACATGGTTACCTGTAAACTTTCTATGGTAGGTATACTAACTCGATTCAATAACTAAATAACATGCGGTGTAGGGAACAGGCCTAAGTTTGAAACAGGAGGAAGAAAGCGAAAGTCAAACTGGTTCCTGTATGATTTATGTAGATATTATAGCTACCAGCTAACTGTCTGCCTGCCTTGATTTACTTTCAAAACTGGGCTTTTTCATCAAGGAATTCTTCCTCATAATATGAGTGTACGCTTAACATAACGTTTACTTTAGCTTGGCTTATCTCAAAATTGCGCAACATCTAAAATAATAACAGAGACATTAATTATTTGATGTCAACTTTTTCGAATTTTAGACATTACAGAATTTTGTCTGCTATATACTTTTGTCGAATAAGTGTGTTTAAAAATTTTGTAAGATTCTACGATGTTTTGGGCAGAAGTTGTTTGGTGATGGTCCAATTCGAAAAAAAAATAAAAAGATAGTTGTGCTTATTATTATATTGCACAAAATTTACCTATTGTTAAAGTCTTTCTTTCTGAGTCTCAAACATTTGAGACGGTAGTCTCCGAAAATCGGTCCATGTTTGAACGATAAATTTTGTGATAGAACTATGATACAAGACTCTTTCATTTTTATTTTTATTTAGAAGTGGTTGGTGGTCTAGCGGTTATGACGTCGGCTTTCGCACTGTTTCATGCGGAGGTCGTGGGTTCCTCTTTCACAACACAAGCTTTAAGTAGCTTACTGTGAAAGAGTCAATGAGTGTATTTGTGTTCACTTTGAGTGAGCACAGATTCATTTAAGAAAAAATATTCTGTTGAGTTTCAATATTTTGTGAAACATGACGCAAACAACAGGGCGGTTTGCATAATTTTGCATTTTGTTAAAAAAAATGTCCTAACTCACCTCTAAAATCAAATTTATAATCATTTAACTATAAAAACTGCCGAATCACTCGTAAACGAGTGCAGAGCTAGAGAAAAAGCTATGAAAACCTTCACTTTACAACGTAGAAATGGCCACGAATATGGTACTATCAGGCTACCAATTTGGTGGTCAACATAGTAAAGGTCACATTCTTTGCTAAGGAAACTTCTAGAAAAAGGCTTACCAAAGTCTCCCCGTTGGGGGGCGTCCATTAATCACGTGAGGCCAAAAGGGGGAGGGGAGATCTGGAAAAAATCACGATGGATCACGTAGGGAGAGGGGGAATCTAGTGAGAAAATCGCGTGCACAAGAAAAACATTAAATTTGCATTTTAAGAAATTAAAAAAAAAAAAACAACAATTAAAATCGTAAGTTTCTTAATTATTTCTGCTAAAAAAGTAAACGTGATTTTCGGGAGGGGGGGGGAGAGTATTCTGAAACATCACCAAATATCACCAGGGCGGAGGGGGGGGGGGTCTGAAAAGTTGCAAAAAAACATCACGTGATTAATGGACGCCCCCTTGCCTATTTTTGGAAGATGTTTCTATATAGATGCTATCATCCCTTGTGTGATTTGCAGGCGGAAAAAATCTCAGTTAATCTTCTTATGTAACTTGGCGTTCTTGATTTTTTTAGACGATTTTTCGCAAGATAGAGCTCGATGAAACTTATGGCTACATTTGTACAGCAATTTACCCAATCGTGTCTACAAAGAATTCTTAGATGAAAATACCTTTATTAAAATTTCACCTGATCCTATAAGACATGTTTCTTAATATTGAAATAAAAGTTTTTACTTATATTTACATATATCTATAATATAGTGTCGCAGGGTGAGGCAATGTTACATATTATATTGCGTATGTGTTTGTGTAAAAGGGAGAAACTTTGAGAGGGTTACCAAGCTCTTTAAAGTTTCTAACTCAATGGGTGCCTACTCACCAAGACTCACCAAGATTTCATACTTTCTCAAACTATTAAAGTCTGTTAAAGGGTTGTTTTTCAAATCAATCAAAGCGGTAAGCCCTTTTTTGCACGATGCTTCTTTCGAAGATGTGTTTTAAAAATAAATATTCTTTTATACACAAATTTAGGATATTTCTTAAAGACAGCCGAAATCTATTGGAAATCTTTCCTGCATAACAGTAGTAAAGGTTCTTCTCTTTTCCTAATGTTTTATGATAAATTTTTTTACCCATCACGCCGTTTCCCGAAGGAGGTTGGCATATAGTGCGGAATTCCTCTCCATCCTGTCCAAACAAACCTCTTTCGCTTCCTCCAAACGAATAACATTCCGCATACATGCTCTTCTATTCCTTTTGCTCCTGACTTGGCCCTCCTCTAAGACGGCACCGATATGATCGGACCATGTCATTCGAGGTCGGCCTCGTCTGCGTGCACCCATTCTTTCAGATTTTATGCAATATCCTTTTGATCATGATTATGATACGTAAGCGTGTTATTGTATAAGTGTCAAACTGTCACTCCATTGGTTTATCCGCACATTATCTTTCTATGAAGATATGACATCCTTACAACGCGAAAAGTCTAAACATTGTATCGAATTTTACATTTTATTAACATTGTGTGAACATTAATGTGGTTTGTAACATCGAAACGCCAGTTAATTTCAAACGGGAATCGTCACTTCAATTTTTTATTCAGCAAGTAGCCACCCACCAAAGGTATTAAAAATACGATTTACATAACAAATGTAATGGCAGATTTTTTAGTGCCCTTTTTAGTACGAAAAAAAAATTGCCGTCAATTAATTATTAGGAAAGTGTGTGGAAGAGGGAGAGAATATTAATTAGAAGAAGAGCGAAATAATACAATTACAACCAATGAACGTTCATCGTCACATTCTTTAATTTCATTATTAATTTTTGTGTCTTTATGGTGAAAGAAATGGAAGGAGTCAGAATTTCAACTTTTATAGGTATGAAAATAATGTGATTCTATTCAGAAATATGCTCAAAGATTTTAAAGTGTTCTCTGTTGGTAATCTAAAGCGCAGTGTTTTGGGTAAAAACCTTTCATGTTCCATTCCTTCGATGCAGAGTAGAGATTGGAATATTTGATATTTTGTACTTTGACTTTATAAAACTTTGTAGCCTTTAATTAACTAACAGGAACTGACACATAATAGATTTGGGAAAAAATCGTTATTTTTCTCGTTCGTTATTTTAATGTCTTACTAACATTTTAAGCAGATACGAGGTTTTGATGTGAAATGATTTGTACGAACTCTTTCAAAATAAGGTAACATTTTTCCTAATGCGTATTCATTCTACTTTTAAGATCTCTCGACACTAATATTACTAGAACCGCAACAGAATCCTTTTTTTCCCTTTAGCTTTATGAATTGTAAATCATAAGTTCCCCGGGCCAGTAACTCCAGACGGGAGTATATTTTGGTGTTGTAAATTACACCTATAAATCACATAATTATTCCCTGTAGTGTGGCCCGGGCTTTATTTATTTTTCTCTCATAGCAATAGTAAAAATCCTGTGAATGTGTGTTGCTGGAATAAGTAGAGGGTATAGATAGGGTTGTCTACGGCCCACATCGAACATCAATTCGTCAACTGTATTACTAATGTTCCTACGTTCTGTCAAATCAAAATATTTTTAAATTTCGAACGTTATGTCAGATTTTTATTTCATCACATTTAAATTTAATTAAGTAACAAGGTTCCTGCCTACCTATGATTTTTCGAATGAAATGTTTTATTGGATGATAAACAACTTTCCTAGCTCCGAAACATTTGAGAGTGGATTGTGTTGAGAGCTGTCATTTCTGGGCAGATCGGCAAATTAAAAGTAACTAGTTAACACTCACGAAATGGATGTTATTTTAACAATACTTGGTCACTCGATTTACAAAATTCCACGGTCACACGCAGTATACATATGTGAATTCTTGACTTCTTTATCCTTGATGTAATTCGGCATTTTTGTCTTACAGCATAAAAATGTTTTATACTAATTTGTAGATTAAAATGTTTACTTCAAAATAAGATCCACCAGTTTAGTGTTCATATCTATAATTCACCGTAATTTCAACGATATTTACAACCAATATCAAAAAATCACCAGACTTCTGCTATGTTGTGTACCATGGTGAAACGGTTCATGGATCTCCCTGTGGGCATAAGAAATTCTCATAAAAACTATCTAAATTTTCCTAAAATCCCAATTTTTGCTATAATATATGCTGATATCATGAAATTTAGGGTAGATAATATAATAATATGTCAAGATATTTAAATAAAATATACCTCAAGCATAATTTCGCCGCTCTGCCTGTGACGTAGTTTAAGTAGTATTATAACACAACTATCTATGCAAATACTATCATTAATGTACCTACTACGTTGATAAAATATACTTTTAAAAATTCTTCTAATGGGTCGGGTATAAAGTCTTTATGTAAATGAAAACGTTCGATGAAGTTTTTTTTTGGTGGTGTCCATCCCTAAACACTAAAGGGATGTTAAAATCTCGTAACACATGTGTAGAAGCTGGAAGGTTTCGGTAGAGAAAAAATAATAATTACAGAAGCATATTCCGTTATTATTTCACTGGAAACATGACATAACACTAAGGCATTTTCTGGAATATTTTAATTTCCATTTTTACCTCGAAATATTTTCCAATTTTCGGAAAGTATAATAATACGCAAAAAAGGTTTTAGTAAATTCAATCAAAACGTTTATTCTAAAAAACCCATCACGCCGTTAGAGAGTACGGACTTCCATTCTTTTCTATCCCAACAAACCTCTTTTGCTTCCTCCAAACGCATAACATTCCGCATACATGCTCTTCTATTCCTTTTGCTCCTGACTTGGCCCTCCTCTAAGACGGCACCGATATGGTCGGACTATGTCATTCGAAATCGGCCTCGTGTGCGTGCACCCATTCTTTCAGAATTATATATCTTTTTAGTCATTCTCTCTACATTCCCAATCACCTTAATATATTAACTTTCATTCTAGTCACTACGCTAACATCCACTCCACATTCCTTTCTAATATTCTCATTCCTCACCTTATCAATCAGTCTCATTCCGCATATCCTACGCCAGTGTTCCGCAAACTTTTTGTGTTCAAGGTACACCTACCAAATCAAGAAATTTCAGAGTTACATTTATGAAAAATAGGGTTAGTTCAAATATTACGTAATTTTTTGGAGTTTTGACCCCCCCCCCCTCATACACCAATTAAACGCGGCGTAATTTTTTTCCATATTTAATGAGAAAAGTGTGACTTTTTGACTGAACACAACAGGCGATCAAAATTTGGAACAATCTTTGATAAGGTTGCTCTCCTACCTTCATTGATCTTAACACCCATTCTTTTCTTTTGAATACAGACCATGAGCCTTTACAAACACTTGAACCGTCTCATTTTTTCGCGGCACACCAACCGATAGCCACGGTACACCAGTGTGCCGCGGAACACCATTTACGGAACACTGTCCTACGCAGTGATCTCATTTCCACAGCATTCATTCCAACTTCCAGATTTTTCGTCCATGTCCAAGTTTTACTCCCATACACTAAATATATTGACGAAAAACATTATTTATTTTTCTTCTTAACATTTTTTAGACCATTGTTGAATAATACACTATCCTTGTAAGTATTATAATGTCGTCACTGCAAAACACACCCCCTGTAGCTCACAAAAAAGTAATGTTCTTAGAGGGCCACTATGAATTTTGAGAAAGCAAGACTATTCGCACAATAATAATGCACTATGTCACATTGGCCTTAAAGATTGAAAGATATCACAATAGAATTACATGTTGTGGTTGATTCTCTAGCGAGATCAGCATCTATTTACGGGACCATTCATGGGGGATTTGTTCTTCCTATAAGTGTCCGGAGGCGCATTATGGAGGAGGCAGCCTTTAAAAGATGGGAAAACTTCTGGGATAGACAGGCTTACCAAGGGATCTCTATACAAAGCTATCAAAAATAGGATCTCCAAAAAACCTTGTCATCATAATTTAAAGTTGACTCGTCAACAAATCGTTAATATTCGGTGATGCGTTGGTGGCTGAGCAGTCAATTGTTCAAAATTAATCTAGTAGACAGTCCATATTGCGAGTGCGAACTGGATCTGGAGAACTTGGACCATGTGTTCTTTAACTGTCCTTTAAGAGACAGTTACGAATTGTACAATAGAATGGATATTTAACTCTCTTTTAATATGACTCATCTCTTTTCAACTGCTTCGAAGAGCATATTATATTATACAAACATATTTTAGTGTACACAGAGAAATTATGGTTCTATCATAGATTCTTAAACTTTTGTAATTTATTTTTTTCTGTGAGTAAGTCTCACCTTGCTGCCAGTTGGCACAAATCGTCTTCTATGTGACGTGCCTCATTTACATAATAATAACTGCATATTGTTTTGGTCGCATTGATGAAAGGGGTAATTGGTTCCTTTAACTTTCTCAAAAACGTCTAACAATTGAGACAGGCAAGAGCAGGTAGACCCAGACTACGTTGGATGAAGGATGAAGTCTAAACGGTTGCAGCACAGCTTCTGCAGGTGACAGACTGACGACGGGCTGGATCAGAGCACAGAGCGAGTTGGAGGCCAAGGATCGATATGAGCTGTAGAGCCATGAAAGAAGAAGATGTGGTGTTGTTTTTTTTTTCACAGGGGACTGAAATATACTACTTTGGATAGGGATAAATTAAAAAGTTAACATTGCTGCAAACCAAATAATAATTCTAAGATTCTGAACAATTAAAGAGAGTGCAGACAGAGGTCGCAGGACTGACAAAAGACAATGTCTTAATAAAGGAGGCTTATGTTCAGTAGAGAACGGGAATGGGCGTATACAAGTTAATTATGTTAAATAAAATTATTATTTTAAATTATTTTTAAGGTTGTGATTATTATTATTGCAGGAAGCAGAGTGAATATTTTTTTATAAAAAAATCCAGGGAGAATCAAAAATATTTTTGACAGAAATGTTTACCGACGATTCTTATACCCGACATAGCGTAATTAAAATTAATATCGCGAGGTCTCCCCTTTGCCCCACTTTGGAACGCCTGGGGCCGGAGCGTCTCCCGTTTTAATTATTAATGAAGGGCTCGATATAATTTTGCAGGAAATCCAAAATGGAGGCAGACAACTGAAGCGCGCGCGAAAAAAAAAACAAACACTGAACGCAATCCATCCTTTTCTTGCTGCTTTTTTGTTTGATTTCGCTTAAACAAATTTCTACTAAAATTTTGTTTTAAATTTTAGTAGAAATTTGTTTTTTTTTTAATGTTGTTTTGGAAATTTCAATATTTGAAAAGTAAATGGGCGATCGTTTTATCGGCAAGTTACCAAGGTTAAATTTGAAACAATATTAAATTAGATTTTATTTATGAAATATTTCTTAACTATAGTGTCAGCATTTCATTTTCACATTGATGAGTCGTGAAATTTCTAATGGTTGGTTATATCGAAAACGATGGAATTGAAAATGTATAATATTCATTTATTAAATTCTTTATGCACATATTACAATTTAGTGTATCTATATTATATTAATACGCGAAGGGAAAAATATGTGACCATTTTTATGAAAATTACGCGGACGGACACACTTATGGCTCGTATAGAGGAGGGGTAACGAATGCTAATATTTTTTTTTTATTTCACATAAAATAACACTACTGTATTGTTATTTATTTGACACAGATCTTTTATTTATCTGTGGTCAAATTGAGAATAGATTAATATCTTATGTATTAAGTAAATAACCATAGAAAAAACTTTGAGCATACCAACATTTCAAATTTGACGTTTCCACTATGCATGTCATTATTTTTTAAAGAAAACTGTGAAAAAGCACTCGCTCAGTCTTTGGCCAAGGGTTCTTAATAATATTCAAACATATAATTTAAATAAGTTATGGTCGAATTTCAAGCACTGGCCGACCACTAGTTATTATTGTTTAATGCTTGTCTCTTTATAATCATTATTAATGGTGAGGTACTGGAAAATACGAAGTTAAGGCTTGTTAATATTTTAGTTGTCAATATCCTCACCTTTTCATTCTACTACAGGACCCTCCATATTATTATCTAAGCTACATATTATTATAAACCTTTATGCTAAACTATTTTTGGGTTACCTCACTAAGGAATTGAAATCATTACCGAGGCTAGGCTATTAAAACTAACGACAGTTGTATAGTTAACCAGGGTTTTAGTAACTTACTAGAGAATAATAATTATTGATATCACCTTCCCTAGAGTAATGATTTACTAAAACTATTAGAAACTATAACTTACTTTTCTATTAATAACTATTCTAAATTGTGCGAGTAGTAGTGCAAGATGTTAGAAGCCTGCAGCTATAATTCATAGTAAACTATCCTTCCCGACAGACGTTATCCTGTAGTCCTTACTATGAATATTGATTTCGAATTTGTAATTTATTCAAAAATACGTTTAAAATAATATGGTTCAATGTTAAAAAATTATTTCAGAAAGCTTGAAGGAAATTTTATCAAAAATCTGCGTACCAATGTTTTGAAACTCAATGGTTGTCAAGTAAATCAAAATTGTGTCGTTATGGAATTTTTCACAGATGGCGTTGACGTCCCAGGAAATCCGTTCCATACTAACTTTAATATTATATTTTATATTATTTGCTCTCCATTTTTACGAATTTTTAATAACTATTCTGTTATCCGGATCGGAGAAGAATCCAATAAATTAAACATCGGAAGAATCTGTTCAGTCGATCTCGAGTTATATGTGATCGCACTAACCCGACTTTCTTTTATATTATAGATTGTAATTGGTACAATGACATGAGGTCTTCAAATCAATATTCAAAACTAACCCCATCCAAACTCCCTTTACGCCCCACTTTACGGGCATAGGGAGGCAACAAAAGCTCTCCATTGCCCTGGATCTTGCGCCATCACAGGTGGAGGGGGCACTGACTAAACCAACTATACCTTCTTCAAAATGTCAGTGTAACTTGTTCATTGTTGGTGTATGAAAGTACAACATTTACGATTTCTAGTCAGTTGTTGTATTTAGAATCCTCTGATAAAATGTAACTTTCTTATTACCTATTGATTACCATTCTAACTATCGACATACCTACAGACGAATACTCTATGTAAGCAGGAAAAAATATTTCCCCTAGTAAAATTAGATTTGTCATTATTTGTATGAAAAGAAAAACCTTCGCGTGGGTTAGTGTTTCAACGAAATAACTTGCTACGAACGAACATAACCAATTATGATATTGTTATGATAAAGGGGTTGATTTTGTTTTCAACCCCGTGTTATAATATCGTTCAAAGAGTTTCTGTGATAAAAACTAAAGGCTGGTTAGAAAGTGTGAAAATTATTGTTATAAATTTTCATGGAAGTGATGTTGATGTTATTACACAAGGCGGGTCTACTTCTTGATTTATTGGACTGGTGCGAGGATCTTAAAGGTTTATAGTTGTTGTTATATATAGTTGTTGATAGAACCACTTTTTTAAGTGAGTAAGGGCTGGACTAGGGAGAATTAAAAAAAAAGTTATTTTATTCTAACACTTTCTTACCCAAGTGTTGTTAGTTTCTTCATTTCATTCAATAGCAACAAAGTCTTTCCAAGCAGTTATTTACAGTTCTAGACCTTATTCTGTTCTGCTAAAGTCCAAATCATACCTTAGTCCCATCCAAGATATTCTATCCCACGATTCTCGCTTCTAGCTGACCACCTAAGGTAGGTCTGTATCCTCTGAACTTGTCCAGTCTTACTAAACCTTTGCAGCCGTACTAATAGAACCTTATTCTTCGAATACACGCAGAATAAGCAAAAGTGCTACAAATAAAACAAGTAATAAACTATAACAAGAATAATTTCCATGCCAACTTTATTCCTGGCTACTTCCATCAGGTAAAAAGAAGTAATAGCGACATAATATAATGGGACAGACTACCACTGCACTCTTCATATTTTGACACTTGACTTACGAAAACTAACTTGAAGTTGCAACAAGTCCGAGGAGTTAATGAATCGAATCGACCTTCGAAAAAATTCGTACCTACCTATTCGTACATGCTCGCGATATTCTGCACACGAACTTTCCCGAGGGTCCAATCGGGTTCGTACTGAATGCTTAGAAACCAAAGCCGTAGTATGGAAGAACCACAAACTTCATTGATAAATAATATGCGAGGTTGCCAAAGTATTATTTATTTATTAACATAATAAACGGCCACGTGGCCTTTAATACAAATTAAAGAAATGACAAATTGCACAACTTAAAAATAAAAAAAAAACTCATATGAAAAAACAAACTAAAAAAAAACTCATTAAGAAATAACAAAATTACTCCACAAAAACACAACAATTAACAAAATAAGTGGCATCCGCAAAATCTCACAAAAGAGAGGGTGGGGAAGGAAAAGGGAAACATTCGTACGGAAAAAAAAAATTATGCGGTATACTTATGACACGGTAAAGGGTTGATTATTGGTAGCGCGTGGTATAAGCGATTTATGCCGGAATAACTATTCCCGTCATAACGGTGTTATAACACAGTTTCTATTAGTACCTACCACTGTTGCAGTCTTATGTGCGTTGAGATATTCGGGGTCTGATAGACACTGCACGTTCGTCATCGTGGAGTATGCGCCATTTTTCGCCATCCTTCACAGGCACAGGTCCACAGATCAGATGGAGTAGGTACCTTCCGTTCAATTATTATGTCCAGTGATTTGGCCGACCTTGCAGTCAATGTTAGTGCATCACATCCGTACGCTAGCACAAATTATGGTTAAGCACAGTTTTTATATAGGTATCTATGATGGACGTCTCTAGACTTGGCAGCAATGAGATATTAATGTTAAAATGAGATACAGACATTTGACTAGCATTCCGTTAACAGCAGTAATAACTTTATAATGTACTCTTCGATTTCAAAAAATCCTGGGGATAGTGTTCAAAGAATTTAAAAGCAATATATCAAAGTGATGAAGTGATTGAATATGTTTGTAAAGAAGATACTACGTCGAATCTATGAGCCCATTAACGAAGGCGAAAGATAATTTACATAATAATTCAGATACTTTCCTACTTCTCATTCTTATGTTTGACTTTAATCATTGCTGACCCAGCGAATTGAAACCGGTACATATTGATCAGAATTCAGCACCTATACCACTAGGCATCCGAGTTCGGATAATGACTGGTATTCTCAAATTCACGTTCCAACTCAACGCAAGAAGCTCTTGCTTAGAACTTAATCGGTTGCCAGTAGTTACGCAACTAATGTATTGGATAAAACATTTTCAGAATACAGAAATAATGTCAAAAGTCTCAAAAAAAAAATTGGATACGACGCAACTCAATCGTCTGTTTTTCATTTCAGAATAATAGTCAATATCGTGTAAGGATCATCTGTACAGGCAAAAGTACCACCGAATTCTTTAAAAAGATGCCATCTTCTCTGGTTGGAACACAAAGAAAAATTCAATTTTGCAGTGTACCTACTATCCACATATATATGAGTTTACAAAAAAAAACACCAGCTTTTACTGTTTTTAACCCATTTGGACCAAAAATAGTAACTTCATTCCACATTGTATTTTTTTACTTTGCCACAAAAGTTGAATCATATATCTGGGAAAATGGATAGAGTTTATAAAAAGCATATTTTTAAAAACTTGTACAATGAAACATGTTTATTATGATTCATTTTTCATATCAAAATTACCTTCAGGTGTACCAACTACGTGATTCAATTAGTATTTTTTTTTATAAATTAGTACAGTGGGGAAAATGTATGTATGTTTATTAGTTATTCCGCTGCAAACTCAGATTTATTGTTTTCATTATAAATAACGTTCGGGGTTTATATGCATTTTACACAAAACAAAATTATTATACGCGGCAGTGGACCGAAGTACCTAGTTAGACACCCTGCGGTAAACTTTATCTCGGCTTCGTTTTAATTGAAATTTGAACGAAGAAAAAAGAACGACTTATAAGAAACAAAAGAATTTTTGAAAAAGTGAATTTCTTTTGTTTTGCATTACAATTATTACGTTTTACCTACGTCAGTGCGGCTCTGTGGATTGAATAAGAACATTAATGCAAATTTAAGCAAATTAATCAATTTATATGCTAAAAGCTTGTTTACAAACAGTCCTAAGTGAAAATTTAAATCTTCCTTTCATAGACTTCCTTCACACTTGATCTGAACTTCGTACATAAGTAATATATTATTATTATTGTTTGAGGCCGATGTAATGTGTCGCTGACAATATTCAACAAAAGTCGTTGAATTGATTTTTTTCAAAAACTAATTCAACAATGCTTGTTTAAGGCTTTTTTGAGTTGCATCATTACAAGTTCATATTATTCCACCATACAACTATTGAACGGGGAGAAATTGTCAAATTGACTGCGGTTCATACTGAAATCGGGAGGTAATACCTAACTGATTTAGGGGAGATTTTACAAACGCAAAAAATCAAGCATTCGTTATAAAGACGATTCGTAATCGATCCGTAAGTAATTATAACCATAGACATTTTTTTAAAAGACTAGCTTTCCCGACAGACGTTGTCCTGTGGTTCTAACCCGTGGTGGCCCGTTCAAATATACATAATGTGCACTGCGCCCCCATAAAAAATACACAATTAATTCGATTGAGTTAAGCTAATAAAATAAGAACATTTAAATATTTCCAAACATGCATATTTCATTCATATGCATGTTTGGAAATATTTAAAATTCAGGTGTTCATTGTCAATATTGTTTCCATAGTAACGAAAAACATTGTCATATAATTTTGAAAGACGCCGTCTTGTCAGATGACGGACTGTTCCCTAGGAACCCACTGCATTAACCAAACTATGGTTAAAATTGGTATCAAGCGATACTAACGGATGTTTATAACTAGTTACACGTAAACATGAGATCCAACTGTCGATGGCCTGAGTCGGTATGTTTATTGTATGAAACGATGTCGTCAATAAATTAAATTTTTACAAAAATTGTTAAGAAAAGTTTGAGATGTACTGCTATAATGTAGATATTTTTTTATAGAAATTTAAATTATCTAGTTGACGTGTTTCGGCGTTTTTCGATATTTTTATAAAATTCTGAAATATAAACATTGAAACTCGTAAATTTGTCATAAAATATATTTATCTTTATAAAAAAAGTTTGAGAAATCCTGGAACTTTTTCATTAAATTTAATTTCAGATATTGTATTTTTCTATATACATACATACATACACATTTTTAGGGTTCTAGCTTTTATAGTTTTCGAGATATGTGAATATTGGAAAACGGCCCTTATAGGATAAGCAAACAATGAATGACACTTTTCTATGGCCGTCATCCGAAAGGTTTTACTGCTTGTTTTCAGGATATGCATTAATACAGAAGCCAGTTTAGAGCACATCATTAGATTTAGGAAGAAATTGACTAACGATTTGTAAAGGAACTCATCTTTTTAAGTTGTCGTTAATTTCGTTAATAAATACGTGCGTTACATTTACGTCCTTTGCCAGGGCAGGATTCAACGCGAGCTGTTGATTTGATTTACATTTTCAAGAGATCTTACATAGAATTATTTATTATAGTACGAGGCTTTATTGTAATCTATTTACTTATGTAACGGAATTTATACTCACTGAACTTAAATGCGTTTTCTGCTGTGACACAATTTAATTGTCAACTGTCTCGCATTTAAGCTGATACTATTATATAATAATATCATGTCTTGAGCAAGCGAATGAGTTTGTGTATGGAGGTACACTCCCACGCAATGGCAATTTCGCCATATGTTTATCAATTTTCTATGATCATAGCGTGTGATTCTTTGAGAAGAAATAATACTAGAGAAAATAATGTGCTTCTGCGCATGGTACCAACATGTACCACATGACTGATGTTAAACTCATACAAACTGTGACGTTTGTCGGTAGCGTTGTGTGACATTCGATTTTTTTTTCTTTAATATTTTAGCGTAAACACATTACATACATACATTCTCCCTTTAAGGCCCGCCGCACACCGCACGCCAGCCCGGAGGAGACAAATCCGCAGCAAACCCGACCCGCACGAAACCAACCCCCTAGTTCGATCGAAGCAATCAAACCAGAAAGCCGGCCCCACACAAATCAAACCCGCCGCGGATCTGCAATGCGAGGGGCCTAAACCCCACTTAGGGGCATAGGGAGGCATCAACAGCTCTCCATTGCGCTCGAAAGCGTCCGAGGCTCATTGTGCCTTTTCTGACCGAACGAGGTTTAAGGACGTGATGTGGTCAACACGGTCCCGATCTGATTTTTCGATTTCCTGCCTCTCACAGGATGATCGAAAAACCAGCAAAAAGAGCAGAGGTGCTATTCTTAACCGGCAACCCCACGGCAAAACACAGAGGAGTTATATGTTTCAATCATATAATTAGTTAAGATAGTACCTATGGGTTTATTTCCCTCGTTTTGTGCTTGTGGATGAAATTAAACTGAATTATTGTCGATAATTTATCTTTAGTCACCTGACTGTTGAATAAAGAAACCATTTTTTGGTTCTGCGCATTGTAAAATAGCCCTAGAAAAAAATGTCTAATTAGTACATCGTTATGTACTTTAGGTATTTATCTATTACTAGAGGTCTCCAGTGCTGGAAATTTGACCATATTATTATAAGTGTGCGAAATTTCATACTCCTCTGTCCGCGCAATTTTCCTAAAAAAACGGTCGCAAAGTTTTTCCTTTACGTATTAATATATAGATAATATTTTCCTGTTATCAGCAAATCATGTAACACCCAGGGCCAAGCATAGTAACTTCATTTCTCCTTTAATAATTATTAATGAAAGATCTTTTATAAAATGTTAATACGTGTTTCTCCCTCTCTCCTTTATCCTCGTAGATTAGCTGCCGTTTACCATTCCTAACAACGTACCAGAGAGTTAGTACGTAACAATACGTTAATGTAAACTTTATCTAGTTCGTGAATTCAGCAGACTATATTGTGGAATGAATACTCCCTTGTAATAGACGAACCCATTACCTATTTTATACGTAGATCTGATGTTTATTATACCCCCGCAAACATATCTAGCCACACCGTCTCATATTATCTTCGATATTAAGTATGTCTGTTCTCCCCTTGGCACTCTCCCAACTCATTGTCCAGGTGAGCTTGGGGACTGTCCTCTTTTCAAAGGTGCGAGATTTAAATGCTTTCAGTCATTCGAGTAAAATCTTTCTTTAAATACTGACTTTGTTTTCAAATTGTTTCCATCGTATATTTTAGTTGGGTCTGGAATATTGCCGAATAATTTGCTACATTTCTTCAGAGCGTCATTTTCGAATTCAATTTTTCAGTTTGTCTTCTTCTTGTTCTAGGCCTGAAGACCTGTTATTAAGAGTGTGGGGTTTTGGTCTATCCATCTCTTAGGTGGTCTGCTTGGGAGTTGTCATCCGTAAGGTTGGCAGTTTGGAGAATCTAGAGTCGTGTTTCAAGTCATATTGAATAACTAGCTTTTCCAACAGAAGTTATCATGTGGTCTTAACTATGAATCCAATGCAAACTCCCTTAAGACCCCACTTAGGGGCATAGGGAGGCAACAAGAGCTCTCCATTGCGCTCGATCTTGCGCAATGTTTATGACCTCCTCCCACACCATGCCCATGTCCCTCAGCTCTGCTTCGAAGTAGCGGAACACAGTGTGAGAGGGTCTTTCTCGTCTTCGGGACCCTGATGGGAGGAAGAACAGAATATTGACAGTAATTTTATATTATGTTAAAATTACCTGTTGTACTAATGTTATTCCGACCGATGCATCTGTTTTAAACCATATATTTTGCATCCGCATTCTGTCAATCGTACCAACTATCAAGCGGATTACAGTTTCTGTCAAACTCCAATTAAATTTCAAAATTAGAATTAAATTTCAAAATTAGAATTAAATTTCAAAATTAGAATTAAATTTCAAAATTAGTATTATATTATTTATCGTAAAATGCACTAAAAAGGTTGCCTTCTTTAAATTTTCTAATATTTCGCGGAATTTTCTTAACGTTTGCTTTCATTGGAACCTTATCCTGACATTAGCAAACACAACAAAAGAAGAATTAGCGAAATTGGTCTAGAAATAGAGCATAAAAAGAACAACCAACGCCAGCACCACGTGGAAATATATATTTGCGAATGTGTATATGTAGGGTATGAAATTTAAAAGAAATACTTTTAGCTTTTGTGTTTCAAAACTATGAAAATATACAAATTACCAGGTATTTTGTCCATTGTATTCTTATGAATGCCCTCCTCTAATGCTTGCACCAAGTACCTACCTGGCTAGCAAGAAGGAAGAATTCCCCAACTATTCCCGAGTATCTCCTTAATAAGAGTTCCTCCGGCAGACGAGGATCTCGTGTTTTCTGTTCGATGTTCATCCATTGTGTGTTCTCTTCAGTTTATTTTGTTCCTTTTAGCCAACTGTCTAAGGCTAAGTAATTACTTTCTATAAGTTGTACGAAAAATTGAGACTTCAAACTCTAGACGCCTCAGGCTATTTCGAGTAAATTGTCCATCAATTAAATACTAACTTATGTACTTAATTAATTCTGACTCTATCAAACATTTTATAATAAACAAGCTGATCCGTCAAACTTCGTTCAACATCTTCGTACGATAATTCTTTCCAAAATATCTACTTACTTTCTGAAACATCATGGGAAATAAAAATTGGCTAATCAAACAAACAAACAAACAAAAAAAAATCCGTTGACAAACGGCATAACCTCATAACATATTAATCAAACATAACTCCTCTTTTTAATTTTTACTATATTATAATATTTTCTGCGTTTTAATTTATAAAAAAATGCTTAAAATATGTATAAAATTATTTTTAAAAGCTTGAAATAAATTCCATCAATAATCTTTGTGCTCTGGTGTTTTGAAATTTAATAGTCGTCAGATAAATAAATAAAAATTGAGTTGTTATGGAATTTTCACAGATGGCGTTGTTGTTAGGAAGTCCGTTCCGTACTCACTTTAATATTATATTTTATATTATTTATTATCATTTTTTTTATTTTTTATTAGCTATTCCGTTATCCGGAGTGGAGAACAATCCAATAAACTAGGTAAGCATCATACAAATCTGTTTAGCCGATCTCGAGTTATAAATGTTCGCACTAACTCGACTTACATTTTATACTTTTGGATGATGTTTTTCTATAACGGAAAATGATCAAAATAATATAGTACCATCATAATAGTATTACCTACTAGGGGGTCACCCGTTATCTTGTGACGCATTTCGTCGTCCGTTTATTTAGGATATAAAACGGGGCCCAAAATTTCCTGCCCAAATGGCTGGCTACATGGTTACTTTTTGCATCTCATTTATTTTATTATCTTAAGGAATCTAGTCTCACAAATACACTTACGACGTTTTTCGAAAAAAAAAATAAAAAAAATTATTCCAACCGAGAAAAAACGTTTAATTTTGGGACTCGAACCTTCAGTACGTCAACACGAAATTCAGAGCCGCCAAAACACTTCTAGTTTAATCGAGAAAAGCAGACATTGACATGTTTTAAAAATCAGTTAGTTGCATACATTTTAGAACGGATGGACTATGTACGGAAATGTATCATTAAAAGACAGTAGGTACAGGTTGTTATGTACGCCATATAATTGGGGAGGTATGGAGAATTAAAGATATCGGCAAAAAACAGGCTTCATGGATGACGAAAATTCTTAATTGGATGGGGCTCCGGAGAATGTAGGAGCTTTCCCATAGGATAGAGATGCATTCTTCCAGATAATCGCAGACTTCAGACGCGGTACAATTAGAATAAAAAGACGAGGATTGAAATGAGTTGCGGTTGGGTTATTCGTGTAATTAATCATATTATGGCTTCTAGGAAACTAAATAGTTTTGAACAAGTCGCGGCTAGAGTAATGACAGTACCATAGAAACACAAGAGGTTCTATATAAGCTGGTAAATGGTTGTAGAAGTCTGAAAGTGTGAAGTCGTTGGTGAAAGTTGGCCGAGGAGAGCGCTGTTCTGTTCAGTAATTAAATTTACCAACAGATGGCACTATATCTCATTAACATCTTCTTGTTATATACACGTATTATGAAAGAATTAGTGTCAGGGTAGTTGGCCCAGTGGTTACCGTCTCTGCATGGAACGACGAGGGACGTAGGTTCGAATCCTGCCCGGTGCATGGGTTTTTCCACGACATGTTGAAATTTCTTATATTGGGAAATTTGATCATTACCACCTAATGGCTAACATTGTTAACGTAAAGTGATCACATTAATGCACTGGGTTCCCAAAAAGCAGACCGTCGGCGTTGCGCCGTCTGACAAGACGGCAGTCTTTCAAACTTGTATGACAATGTTTTCTGTTACTTCGGTAACAATTTTGACCATGTTCTCCACTGTAATATTCACCGGTGTTAATTGTAGCAAACAGTATCTGCATTCGAAACGAAGCGCCTCAGGAGAATTTTGGGTATAAGATGGTACCACCGCATCACGAACGACGCTATACGTCGGCGCACCCAGCGCAGGCCCATCACTTCCACCATTACGGAGAGCAGATGGGCATGGCTGGGACATGTGTTGGGGATGCCGAATGACAGTTGGCCGAGGAGAGAGCTGTTTTTCCTCCCATCAGGGTCTCGAAGACGTGGAAGACCCTCTCATACCGTATTCCGTTCCTTCGAGGCGGAGCTGAAGGAAATGGACTTGGTGTGGGAGGTGGTCATAAGCATTGCGCAAGATCGAGCGCAATGGAGAGCTCTTGTTACCTCTGTATGCTCCTAAGTGGAGTTCAAAGGGAGTTTTTATTTTGATTGTTAATTGTAGCGCCGTATTCGTAGGAAAACAGACCATAAACCAGCCTTCGAAATAACAGTAGAAGACGGTCGTAAGCCCGTAGTGGTTTGTTTATACTATTTAAAAATCGAAAAATACCTATTAGTAACTCATCAGTTGTAGAATTCATTTTTATTTGTTGTTCGTTATCTTTCTATTAAACTGGCGACAGTGATTTGTGATACGTGACCTTTAGTGTATCTGTTGCTCAAATATTAAAACAAAATGCAAATGCACTTGGTTTCTTAACAGCAAAAAGCTTCCTAGCTTAACTGCTAACGTAAAAAATCAATTTCCTCTCTTTATTATTCATTACCTTCTACCTTCCCGCATCTCCTTTGTATTCCAACAGAATGTATGTACCTTGGGAGAATTTTAAAGCCCTTCGCACACGACGTCGTAACGTAAACGTATCTATTGTAAGACGCGCGTAGAACGTGATCAATACGAGAACGTATACGAATCGTATTGTATTAAGTATGCAGACTTGTTTGAACATGTACGTGCTCGTGTTGCTCTCGTTCTATACGCGTTTTACGACACGCTTACATATTATTACGACGCCGTGTACCTACAAAGAGTCATATAGTCTAACTGAGAAAACTGGACTGAACTGAACACAGGAATGACAATTGACAATACATTAGAAATCCCATGTTTAAATAAGTTATTTAGTAGCAAATCGATAATTTTTTTTTTCTTTTTTTGCGCTTTTTTTGTTCCATCAATTGTCTCCTACATCTTGCAATATGCGAAATGTATTTAAAATTCGATTCTTATTTTAAAACTACGTCATTCTCTAGAATTCATCCCGGATTTTCATTATGTTTCCGATTTCATAGATAAACGATAAATAAATATTAACTTTTTATGCACAAAAGAGTCATTAAATACGGTGGAGTTTAAAGCCAAACACTTTTTCAATACTCCAATCAATCTGAGAAAGGATTGATTTAAGTATTGAATCCAAGAATCTTTGAAAGAAATTTTCTGAGCCGCCATCGTCTAAGCCTAAGAAGCCATTAATTTTAATGTTTATGAGGTACGAAGGTGAAGAATCGTCAAAAGGAAGGAAAATTAGTTACATTGCCCAAAAATAATCGCAGATAGACTTCACTAGAAATAATCAGTATGCTAAGAATGTGCCCTTTCGTTTCGAGTATATATGTAATTATCCATTTGGGGTGGAAGTAAATTTAAATGAATGGTATTTTTATCATCTGTCTTTCTTTCCATGTTGTTGTTTTGAATGATTGTTCGAAGCGAGATGAATAATAAAACAATTAAATTAGTATCTAGCTCGAGACTTTTGAAAAAGGAATCTAAATTTAAAATACAAGAAACGGAAGGTAGATTTAAAAATACTACGATCTTTTATCGAACAAAGTCTATTACAGTCAACTTTTTTTTTACTGGCCTATTTTACGAACAGATTCCGCTTCTAGTATAATTTAGTACGTAATAATTCAATGATCTAAGGTTCATATTTCAACTCATTTATTATTTTACGATTTTGGCTGATAAAAAACACCATTATAAACAATTTGAAAATGGGTTATGTTACAAAAAGAGTAGATACTTTTATTGTGTCATATAAAGAAGGTTGTATGGTCCCTAAGCTGATATTAATTCACAAAATGGAATAATAATCACAATATAGTTAGTAGTATGCTCTTAAACAAATTGAATGTCCAGCAGAAGCCGCAAGGGAGACAAGTAAAAAAGTAGAGTAACTAAACTAATAGAGAAATAATACATTATAATGCTTTCATAACATTTAGAAGTCTTTGTGCTTAGATCTTACTTGAGCACTGAATACTGAACCCGTGGTTACCTCCAACAGTGTGACCATTTGAAGGCTGTCAGCACAAATGCGGTATGTCGCAATGAAAGGTAGAACTACGTTTTGAATTAAGCATGGTTTCCATTTCGAAATAATATCTGTGTATGTACATTACCAAATAACCAACCGCGTGAATAAATGTAAAATATAAAAGGTTTGTTTTTGTTCTTTATTTACACCTAATATCCTGAAAAATAAAAATACCCACGGTGTAAGAAATAATAATAAAGAAAAAAAAATCATCATTAGCCTTCATTTGTTCTTCAATAGGTCTACCTTTCTGACTTTCGTGTCTTTGTTATTCTGAACAATTGATTTTCAGAAACTCACCTAATATAGTCAGACCATATCAGAAATGGCATTCCAGGGTTTCTATGACCTGGGAGGCGCCACTTTTGACGCTCAATCCCGATCTCAATGTCGTCAAAAATTTTAATACTTTATATTATTATCCACATATTTTTACATTTTTTTCGTAAAGCAAAACGGGATTTAAAATAGACATACGCAAAAGTATTTATATGAATGGGAAGCAAAATATAAGTATGATAATTAGATCGTTATTAAGATTGAAAATGGATTGGTATTGTGATTGAAAGACAGAGTAACCACCCTGTTTTCGGCCTTCACCCCAAGATTTTCTTACTCAATCTATCATCCGTAGTTCTTACTTTGTGACCGGCCCCGTTCCATATTTTATGAATGCTATCGATAACTTTGGTCCTTTTTCTAATTATTCACTAATTTCGCTTCCTGATGTCTCTCAGACTAATGTTAACATCCTACTGTCCGTTGATCAGTGTGTTATTTGGAGTTTCTTTATTGACCGTTTTGTAAAGGTGCTAGTTTCAATTTTTTGGCCCTTTCACATTAATCGTCACTTAACTAATGCGGGTTTCCGAAATCCTCTGCTAAGAATGACTAAAAACTACAATAATAAATTTAAAGATGTCGATTTGTTTCACGGTAGCTCCGATACATTCAGGAGATCAATATTATCTATACTTGAGCAGTGAGTATCCCTCCCCCTTCCTTTCTTCCCCACTACTTTTTGAACTCTTTTATTATTTTTAAATTCCAAATATTAATCTATTTTCAATTTTTCTTCTTTTTCTAACCTTAGTATATAAGTTGACATTATTTAAGTTTGTTAATTTTTGTATAATATGTATGTTGATGAACTCGGGCCGTCTTCCCCTTGGTTCTCCTTGTCTGCTTTGGCTCCCTATTCCGGCTATGGGACCTCCGGGGCTTTAGGATCTGGGGGTTTGGTGGGCGCTTTGGTGTGCCGGGGTGGGCATTGGGTTCGGGGGTGGATGGCCTGAGTCATAATATATTTACACCTGTAATGGGGTGCAGCATGATCTGTTTATTGATGTTTGTTCATGTGTTACTATTTTTGTGTTGTACCTGTTGGTGTATGGTTGGGAATAAATCTACATAATATTTTAGTCCGTTTATTTATTTATTTATTTATATTTTTGAAACAGCATCAATCATAGAAAACAAACGTAAAGGTCAGATATTTTTATGCGAAAAGCCGTGCAAAATTCCAGAGAGTGTTCTTAAATACTCTTTGATAAATTAACTTTAATATATTTAGAGCTATTTAAAAAACTTTATTTTTTTAAGATCTTCATACAAATTTTTCACAAAAGACAGTAAGCCATCTTTTGGAAACAAAATTACTCATGTAAACGTACAATGGAATCTTGGTATTACTGTATGAAAATGTAATAAAATAATTGGAGATTGATTTGTTATACATATAAATGTTATTCAAATCTTATTATTCTCAATAAATAAAGATTTAAAGAAAGATTTTGGAAAAATATTTCCTCCATTTTGTTATTTGACACATTTTAAAAAATTTATGGCCACATTTTGTGTCAAACTGTCGTAGCCAGATAGATGAGTAATTATGTAGCTACCAGACCTGATAAAAATTTTAAAATATTTTACTCCATAGAAGTACTTAAAAACATTGCAACAAAGTAAAACAATTATTATTTAGCTTATTTTACTTATGAAATGTCAGTTTATCCCTCCATATTGTTTTACATAGTGTCATTACACATTCTCATATTATTTTTTCATAGACAATAAAATTAATATTTTTTAATGAACAAAATGTTAATTAGTCGCTGCCATCTATCGAATATGCTTTGAAGTGTTTTAGTGTAAAAGCTTCAATCAAATATCAATAGGTGACATAATGACATTATATTCATATCATTTGATACACATAATATAGGTATGTTATTAACATGACATATTTTAATTTTTAATTTGCTTTTGTTGATAATAGTTGACATCTCTATTATATTACTGCATGCTCCATTATTTCTGATTCTTTTTTAATCATTTTTAAGATTGACATTCTTATTTTTATTTTATATAATTTTTGTTCTGTCTTGCCAAATTGATATTTATTCTATATTTAAGTATGTTGTAAATCTCATAGGTTGTGAAAAAATATTATGATTGTTATTTTGTTTATATATAAATTTTTTGCCATTAACTTAATAAAGAAATATATAAAAATAAATTTGGGTTAGTTAACAAAATGTTAATTAGTCGCTGCCATCTATCGAATACGCTTTGAAGTGTTTTAGTGTAAAAGCTTCAATAAAATATCAATAGGTGACATAATGACATTATATTCACATTATTTGGTACACATAATATAGGTATGTTTTTAACATGACATATTTTAATTTTCAATTTGCTTTTGTTGATAATAGTTGACATTTCTATTATTTGACTACGACATGCTCCATTATTTCTGATTCTTTTTTAATCATTTTTTAGATTGACATTCTTATTTTTAAGTATGTTGTAAATTTCATAGTTGTAAATTTCATATTCATTCAAAAAAATATTAAGATTGTTTTTTTTTTGTTTATATATAAAATTTTTGCCATTAACTTAATGAAGAAATAATCAAAATAAATTTGGGTTAGAATCTCGGGAATTTGGGTTAGAAAAAAAAAACACAGAATAATTCTGACCCGACCGGGAATCGAACCTGGGACCTCTTGATCTGAAGTCGGCGCCTTTGCCACTAGGCTACCGAGGTCGGTAAGATAATATGTCTATATTATATTGGTTGTGCACAATGTTAACCTCTAATTGTTGCGTTTTTTTGTAGTATATAAGCTTACGTATTTTTTTCTCATGCAATATTGTAAGCTTCATGTTTTTTTTCATATACTTTGAAGGAACCGTAATATCAAAATAATTAACTGTAGCAAAATTGAAAAAAAATATATGATGGTCATTTTCTTCTTTTCTCAATGCATTTCGTTTGTTGAGTGATGTAGTAAGCAAGTAATCAATCACTATTAAATTCCATGAAACATTTTTGTTCTTATTTACTTATGTCCATTCATTTTGCTTCAGATTTCAGACCTTATATTTTTGATAATGTCAGTGATGGCCATTTATGTCAACAAAAGTTAATATTATTTATTAATAATTCTCTGGCGGGACGAAGTTCGACGGGTCAGCTAGTAAATAAATAAATAAATAAAATAATATGTTGTTAATAACGAAAGAATGCACATATTGAGTACCTTTTTCATGAGGTGTTATGCGAATCTGGGGTCAAATTTTGTGACATAAATCACAGCTAAATGGATTCTTTATTCTTTATTCTTCTATTCGTCCACCATAGACCCACTTAAGGGCACTTGGGAATGTCAAACTTTACAAAGATAACATAACGTTTACAAAATAAAACATATTACACAAAACATATAAATTAAATTAACCAACTCGTGAACATGCATTTCTTGATGGATATATTTGAAAATAATGTTCAAATAAAACAATGTTTAACTTATCCACAAATTTTTGCTATCTCTAAATAATAGATGGGTGTATATTTAGAGATAGCCACTGCCCTTAATTCTCGTTTGTTTCAGATCACCAACCTAATGGTTCGAGTGCCGCCGAGACATAACGACTTCAACTGGAATTTACCCCTGTTTTAGTGTATTGAAATCTGTGTTTGTGCAATAGTGTTGTGTTTTTACATTATTTTTTTTTTTTTCCTTTTTTTTTATGTATAATACCTTTATATATTGATATTATACTACTCTCGATCATTTATGGTGTTTACTCAATCACCAACGATATTATAATAATTTTATACCTACCAACAAACAAAACCATATACATTTTGTACTATTAATTTTGTAACTAGCAATTTTATTATCAGATCATATTGTTTATATCAATAATAAGTTCACTCTTAAAAACTGTATACCTACTCAATATTATGAACCTCCAGTATATAGATATTTTTTTTTTCTTTTCTCATAATTTTTATTGTTGAACATTATACCTTAATTTTCCCTGTAAAATTTTTATTGTTGAACATTACCTATACATTAATTTTCCATGTAAAAATTTTTTTTTTTTATTAATTTTTTTTTTTTTTTTTTTTAAATTTATGTACCTATATATATAAATAATATTTATAAATATTTGTACCTATCATTATTTCAAAATCGTAAATTTAACATTCTCTTTTTTTCCAACTAGCATTATATAAATTCCCATAATAAATAAACATCAAAGTATCACATACCAAAAGTTTATCACCCCTGTAATATCTGTATCTTCACTAGTGTTTGTACCTTCTTTGTTTCAAATTTAGTTTCTTAGTCTCCCGTGACCATGTAGGACGTGTACCTACGAAACTAGTCGGGAAAATAAAAATTTGTGGATAAGTTAAACATTGTTTTATTTGAACATTATATAAATTAAATTAAAGTGGGTGTAAAGGGCCCAACCATTTTCATGTCCAAATAATATAAAACTTAAAAACAACAATAATAGTAGGTACATAAGGGTATGCTCTATGCTTGTGACTATATTAAAGTGCCCCATTTAAGCCTTGTTAATGCTGTGAAATTGTTTGCAAATAAAAACAAAAAATATATAAAAGATTTATATGAAAAATTCATGCTAAATGACCCAATGTGGTTCATTTAGCATTTCGTCAACTGTAATATGACTTATCGACAAGATACGCCTTAACTCTTCTCTCAAACGCATCATCCTCCAAAAGTCTCACCTCCGCAGGGAGTCTATTGTACAATCGTACACTTATACAGACGATCCCCTTTTGATAATTTGGTCAGTCTAGGTTTTATACCTCTTATATTATTTTTGTTTCTGGTATTGTAACCGTGGAAGTCAGCGCTTCTGAGACTGTTCGGCAAACTCTTTCTAGTAAGCAGCAAGCACTCCCAAATATATGCACCCGCCAAGGTCATTATACCCAGAGCTCTGAAAGCATTTCTGCATAGTCCGTAGGTTGCATACCTAAGATTGCGCGGACTGCCCGCTTCTGGAGTACAAACACACTTGGAGAGTCTGCCGCTCTACCCCAAAACATTATTCCGTACGCCATTATGCTGTGAAAGTAGGCAAATGACTCTTATCTTTCATGAACATGATGTGGAGTATTAAATAATTTCACTAGGAAGATGTGACGTAAGATTTTCTTAAACCTCTATACAAATAATAAATTAAAATTAACCAACTCGTGAACATGCATTTCTTGATGGATATATTTGAAAATAATGTTCAAATAAAACAATGTTTAACTTATCCACAAATTTTTATTTTCCCGACTAGTTTCGTAGGTACACGTCCTACATGGTCACGGGAGACTAAGAAACTAAATTTGAAACAAAGAAGGTACAAACACTAGTGAAGATACAGATATTACAGGGGTGATAAACTTTTGGTATGTGATACTTTGATGTTTATTTATTATGGGAATTTATATAATGCTAGTTGGAAAAAAAGAGAATGTTAAATTTACGATTTTGAAATAATGATAGGTACAAATATTTATAAATATTATTTATATATATAGGTACATAAATTTAAAAAAAAAAAAAAAAAAAAATTAATAAAAAAAAAAAAATTTTACATGGAAAATTAATGTATAGGTAATGTTCAACAATAAAAATTTTACAGGGAAAATTAAGGTATAATGTTCAACAATAAAAATTATGAGAAAAGAAAAAAAAAATATCTATATACTGGAGGTTCATAATATTGAGTAGGTATACAGTTTTTAAGAGTGAACTTATTATTGATATAAACAATATGATCTGATAATAAAATTGCTAGTTACAAAATTAATAGTACAAAATGTATATGGTTTTGTTTGTTGGTAGGTATAAAATTATTATAATATCGTTGGTGATTGAGTAAACACCATAAATGATCGAGAGTAGTATAATATCAATATATAAAGGTATTATACATAAAAAAAAAGGAAAAAAAAAAAAATAATGTAAAAACACAACACTATTGCACAAACACAGATTTCAATACACTAAAACAGGGGTAAATTCCAGTTGAAGTCGTTATGTCTCGGCGGCACTCGAACCATTAGGTTGGTGATCTGAAACAAACGAGAATTAAGGGCAGTGGCTATCTCTAAATATACACCCATCTATTATTTAGAGATAGCCACTGCCCTTAATTCTCGTTTGTTTCAGATCACCAACCTAATGGTTCGAGTGCCGCCGAGACATAACGACTTCAACTGGAATTTACCCCTGTTTTAGTGTATTGAAATCTGTGTTTGTGCAATAGTGTTGTGTTTTTACATTATTTTTTTTTTTTTCCTTTTTTTTTATGTATAATACCTTTATATATTGATATTATACTACTCTCGATCATTTATGGTGTTTACTCAATCACCAACGATATTATAATAATTTTATACCTACCAACAAACAAAACCATATACATTTTGTACTATTAATTTTGTAACTAGCAATTTTATTATCAGATCATATTGTTTATATCAATAATAAGTTCACTCTTAAAAACTGTATACCTACTCAATATTATGAACCTCCAGTATATAGATATTTTTTTTTTCTTTTCTCATAATTTTTATTGTTGAACATTATACCTTAATTTTCCCTGTAAAATTTTTATTGTTGAACATTACCTATACATTAATTTTCCATGTAAAATTTTTTTTTTTTTATTAATTTTTTTTTTTTTTTTTTTTTTTTAAATTTATGTACCTATATATATAAATAATATTTATAAATATTTGTACCTATCATTATTTCAAAATCGTAAATTTAACATTCTCTTTTTTTCCAACTAGCATTATATAAATTCCCATAATAAATAAACATCAAAGTATCACATACCAAAAGTTTATCACCCCTGTAATATCTGTATCTTCACTAGTGTTTGTACCTTCTTTGTTTCAAATTTAGTTTCTTAGTCTCCCGTGACCATGTAGGACGTGTACCTACGAAACTAGTCGGGAAAATAAAAATTTGTGGATAAGTTAAACATTGTTTTATTTGAACATTAAATAATAAATTGCCTATTGTTGTAGATAAAAATATGACCGGAGACATAATCATTTTATAATATAATATAATTAACAAGTAAAGTGACCACACAAACCCAGATTTTAAAATTACAATTGGAGAGGGTCTATGAGACCCAGTATTTTTTCAAATAAACTTTAAAAAATCGAACACGAATTGTCTAATGTTACGGTGCGTTTATAGGTACCATTCGAACATAGAGCCAGAGCTGGAAGTAGAGTATATGTTCTTTATCGTTGATATGGACACTAATGTGTCATTGTCCATTAATTAGTTCTTGATCGTTGTTGTTTCCTTGGTGACCATATCAACGATCATGAAAATATACTCTATTTTCCAGCTCTGGCTCTATGTATATTCGTTTGATTTACCCTTCAATTTAACTTTATAGAATAAAGCAACAAAAAATTCATCCATGATAGATAAAAAAGCTACTCCACAAAGTTCACAAGAAGTTAATAATCAATAAGGACTGTTTTAAGTACCCACTTTGGTTACCAGTCCCAAAACTTCCTACTTTCGTCTGAATATTTATGAAGTGGCCATTGGTAAAAAGGCCCGATCAAGTCTGTATCCGTACTTGTAATAATAATTGAGATCTCAGAGTAAGTCTAGTAAGTAAGCACTGATTTGAAATCAAATATTCATTTTAGAAAGAGCTCACTTCAAGTCACTTTGATGGTAAACCTGCAATTTCGCCTTTAGCTGGATGCGATACCTGTCTAAGTACCCCTTACTATTCTATGCATTATAAAATACACAACATACAACCTTCGCGTTTGGCTGTTTTTATTTTAGTAAACAATATTATACCTATTGATTGAGAGATTTTCAACCTTGAGAGAGAGGAACCTTTTTATAATTCAACAAAAAGACAAGTAGACTGCCTGACCAATTACACAATATCGAAGGATGAGAGATCTTCAACCAATAGAGAACGTAACGTTCTCAAAATTCTACAAGAAGACCACAAGATGCTCTTTTGAGTGGCATATAATATGCGACTTGTATACAGGGTTACAGGAAAAGTCGTACGGAATATTAAAGGACGTTATTATTTAGGTCATTTCTGATGGATTTGATACCATAATATGGTGCCGAAACTTAACCGTTATGGAGATATTGAACTTCAAAGTTTTTGAAAAAAAAAATCTTTCTTTTTGCCTTTTTATCGATTTCTTCAGATCATAAAGGTTCTTGGGTCCAGTTTTTTATGTATCTAGTGAGAGGACATGTCAATTAATGAAAATTATTAACAAAAACTGAACCTACTACTAACAGCTTATATACAGCTCGACAAAGGTTAGGATTAAAGAATTTTCACTTTCAATTTCAAAGTGTTTTTAAATTTGGAGCGCTTTTTTTTTAAAAAAATATGGAACTTGTTCTGCAGATAATTTTAAAAACTTCTACGTCTCTTTAGCTATTCAAAAAGGTACAACACTTGCTATTAAATAGGCAAAGCATTGACCAAATAACAGTTAAGGTAGTAGAGGGTTACTTTTTAGTTTGAGGTGAAAGTAGCTAAAATACGTCGAACATGAATTATAAAAATATTGCTCTGTCTTTGTTTTGTTTTATTTACGTATGCCATATTGCACCATGGACACAGTCTCATTGATTTGTACATAATATGTGCAGCTCCAAGCAATCGTACACCAACCAGCAAAATACGAGTGCGCGCTGCATACGCTACGCTGCCGTGGACAGTCAGCCTAACTTGACTTGCTCGACGCTCGTTCTTGTTTCAATTCTCATCATAGGTTGAGTAATGTTTTATTTAGATAGGTTGTTTTGTTTCTACTATCTTCATTTCAATTTTTGGACTTTTGCGTTAACCGTTAGCAATTTTTGTTTTTTTTTTTATCAATTTTGAGTAAAAGTCGGATGGATTCGCTTTGCATTCCTGTTCAGTTTTACAAAACAGCTTTGACGTTAATTTCCTTCCCCGATTTTCAGCTTATTTTCCCTTATGCACGAATCAATCAATCAAGAAATTTAAGCACTTGAAAAGTTCGTTGAAACTTGGACTTCAGAAAGCAGAAAACCGAAATCGCGTTAAACGGGTTTTCGTCAACCGAACACTGTTATTACTTATTAAATTCTCAAGTATGGTCATCTCGTGAAGTAGCAAAAATACATAGAGCGCATTCGAAATTGTATAAACACTCCATCAGAATATATTTAAGTAAATAGAGATAGATCTTTAAAGACAACTTCCTAACTATCTCTATTTGATATCACAATAGGTATTATCATTGTAATTTAACACACCATAAATTATATTATTTTCTCCTAGGATGAACATCGTCATCCTCAATGAAGTAAACAAATAAATATATTTTTTTTAGGAAAACTGTAAAGTTCCAAGTACCTAGCATAAAAAAAGCTTTTGAAAGGTTTTAGAACGACCTCTTGACAACCTTGATTAGTCTTATGTGCCACCTAAAAAAGTTATATATTTTATCTACACAATACTCAATACGCATCATTTTTTTTTCTATTTTTTTTTTTACATTTTTTATATTTTTATTTCATAGTCCACTACTCCATGTCAAACTTTAATTTAGCACAACGTTCTAATTATGTCTAGATTCTTATTGTGACCATGTTTCTGGACTAGATATCTTAACGAATATTATGTAACAACTAATGACTTTAACAATAATTCATTACAGCGGGACTCGGAGGCCAACGTCGGGATGATTAGTGATCACTGGAAGGTCACTTTGTGGTGGCAAAATTACGAAATCATCTAAATCATTATAATATTATTATACATATAGGCATTTTAAATAAATCTCATTTATTTTATTTTTATTTATTTAGAAATATTTATTTATTTAAAACTAAAACAGTTTATATGTACCTTTTTCAACTAATAATAGGCTATACTGAACAATCAGCAATAATCTTATACGGCTTGATTTAAAAACTACGATCAGTGGAAAAAAATAGCTCAGCGATGGAAATATTACGATCAAGGTGTCATCGAGATAGTTTAACGCAAATCGCTTGGTTGTGAGCTGATCTCTGTTTATTTTGACACGCCATGTTGAATTTTACGTCAACTGACAGCTATTTCCAGTATACAAGAACGCTTTCTGTAATAAATACACCGTATTTCAGTTTTTTTTTCCTTCCAATTATGTGCTCCCTTCATATTTAGGTCCATTGTATTTTGGTGCATCACATCAATCATAGAAAATTTTAACAAATAAAGCAAATATGTATTCCCGTAATCATTCGAGGGCTTGCAACCATGATGCATCAACTAAATTTATAAGAAATATGATGACGTTTTGAAGAAAATACTCAAAGAATACTTCTTAAGTAGGTAAAAATATTAAAAGTGAAGTGATCAATCATGAATTGGTTCATTTTGGCTGAAACATAAAGGTTTCGTATGATTTAATAAGGATTTAACTATATTTTGATGTAAAATAAATAATTCAATAACTCGTTCAAATCTGACATAGCGAATATTGGCAGTTACCACTCGCGTTGCCCAGCTACTATTTGTTTGTTTACAAAATTTTGTATGAAATGTCATCTTCATACATAAAAAACGTGGATTAAATATTTTTTTTATAATTGCGGTAAAAACTGATCAGTGATTCATACGTAATCTTACGATTGACGAATTTTTTTATAAGTAAGACGGGTAATGTTAGTACTTAATTCTTTGACATTTAATGAATAAAAAAATAATATTTTTAATTAATTTTCCGACAACCGTTTATATTATTTTATAACTAGATTCTATTACTGAATTATTCCGAAAACAGGCTGAATAGCTTATCAATGAAACCGTTAATTTTTAATTTATTAATTAGGATTGGTTACAAAGGTTTTAGGCAATTCAATCCACCGGCATTGGTTGTCTGAAATAATATATTAATTAGAGGGATGGTTTCGTAACGTGGTGGAAGATCATTTTAATACATTTAGGTAAGCTCGAGCGCTTTCGTCACGTTGATATTATAAGGCATTTAAATCTTAGTATAAGATTTCTAGCTTATCGAAAAATCGTGAAAGTGCCTTTTCTACGATGTTGCTACAGTTCAAATCCCTACAGGTGCTACAGGATAGATCCCAGATAGGCATTACCTTAAATCTATACCTACTTGTCTTTAAAATTTACCTAATGCTTTGTCGAGGGTCATGGATTGACAAGTAGAAGTTAATAATTTAAGTGGGCCTTTGTCTTGAATTATTTCTCAAAATAAATTCTTATGAGATTCTAGGGGTTTGCATTCGGTAAGTTTAGTTTTTCACTTTTGAAAAATGTCTTCACTGTAACGTGGGTACCTACCTACCTACCTACCCTAGCATACAGCAAGCAACACACCCCCTAGGGGCAGGCAATACCATTAGTTTGGATTAGTCTCACATCCATACAGCGGTACATTAGGCCCACGGCACCAGGGTAGCTCCAATATTGCTATTTATGGTCTCAGGTTCTGTAATATTCATTCGTTATATAACAAAAAACGTTGTTATTAAATTTTTAATAAATTTGAAATACCCACACAATATGTAGAAACTATTTCTAAGTAAGTATATTAAGTTGCCTTGATCGAGAATGAACATATCCAAAGGGTGTTATTGCGATTTTATTTTATTTTCATGAATAGATGTGAAGCTTTCCCACCAAATGTTGTTCTGTTTAGTTTCTCTAATGCACACCGACATCGTTAGTGGCAAAGGCTTCGACTTCAGAACAAGAGGTCCCGGGTTCGATTCCCGGTCGGATCAGAGATTTTCAATGTGTTTTTCACTTGAAATTTCTACTCGGGGTTGGAATCCTGTCTCAGATTGGACGGGACCGGTTGACTGGTAGAGAATGCTTCAAGTATAAAGTTCCGCCGGCTATACTGACACCTATGTATAAAAGAGTGTTATTTAATTTTAATTTCATTTAATTAATGCACTGGGATTCTAGGGAGCGGTCCGTCATCTGACAAGACGGCATGATTTCAAAATATATGACAATGTTTTTTGTTACTACGGTAACAATATTGACTATTTGAAGTGTATGTAGACTAGCGGTTACGACGCCGGCTTTCGCAACTGTTCTATCCCAGGTGCCGACCATCTTCCTCTTTCACGACACAAGCTTTAAGTAGCTTAACTCTGAAGGATTCAAATAGTGTATTTGTGTTCACTTTGAGAGAAGACAGATTAATTAAAAAATGAATTACCTTAACCAATATTATTCCTATCGATGTATCTGTGTTTTTAAAAGAGGTTTTCAGGTCACATTCGGACAATCGCACCAACTATCAAACAGATAACAGATACCAAAGAAAGTCGGGTTAGTGCGAACACTTATAACTCGAGATCGGCTGAACAGATTCTTCCGATGTTTGATTTATTGGATTTTTCCCCGCTCCGGATAACAGAATAACTATTAAAATAACATAACAAAACTTTCTCCCTTTTAAGGCCCCCCCAACACCGCAAGCCCGAAGGCCAGTTACACACAAATCAAGCCCGCCGCGGATCCCCTCAAACCAATCCACTCAGGAGCATAGGGAGGCATCAAGAGCTCTCCATTGCGCTCAAAGGGAGCGTTCAAGTATTACGTAACGCAATTTGGGGGGGGGGGGGGTCTTGCAAAATGTTACTGTGCGTTACGAGGGGGGAGGGGGGGTTAGAACAAAGCGTTACGTAACGTTTTTTTCTTAAATAAAAAAAAAATGGGAAATAAATCTTCCTAGTTGGGCAACCCTTTTCGTTTATGTTTTACGGGAAATCCCTCGATTGTACTGTACGCTATTTTTGTTTTTTTCTCGGAAGTTGGACACTCTTTTCGTTTATGTTTTACGGGAATTCCCTCGATTGTACCGTACCTTTTTTTTGTTCTCTGAAGTTAGCAACCCTTTTCGACAATGTTTTACGGGAAGTCCCTCGATTGTACCGTACGTCATTTTTATTTTGTTCTCCGAAGTTAGGAACCTATCGTTTATGTTTTACGGGGAGTCCCTCGACTGCATTGTATGTAATTTTTATTTCGCTCTCCCAGGTTAGCAAACCTTTTCTTTTATTTTTTTACGGGAATCCCTCGACTGTATTATACTTACGTCATTTTTATTTTATTTTCGTTGTCAGTATTCGTTAGTGCTTTAAACACGCAGTACGCATAAACCCAAATTGCTTGTAGTGAGTGTTGTTAGTGAGTTTGTAGATACTATAATGTCCTCAAAAACGGGGGATTTATATCAACAACTGTTCTTGGCCTATAAAGGCTCTCATGCTGACTTGCCAATACCGCTATGCCAAAAAAATACCAACGAAATATGGAAAACAGCAAAAGAAAAAATAAAAAATAAAGAAAAATTTATGGAACATATAAATAGTATTATACGAGAGTTCAAGGTGACGGCCACGAAGAAGAAAGCAACAATGCTCAGTTATTATACGCAGGTAAGTTTAATAATACATAATATAGATGGGTATCCAAATCCAAATTCAAACTCCCTTTAGACCCCACTTAGGGGCATAGGGAGGCAACAAGAGCTCTCCATTGCGCTCGATCTTGCGCAACGTTTATGACCTCCTCCCACACCATGTCCAGATTCCTCAGCTCTGCCTCGAAGGAGCGGAACACAGTATGAGAGGGTCTTCCTCGTCTCCGGGACCCTGATGGGAGGAAGAACAGCGCTCTCCTCGGCAAACTGTCATTCGGCATCCTTAACACATGTCCCAGCCAAGTCCATCTCCTCCACATAATAGTAGAGGTGATGGACTCACGCTGGGTGCGCCGGCGTATAGCGTCGTTCGTGATGCGGTGGTACCATCTTATACCCAAAATTCTCCTGAGGCACTTCGTTTCGAATGCAGATACTTTTTGTGCCTGGGCCAGAGTCAGGTGCCAGGACTCACACCCATACATGAGAATGGGCAACACACACGCATCAAACAGTTTAAATTTCGTCGCGACACTAAACGCCGACGCCTTCCATATCTTGGTCATGTTGTTGAATAGATGGGTATATAATATATAATCTAAACCTAGACTTTACATAAAAGAACTTGTTTAATATATTTTTAGCTACCTGTGAAAACTTCAAGCACGTCAGCAGCGGTATTGTCAGTAAAGCCCAATCTTCCATCGACATCGTGTACTCTTCAACAGAAACAGGTGCGTATGAACACTTTTTCAGAACAGTTTGTCTAGCTGTGGATGTTTATGTAAATAATTTGTTAGGTATATAAATAATCTAAAAGGCGGAACTTAGATGTTCGTTATATGAGTAATTGCCACATTACCATCTTTCTATTTCACAACACATGCTTTGCTTTCTGCGAAAGTTGTCAAAGTGGGCCTAGATTCATTTTTTAAAACAAAAAAACTTGTTTAATATGAAAAGTTTACGACAATTTAATTGAAAAATTTATCGTCGGCAACCTCATTTTTTAGTTTAACTAAGTTGAAGTCCAGACATAGAGCACCTCTAGAGGTATCCCAAATACCTCAATGTTATACGGTTTTAATAGCTATCGAGTTATAATTTTTTAGTATGTTTTTATCAAACCCTGATATACCTACAGGACATTAATGATCACAGAGACTCCAATTTTTGAGTTAGGTACATGCTTAATTTTTTTTTCTGGAATAGGTGAATAGTGGCGGAAAACACCTAGCCGACCCAATTGTCAACCTCACCTGCGCGTGGTTCCACCTGCTAGAAACTAACGAGGCTCTGGCGACAGAGCATCGGCGGTATAACTGTATCACCTTTATGGGACGAAATCCCCATAATAGCAACAGGAAGGAAAACCCATACCAACCCGCCTGAACAGCGTGGTATGATGTCACTTTCAACAGTGACTGTCCAACTACCCCCCTGAAATCAGATTTAGGGGGAGGCTCTTGTTCAGAAGTGGACGAAATTGGCTAGAAAGAAAAAAAAGGGGTGAATAGTGTAGGTACCCCTCTTCCTGCTAGGGGTGCTCTATCTCCGGACTTCTGTTTCTCTAACAGATGCCCCTTCATTAGATTAATTAATAACAATAATATTATTACTACTACCTACAGTGCTTATATACACGTATTATGAAGGTGTTAGTGTCGGGTCAGTTGGCCCAGTGGCTAGCGTCTCTACTTGGAACTGCTAGTGATGCGGGTTCGAGTCCGACGGGGGGCATGGAATTTTTTGAGACGTTGAACATATTGTCGAAGATTCACATGATGGGAAATTTCGGGGGTCCAAGAAATTTGACCACCAAAATGGCGAACGTTGTTAACGTTAAGTGATCCAGAAGACTATCATCTAGACTTCTGCTATGTCACATTTTTTTAATAAACTCTGTATTATATATTATTATTATATTCGCTTTATTTATAGGATCAAGATGCTGTTGCTTCATCCGCTTATTCATCTCTTACGGAAACGGTTGTCGGAGTCACTGGAAGAGAGAAAACTGCCGTGAAACGAAAGATGAGCGATACCCACGATGAGAGAACTGAGAATACTGATGAGGAAGCTGTGGACAACCTCGAAATATCCTCTAAGGAACCACAAACAACTTCAACTGTTTCAAACATCACTAAAAATGTCCCAAAAAAGCCGGCACAAGAGAATCTGATTAAGAAAATTAGTCTACTTAATCAAAGAATAAATGTTCTTACTGCAGCAAGGGATTCTGGTATAGCTAAAGATGATGTTCATGATGAAATAAGAGAACTAAGGAAAGAATTAAAAGAAGAAGAAAAATGTTTGAAGACAAAAAGAGACAGCGCAACGCGTGCAAAAAAATTTCGGCTAAAAGATAAACTTGAGAAAACCGAACGTCAAAAAAACAATCCTACTGCAGTAAAACCTCGATCTGGCCCTGGGCAGCCTCCTCTAATTGACTCACAACCTGCTCTCCTGGAGACCATTATTAACATTGCTATTCATGGCAGCGCTGCTGATGAGCGCCGCCGAACAGAGATGATTAGGAGTTGTCTCACTTTGTCGGACCTGCATGAGAGGCTTTTGTTAATGGGATATCAAATTTCTCGAAGTGGCACATATCTCCATTTACTCCCACGTGCTTCCACTACTCAAGAGGGAAGGAGGCACGTAAGCACCGTACCTGTAAAATTAACAAGACCACAGAGCGAGATGCACAAAAAGCACGAGGACGGGGAATTTTGCACCGCAACCATTAGGTCCTTGGAATCTCTCGCGTCGCTTCTGGGACCGCAACAAGTATTTGTTCTTTCTCAAGATGATAAGGCCCGTGTACCGATAGGTTTACCGGCAGTGAAATGTCAGAGTCCTCTTTTGATGCATATGGAATATAGAATACTTTTGCCTGACCACGACTGGGTCGTGGCAGAGCGTCACAAACTTATTCCTTCTGTTTACGCCGGCATCAACGTAGATCCTGATGGATTCGGTAAGGAAGAAGCTGTTGGTTACAGCGGACCAACACATATATCAATAAGGAGTGGGAAACACGCATCCTCTACAGCGAACACCCATGCATTTGATTTTGAATCGCTTTTATCAGATTCCGCATTTAAACCTTTGATGATGACAGAATATAACACAGTGAAACCAGTAATAATCATTTTTGTAGATGGTGGGCCGGACGAAAATCCGCGTTATCGGAAAGTAAAGAACTTTGCGATTCAGCATTTTAAAAAATTTAACCTGGATGCCTTATTCATAGCAACTAATGCTCCTGGGCGAAGCGCATACAACCGAGTTGAGCGACGAATGGCCCCCCTTAGCAAACGATTGTCAGGTGTTATCCTGCCTCACGAACATTTTGGTTCTCATCTCGACAACAAGGGAAGTACTATTGATGAGGATTTAGAAAAAATAAATTTTCAGCACGCTGGAGAGACACTGGCCAAGGTCTGGATGGAAATGAAAATTGATAACTACAATGTCTCGGCGGAATATAGACAGCCTGAAGATAGCATGCCGGATCCATCAGAACCTAATCTAGCATGGTATAGCATTCACGTCCGTGAATCACAATATTTCTTGCAAGTGATTAAATGCTCGGATGAATCCTGCTGTTCCCGCTCGAGGAGTGCACTGAAATCTGTCCTTCCGAATATTTTCCTGCCGCCACCCTGCCCAATACTTCAAACCCCAAGCAAGCTCGTGGTACCTAGTCACCAAGATAAAGGATCATGCAAGTTTTCACCACTTTTGGTGAGATTGTCCGTTGATCTCTCGCCTCCTCTAGAAGGGTTTAAGCAGATGCCTTACGATTTCTTTTGCCCATCAGTACAATCTGACCTCAAAAAACGCATATGTGCAACCTGTGGGATTTATTTCACATCACAAAACAGTGTGCATATGCACAGTCGTTACGTGCATGGTAAGACTACCCAAGACCGTGTTGAAATAGTACGGCCACAGCGACTTGCTGCCAGAAGGGCAAATGAATTACTCTGCATTGTGCGGCACTGTGAAACATCGTCTGAGGATGCCGATTGGCTCGACAAAGACGAAGTTGATGCAAGGGGTTTATCGATTCCGGAGCCCTCTTCGTTTGCTCTCCGGATGCCAGTAATGAAAGAGTCTGAGTGGCTGGTAAACCCGTGGACAGAAGAGCAGTAACTCCAATTGATATTTTTTTAAATTGAATTATGACTGATTTGTTTTTAATTTTTTTGTTTAGAATATCTACATCTACTATCTAAATGTTTTATTAGGTTTCCTTATAAAAGTTTCCTTTCGTTATTCGTGCATTGCCTAAGATTAAATTAACCCTTACGGGACCATAATTAATCAAGGATTAAATGATTTATTACGAATTTTAAGGAAGGAAATAAACCCTTTTCGGGCGAAAGAGTCAAATAGGTTATTTTGTTTTAAGAGATTATTAGTTAAAAAATTATAATAGGAGAATTTTTGAGAAGAACAATGGTGGAGAATGCCAAAAATGTATGTAAGGAAGGACAAGGGTAAGCAATTAAATGTACTCGTAAGATTAGCTGATGTAAATGTTTATTAGGGAGCCCATTTTATATATTTTATACAATGACATGATCAAAATATATTCATTACATTATATTGTGTAATTTTTAATAAATAACAATACGCATAGTCACAATAATATTGTCTATTTTGTGTTTTGAACGATTTACTTAATTTGATTGATATTATCTGTTTGCCATAAATTTATCGTTTTACTGTATTTTCTTTTCACCTTTTATCATTGCTTGAGTTCTTCTCGTACCTTATTTTTCTTGTTTTGTTTTTAAATGAGTTGCTTTATATACTTTTTATATTTTTTTGTTATTCAACATACTTTTGTTATGTTTATTTGTTTAATGTTTTTTTTTCACTATGCCTGTTTATGATTGTCTGAAGTTGTCATCTTTTTAATCTCTTAATTTACTTTTATCTGTAACATGATTCATGCCGTATATTTTGTGAATAAAAAAAACAACGCATGTATTGCGAGTTAGAAATCTCTTGTTTTATTTACTAATGAAGAATGTTTTATTTACTAATCGCCGAGTCTATCTTTTACATCCAACATCCTACCAGATCTCTTACATACAAATTATGTTGATTCATTAAAATTTGTAGGATAATATTAACGAAATGACAGACGCCTGCGCCTGTTATCGGAGCATTGATGGTTATATGTATGTTATTATTTATTGCTTTCCAATGTGAGAGAAGAACTCGTGTATTAGAGAGGTCACTGATATATTATTTTATAGCAATCTCAAAAGTCCCAAAGGTCTTTTAAAATGAACCTGGGCTCACCGAAAGTGAAAAAAATACACTTTTGATATCTTCCATAGAAAACAAGCTTATGTTGTGAAGATGTTCAGCACCAGGGATCGAACCCACGATCTTCAGAACGAATGTCGGCGACTGAACCGCTAGGCTACCAGCCACTTGATTACAGTATTACATTATTCGATTTATATTCGTAACGTGTTTGTTATAATGTTATTTTTTATGTGATCTCTATGTTCTGTTGGATTACTTTTTTTAAATGAATTAAAGCAAGCGTGATTAAAATAAGAAAAGGCATTAAGCGATATTCTAGTACTTTGTTTAACTTTATTGTGACATTTGGGTAAAAAAAATAGTCTCTTGAGTGTTACGTAACGTTTGGGGGGGGGAGGGGGGGGTACAGAAAAACGTTACGGCTCGTTACATGGGGGGGGGGGGGGTAAAAAATCACAAAAATTGCGTTACGTAATACTTGAACGCTCCCTTTGGCGTCCGAGGCTCATTGTACCTTATCTGACCAGTTGAGATTTAAGGACGTGAGGTGGTCAACCTCACGGTCCCGATAACTATTAAAAAGTTGAAAAAAAAATTGATAAGAAAAAATAATATAAAATATAATATTAAAGTTAGTATGGGATGAATTACTTGCGACGCCAACGCAGTATATGGAAAATTCTATTACATCGAAATTATACTTTGCCTGACAACCATTGACATTAAAAATATTGGTACCCTGATTTTTTATGGAATTTTTTTCGAGATTTCAGAAATATTTTTTTTAACATTGAAATATATTTTAAACGTATTTTTGTATAAATTACAAATTCGAAATCTCAATATTCATAGTAAGGACTACAGGACAACGTCTGTCGGGAAAGCTAGTTCTACATAAATGAGGGTGGGTGGACTCACCAGCATGCACATGTGGGATGGCACAAACGACCGATCATCTGATAAAAGAGTTATAGATTAAAAGATTAATAGAACGAAGAAAATTACACTACGGCAATACATTGTATGAAAAGTATTCCAATTTTTCAGGATATAATTTCCGTCTAGCCGTACCAACCCTTATACTTACACGCGCGGTTAGAGCGAGTTCCTGTTTTTCAAATCCACTGTGACGTTCTGTGATAAACTATTATTAAAACTTCTAGTCTGCAGGACGGAGGTTTCATCTCTTTTAACGGAAATACTAGGGATGTGACATCGACCGATTTTTTTAAATATAAGATTAGATATTTCAAAAAATAAAATATGAAAATGTTTCTGGTCTCACCCAAAGTGAACATAATTTTTGTCATTTTTTTCTTGAAAGCTTGAAAGTCTGCTGCTTAATTGTTAGGCTATCAGTCAGATCAAGATTAATCCATAGCTTTCAATTCTTCTTTTAATGTCTATTATTGTCAATTTGATGCAGAAATTCCCTGCGTTAAAACTAAATGTCTTAAGAGAATCAAGGGTTGGTACCACTGCATCACGTACGTTTCTATACGCCGGCGCGAGCCGATAACATCTATACCTACTATTATTAAGATGGATTTAATTATCACACTAAGCAAAGGTTATGCCGTGAAAGAAAAAGGTAGTAGGTATCGATATCATAACTTCTAGTATGTTCATAAGATAGTGATTGAAGTCAATGACACCAAGCATCTTCGAATCACTGGGGGATGTCATGTGATATTTTTTTTGCAATCTTTTAGACCCCCCCCCCTTTCCTATCTGGTGATATTTGGTGATGTTTCAGAGTACCCCTCCCGAAAATCACGTCTACTTTATGGTAACACGTAAATTGTTCCAATCATAATTCCTCGAAAATCACAAAATCACAGCTGTTCCCCCGAACTAATGTAAAGTAATACAAATATTAAACAAGAAATTATTTGTAAAAATATTCAATCGAATAATTCGCTTAAGAACAATTTTACATAATTCGAAGAATTGTGATTAGAAGAATTGAGTTTTCGAAGAATTTTCATGGAATCCTACTTTATTAGTACAAAGAATCACGAAAGTTGTGTTTCTTTAAATTCATCACAAAAAATAAATGCACGTGATTTTCTCACTAGACCCCCCTCCCCCAAAGTGATTTTCGTGACATTTTTCCAGACCCCCAACCCCCTCTTAGGCTCACGTGATTTATGGACGCTCGCCTGTTCGATTTATCTGGCCTTGGATTAAGGCCCAACGCATCAATATGTAGATAAATGTTCTTGGTAGCCATCTATAAGATAAACTTATGTAGTGGATAAAGTGATAGAAAGAATCTGACGGCCGCATCAATTGAAGACTGTCCAATAGATGGATATCTAGAAGATAACAGTGTTGCTATGCTGAAATCTATGGATTTCTATGGAAATTTTCATGGATTTGCTTTTTCGCGCCAGATTTGATGTCAGATAAAGTCTTGTTATGTCAATTAATGCGTATTGAATCAAATATTTAGGTTAGGTTCTAATGTTGTTTTTTGTTTCGCATCTTATAATTTTGCAATTATTAATTTTAAAACTTGAAATTTTACAATTATTTAACAGAAAGTTTGAGAATATAACAACATTTCGATCACAATTTAGATTATTTAGTCCAGATTGTTTGTTTGAAAACCGGCAAATTGGTATCTTTTGTCGGTCGAAATTGAAAAAAAAAGATGATTTCTTTGAAGCTTCAAAATGATAATTCTTTGTAATGTGTATATTTTGTCGTTATGTTTAATGATAATGTATATAATTATCATTTTGGTTTATGGAAAAACAAGTCGAAAGTTCATCACATTCACGACGTTAAGGGAGTTTATAAACGTCAGTGAACGCTATTTTGACAGCCATCCTAGAGATAAATCGTTATCCAACAAAGGGTACCGCTTGTTAAAAATGGCGTCGGATATCCTACACATAAGCGATATCTACACATTGATGCGGCAAATATCTCATAGAAAGGCTTTTCTGTAAGATATATTTATCTATCCACTGATTGATGCATTAGGCCTAACAATTAACGGTCGGCAACACACACACAAGTTCTGTATTAGTACACTTCTGTAATAATTATTCACTCATACACGAAGACATCTTTTGAATATACGAAGTTCATTTTTTCTATAAGAATCATTTTTCTATAATATTGTTTTTTTTTTGTCTCACCGGTGCACAGACAGGTATTTAAAGAATCTACGCGGCCAAAATTATATTTATGATATATTAGGTTTTTGATGATGAAAATAAAATAAATAAGACATTTCAGTACATGCACATTTATCTATATCTATAAAATTGAATGTTTGTGTGTGTATGTCTTATAGATTCAAAACCAGTGAACGTATTTCAATGAAACTTTGGTGATCTATTCCACTAATGTCCGGGAAGGTTTAAGCGGAGTATGAGTTCAATACCACTCCTTGGAGGGTAGTTGGAGGGAAAAATGTTAAAAAACGTTGATAGGAGTAAGTAATTGTTATTTTTGGTAACTAGCGAATATATAATGTTGACTTGAGAGTGGGTGAAATGGGTGTAGGAACTGGAGCCTAGGCTATAGGGGGAATTGAGAACGCATATATATGTCCCGCTATCCAGGTGGGTCGAAGTTCCACGGGAGCCCGCTAGTTATTTCATAATAAAAAAATATTCATTTTAATTATTCATTCTCAATGTCTGAGAAATTTGGCTGCGCTGATTGAAGCATGTCTATTGTTTCAGGCAAAAAGGAATTATTTTTTCTTTTTTTTATAATCCTTGAGCAAGGGATCTGAACTTAAGAGAAGTCTATTTAGTATGTCTCTATTACAGGATTATCTAGAAAATTTTCTCGAAAAATTCTGTCTGTATACCCTGAAATGCTTATTGCGTGCCTCTGCTGCTTCTTCAGACAGTTGTCCAATGGGACGACCGTCGCGACCTGGACGATTTGGTGATTTGATTGGTATTTCAAATGTACCTTCAAGCCAAACACGATTGTTTTTTTTAAAAATACTTCGTCTTTTTTGTGCGCTTTAGCCCATCTTTGCTTCATTGTACACTTAACATGTGCAAAATTTGCCTCTGCAAGCTCTTCACGCGAGAATATATTATAGTTTTTCAAAAAACATAGTTATTCATTCAAACTACGCAAATTTTCTTTATTCATAATGTCCAGTAAGGATTAACGAGTCACAATCATCACTCCTGAGGTCCCTTCTGACCCTTAAACAAATAAATATTGTTTTAATTTCAAATAATACTTCTTTCAGAAATTTCGATTTTTTTACCCTATAACATTTAAAGTACCCCAATTTAGGCATCTGCGGTATTCCGCGGTAAATTTTTTCTTCATTCATTTACATGAGTGTTACAGTTTATATGAAAATAATCAAACTTATGGGATCTACTGTAATACCCAAACAAATCTCCCATTTAAGATACATTTCAAAAAAAAAAACCTTATTTTAATCGCTATGTCTCCAACGTTGTATGAACACTAAATGAACAATTATTTAAGGTAATATAATTTATTTTCATTGTTACATACCTTTAGTCTCCGAATCCATCTCCATTTTTTACCAGTGAACCGCAGAATATTAATTTTTCTCTCACGAAACAAAACCTTTTTGAAAGTAGCAGAGAATAAACACGTACGCAAATTTCAATGATCAAGTTCCGACTAATATTTTTTAGGGCAGGTGCAACATTGGATGTTCCGCAGGCCAGCATATTGTTCGTTGGGGTTTCCTCTACCTCAGGAAGTCGATGAAAAAGTATTTTTTTCAGATTTCATTATCTGAATATTGGCCGCGTAGAATCTTTAAATACCTGTCTGTGCGGTGGTGGATAGATTCCAGAGGCGTCCGATCGCTCTATTACAATAGTTCAATCTACGTGGACTGATTCAAGCACCAAAATTAGTTAACAACAAATCAAGATTTATGTAACAGGTAGTATGTAAAATATAACGTAGTAAAGATAAATAGAATCGTTTCGTTTCATTTAAAAGAGAATGATTGTCATCGTTAAAGAAATTCTGATACAATAGTTCATAGAATGAAGTATTGGTGCGCAGTATGCATACTTGTACATACTATTATGTATATTGAAATCGTCATGGGCATTTTTGTGGTGGGGAGGAACGGTCAAGCGTCTCTTGAAAGGATGCTTGCCGCGAAATAATCCATCGGTTAGCCGCCTAGGAACAAGAATAAAAATGAAAAGAATTAATTATTAATGAATCGGAGTAACGTCAAAACCAGTGAATACACATTAACTTCAAACTTAATCTTTCATTACCTTCCAATATCAAAAATGTGAATTAGAGACAGTTTTATATAAAACATTGAACAATTATTATCATCTCGGTAATCCTTGTAATTTGTAAGTGAATACTGTATTGCTTATTGCTGTAAGGTTAAGTCCAACTCTAATTGTTTATCTCTTCGTGTCGAATTGGTTATGTACCTACATAATTCTTTGTGAATAAAGTGATTAACGAACTGTGAATCTATCTTTCCATCATCTTGAGCCTCTGTCCCGCTTCTGAAGCATTTAATAATCACGATCTCACAATAAGTACAAAGGTAGCTATATATCGAGCTGTGATCATCCCAACCCTTACGTATGGCTGTGAAACATGGGTGAATTATAGGCACCACACCAAATCTCTGGAGAAGCTGCAGCAACGTCATCTGAGGCAATTACTCCGAATACGTTGGTTTCATAAAGTCTCAAACATTGAAGTTCTAAGGAGAACCAACTGCTGTACTATAGACACTCTAATGACGCGTGCTCAATTGGCTTGGTCCGGACACCTGGTTCGAATGGAAGACAACAGACTTCCCAAAAACATCCTCTACGGTGAATTACAAACCGGAAAAAGAAAGCACGGAGGACAGCGCAAAAGATACAAAGACAACCTGCATACAGCCTTAAAGAGTGTTAACAGACAGACGTACTGGGAACAGTTGGCGACCAACAGGACAGAATGGAGGAGAATTGTTGCTGCAAGTCGGGGTACTGAGCTGCAGAGAAGGCGAAGTCCGGCCGAGGGGGCGAAGTCCGGCCGAGGGGGCGGAGTATCCATGTCCTGAGTGTGACAGAATCTGTCTATCAAGAATTGGCCTCTACAGCCATACTAGATGGCATGGAAAGCAAATCTAACCCTTTTTGTGCACCTCATGCTCGTATTCACGGGCAATGGGCATTATTATTATTATTATTACCTACTAGTCATCACCAGAACTCTACACCAGTTGAGATTAAAGAAGTGACTGCTACAAATCGACTGAGCTAGGGCAAGCATAAAGAGTGAGAGGGCGTCGACAAAGGTCAGTCAACTGTAAGGGTTAGAAGAATTGCGTACAACTCAGAGAGGAACCTCTACGATAATTTGGCATCCACTTCAGGGTTTCCACCATAATTTCTACTTCATTTAATTCGAATGAATCGAAGAATATTGAATTTTGTAAACATACCAAGATTCATTAAAAAAAATTTTTTTCATTATACAAAAGTTTTATCAAGATTTTTTTCCATTGATTTCATTTTTTTCATTTTTATATTAGAAAAAAAAACACTCGAATTCTTATTAGAACGATGCGATTATTATCATCGGTCGATGTTTCGATGCGATAGGTTTACATGACTGACTCAATTGTGACACAAACAAACTCATTATTCTTTATAAAGTGAGCGTTTTTTTGTCAAAGGCATGCCTTTTAAAGTTTTATCTTTAACGCGATATGACAATATCTACAGACAGATGAACATCAAAGATAATTATTAGGTACCTATCATAAATTGATATCTTCCGAAAAAATAGGTTAGTATCTGTTTCAGTTTTTTATTCAAAGTTCCTCATAAAACGATGCACACACCTACCAATTTTTTTAACAATATTTTTTTTTGTTTTTGTTTAAAGACCTCCAACCAAGCTCGAGTGATTTTGGTATTTAGAAGTAAGATATACCTATTGAGAAGTATTTATAAGAACGTAAGCACAAAATACGTCAAGACAAGTTTAATGTTCACTAAGCATGTTGATTATATAACAAACAATTAAAAAATCAAATCGATCAATAAAAAAGGCTAAATCTTCAATGCATAATCTTGACAAAATTCACTGACTGTTTTATTTTCTGGGAATTCCATCAAAACCCTTCAAACTATCGTAAAACAGATTGGACGAAATGGGACCCCAAAGCAACGTGGTTCAGGGTCTCCACAGCCAACCCACACTCGCAATGCGGGTGAGGCAATATGCCTATTTTTCAGTATAAGTACTTATTTAAGTAAGAGCTCTCCATTGCGCTCGATCTTACGTTCCTTCCTCAGCTCTGCATCGAAGGAGCGGAACACAGTATGAGAGGATCTTCCTCGTCTCGGGACCCTGATGGGAGGACAACGCTCTCCTCGGCCAACTGTCATTCGGCATCCTTAACACATGTCCCAGCCAAGTCCATCTCCTCCCCATAATGGTAGAAGTGATGGGCTTACACTAGGTGCGCCGGCGTATAGCGTCGTTCGTGATGCGGTGATACCATCTCATACCCAAAATTCTCCTGAGGCACTTCGTTTCAAGTGCAGATACTTTTTGTGCCTGGGCTTTGGTCAGGTGCCAGGACTCACACCCATATAGGAGGTCTCTGGGGTATATCAGGTTGAATTGATTTATAATATTTGCCTTTATCGGGATTTCCCCGTTGAAAATTCCAATAACAATAATTGCATATTTGGTGAATTATTTCATAGTTCAGTTAGGGTGTCACAGCAACTTTGCAGCCTTTAAGACAGCGCTTAGGAACACAGCCATAGCAGTTTCATCCCTATCAGTCTTAAGGGTAAATTTCGGAAAAGGAACGGACATCTCTCTGCGTTTGAAATGTGATACTCCAGATTCATGGAGCACATCAACAACGACAAGGTGCTGGGCAGACTTGGAGAAACAAAGCAACTCCTCAACAGAATTGGGCAACAGAGGGCAACTAGGATAGGCACGATATCCGGCACCCGGGTCTGCTTTGCACCATAGTCGAAAGAATGTGGGCGGCAAATGCAGAGGTCGCCCCAGAAACAGCTACATAAAACAGATGATTGGAAATGTGCGCTGTAAGGCCCTCTCCTAGCTGGTCGCAAGATCGTGCGATTGCGGTAATCGCATGAACGCGGACGCCCTATTCAAACATATAACATTGTATGAACGTGTCCTAACTGGGCAGACGGACAGACGTAAATTCGATCATCCGATCGGTGCCTTGTTTGAAATGATCGCGCGTTGCTTGTATTGCTCTGTTGTATCGATTATTAATACGACACCTAATAATTGCCAAAAGTTCTTACTTTACTAACATTACTATTCATTTGTTTGCGTTGTCAAGGAAAGAGGACGCGCCATCATGCCTTGGCAGTTAGGACTCACAATTTTTATTCGTGCGATCACAAATTTGTTTATGCGTTCATGCGATCATCGCAATGCACGATCGTGCGATCACAGGTAGGACAGGGGATGACTCGTATGCAAATATAAAGAGTAAAACATTTTGTTGTATTTGTTGTGAATAATATTGTGACTGCGATTTAAATAAGTGTTTCCATTTCAAAACAAACTGTGCCAGCCCCATGTGTGTAAACGTAACTTGGGACGTATCAAAGATGAAGATTGATTCAAAATAAACACAGAATAAAGAAAGTAAGATTCCGTCACAGTGGCGCGCCGTGCGTCACCTCTACGTGACAGCGCCAACAGGCACGTAGGTTCCCGGAGCCTAAGTTATTGCGGCTCTTATTAACCAATACGCTCCCATAATTTTTAAAGCGACGAACACACTTTGAATTTGAACGGTCATAGACAGATTAAAAACTGAAACCGTTTTGAAAAACCGGTATCTACCTATGTTTTTTTTTTGCACTTACTTAATATTTCTATCTAGAGTGGATTGGTCTTAGATTGGACGGGCCGGTCAATTGGAAAATGTTCCGCCGGATACCTTTTTGCAGAAAAGAGTAAATGTATTTATTTATTGGCTACTATCTTTCCCAACAGACGATATACTTACTATGCAAATTGATTAAACAAAATATTTTTAAAAAATACGTTTAAAATATGTTTGAATGTTCAAAAATTATTTCTGAATGCTTGAAAATTGTTTTCATTAATGTCGTTGGCGTCGCAGGGAATTCGTTCAATACTAACATTAACAATATATTTTATATTATTCCATATGCATTTTTCAACTTTATTTCAATAGTTATTTATTATCCGGAGCGAAGAAAAATCCAATAAATTATACATCTGAAGAACTGTTTAGCCGATTCGAGCTTAGTGTTCGCACTAACTCGACTTTCTTTTATATTATAGATTTGTAACGAACGTTTATCAAAGTATACGATATTTCCTAAATGTATATTTCAATTTGAACTATTACGGGCCTATGACTGTCCTCTACCGTTATTTTGAAGACTGATGTACTATGAACACTTAAATGATTATGAGGTCAGATTTCAAATACCCGAATAATTATTAATTTAATTCATCATCTAAAGAACTGTAAAAGTGTGCAAAAACCGAAGGCATATTTACCAAATGGTTAAGCTAAAAAACACCACACTTAATTATGTTTTCCAGTTTCTCATAATTCTTGAAAACCCCAGTTTTCTTGACTTGCTGAGTAGACCTATACTTACCGCGTGGTATCCTAAAACGTTGAAGCTGCGATTGTACTGGCAATATCGTAGATTGATTTTTTTTTGTATCAAAATATATTTACAAACATTTTAGTTGAAGGAAAGAGCTACACGTTTTTTTATATATATTGTACGTTTTTTTATCTCATAATGGCGAGCAAACGATTTTTATCTGATACATCAATATTGTTGGAATATATTTATATAAGAACATGATTCTTCTCCGAGTACACAAGTTGTATTTTATATTTATTTCTTATTTATCTCGCACATTGAACCACGACGAACACGAATGTCATTAATCTTTTTTTCTTCTCTTTTTAAGATATAGCTACCTACTCAGCAGCTGTATTCTCGTAGCGCTTGAATTGCAATCTTATCTTAATTGATATCTTAAAGGGCGGCTCGGAAAGGATCGGACCAATCAGAGAGAAAGGGGGAGTGTCATGATCGTTCCACGATTGGCTACATCGTATTGTAGACACTCCCCCTTTCTCTCTGATTGGTCCGATCCTTTCCGAGCCGCCCTTTAAGATATCAATTAAGATAAGATTGCAATTCAAGCGCTACGAGAATAACCCCACTGTTATATATCTCATCCATGTCTGCTCCATATTTAAGATGGATCATGGTCCTCTGCCATCCCCACTGCTTCATCCCAGTAGACACCGGCTTCCCAAAAACCTGCCTCATAATAGTTTTCTTATGGTTTGGAGGCGTCTACCGCGTCTTCTGTTACTCTCAGGGAGGTGTAGTGGAGGCAAAGACGGGTTTTCTTTTTGTGCTTCCTCAAAACGTAGCTCAGCAAGGTTTTTCTGCGGAATTTAAAAGCGGCGGTGACAAGTGGTTGACCTGTTATGGTCTGTTTTCCTCGGAATACGGTACTGCTATTAACAGCGATGAATGACGTGTCAGTAAATTTAATGTGTTCTTAACTTTATAATATTGTCACAATTTATAAAGACTGCCGTCTTGTTAAACGGCGAACCGCTCTCTAGGAATTCAGTGCATTATTAGCTCTCTTACGGTTGTGTTCGGCACAAAACCATACCATCAGATACCCATCATTCGTCGGAAGCACTTTCTCGTGAAACCTGCCAAGAGTTGTCTTGGGCACATTTTGAGTGCCAGGATTCACAGCCATATAGATTCAAATAGAACGCAGGCATCATAAAGTCAGATTTTCGTTCTCGTGCCAAATATTCTTGATATCCAAAATCTCCCAAGCTTACTTATTGAAGGCCGCTCCAGCCAAAGCCAGACGTGATGAGAGCTCTCTGTGCAATGTGCATGGTACCATATGTTTCTATACCTATAGCCTCTACGTTGTTGATCTTGAGAATCTTGATTTCTTTTCTCTTGCTCATTGTAAGCTGTCTCTCCACTGCTGGAGGTAGGCTTCTTATTTATTTATTTATTTATTTATTTATTTATTTATTTATTTATTTATTTTATTCAATTAACGGCTTTCGCCTTTTACAGTTTATGATAACATTTACATACAAACAAACTTTACATATTATATTAAAATTAAAAAGGTGAGACAAAACAAATACAAGATCAGCTGTGTTCATAGTTCATTTCATAGTTCAATGCGAAATAATAATAAGAAACAACATAAATGGTAATTACCGACCGTTCCCTACTAATATCGGGATAGGTGACAATACCAAACAATATAGGCACGGTGTTCGCACGGGTACAGTCAAACACCTCAAAACCTGGATGTGCGGGTTTTATAACAGTTTAGAAATAATAACAAGTTGAAAACTTTAAACAAACATCAGGTATACTCAATAATAATATATACAAAAAACTTATCAAAGTGAAAGATTTATCACAGCAGAGGAGCAATCATCGACCACATTTATATATTTTCAATCATTAAGTAATAATATAATTACTGTTAATTAAACAGGAAAACAGTATTTATTGCATTTATTGTCCGTAATCGGTCAAGATGAGGAAATATCAGAAGTACATATTTTACACTCTAGTGCGTGCACAGATTAGAGCATTCGACAGAGAATAATATTATTATAAGTACAGTCAAAAATACAACAGATATACATCAACATTACCCATGACAAAACTTAGAAAAAGAAACACATAATGTACACATATATGCACATTTTTAAAATACCTCAACTCACAGATATAACAAACCAGACACCAACATCAGATACAACCAATTAAACATAAGTATGAGGAGAAAAAAAAATTCTTTATTAAAGTCCTAAATGCAGTGAGATCCATACTAAACTTACCATGTTTTCCACCTTTTTCTATCTTGTATGTTCTCCTATGATTGGGATCACGTTGTATCAACATTATTTATTTTATTTTTATTTTATTTCTCTCTACGCAACAATTGTTGCTTTTACATTAAAAATATATTATACATACGCCATGGTTATTATAAGATGACATAAAAAAAAATCACAATTTCACATTAAAACAAACAAAAATAAAACCATGCAAGAGGAGCAAACACAAAGGCCTCGCTGCCCTGAAGATAAAGGGATTATCGGACTCTTGTTCTTATAATATGGTATCCATTTCAAAGTTCTGGGTGCAGTTTATCAGTTTCTGCCTCGCCACATGTCCAACTGTTTGCCATTTTTTTATTTTGCGATCCGGTCTCTCGATTTTTACTTTATCTCTAAGGTTTTGATTGTACGTGACAATGTTTCCAACTCTGGATTTCTTTTCATCATTTTTGAATGATCACTACTTGGTTTATAACTTTATCCATCTATGGGACTCTGAAAATTCTTAGATGAAACCAAATTTCAAACCGCACGGTAGCAGTTCATTTTATTCACTTTTAAGGTCCACGTCAAAATATCAGAATGGACTACACATAACGCTGTCTGAGTTGAAATTGGCATTACAAAATATGAATTTCTTTTACACTATACTAGAATGCACTCAAAGAGACACTGACGGATGATGTGATCCAATAGCTTCCATATCTGTAGGTCAAATTGTCAGTGACCATAAAATATTAGAACGTGTTGAGTTATTCAAATGACAAGAATAAGTGGATGTCATTTGGCAAACTCGATTAGTCATAACAAATCAAGCAGCATCATAAGAAAGTAACTTGACACAGAAGTAAAATGTAGGAAAGAAATTGAACATGCTGTATGTAATAAAATGAGACTTTTTTGAGATGATGACAAATTTATAACTTTACGACTGGAATACCAAAAGTCTGAATGAAGTAGAGCAGCTCAGGATTGATTGGCTTTTAAAGAAGTGGTCGTCGATCTCGGAGGGAACCTGATAAGGCATCCAAAGATGAAGAAATTTGATTTGAAACACACAGAAAACAAATCGTCGGTGTATAAATTCTGTTAGTTGTTTGTACGTACATCTCTCAGTAAACAAGTGAAGTTGATAAGGAAAAGAAATGGATTGTTATTGTACACAAATTGCTTTTCCACAACCAAATGGAATGATGGAACTCCACCAAACCGATAAAATATTATTTAATGTCGGATAAAACCCTCGCATTTTGTGGGAATTCATGGTCCAAGCTCTACAGATGGCTCTTGAAATGGATCATTACTTCTTATGTGTGCCTTTTCAATCGTGTGTTTTTATTGCTCTTATGAGAATCTTGTTAGGATCTTTTCCAAACAATCAACAACAATTTTATTAATGTTCATGTTTGAAAGGATAATCTTCTGGATCGACCACATCTTTTCAAGATCATTCTTACTCTCCTTAATTTTGGCCTTTTGAACTGTAATTAAATTTTTGCAATATAAGTTTTCGATATTCGATCATCGGAAGAGTTTCAAAAAAAATTAGGTACCAAGTAAATGATCGAACGATGCGATCATTTTGATGTTGGAATACGTTTTGCTCTTATTAGTATGCAATTGTAATGAACGCATATTAGTGTGCAATTGTAATAAGCGCATTCGATAGATCTCCTACTAGGCCCACTGATATAGGTAAAGAAATAGGTATACATATTATTGAGAGTATTAATTATATTATGTATGATCGAATATCGAAACGATCATCGATAGAGTTTTGAAAAATTTCCATACATAAACGATCGAACGATTCGATTTTTTGACTATTTTCACGATAATAAACGCTTATTAGCGTGCAATTAGTTTTCGATTAAACTCGTACTGGCCCCACAGCTTACAATCAAGCGATATAGGTTAATTTACCTCGACGACGCTTCATCGCATAATTTTCTATCGCTGTGGTATTTTTTCTACTGATCGGAGTTTATAAATAAATTAGTTAAACTTTATTTCATAGCAAACAAAGAATAAGTAAAAATGTTGGCTTAAATTCAAAATACCTTTCCAGACTAGAACAAAATAGATATCTAATAAGTTTCAAACCGGATGGCACGTTCTAGATCCGTGTTCATGGAGCAATCTGTAGGCACACAACCGGTCGAATTCTAATGAGATTATTTTCAGATTTGCTGCCGTCTGAATGTAGGAATTATCCGCTACATGTTCCGCACGCATACAGGATACAAAGAAGCATGCTCGAGTGCCCCCGATCTTCCACATAAACTAACCCCAATAATTCCACATCCACCCGAATTCTAGAATAAACGAATACTTTTCCACAGATCTACCACCCCAAACTTTATCTGCACTATAACTATTGTTGTGGAATTCTGCAGTAATTTATAACACTTTATTTTAGCTAAATAAATACCCACCTAACTATGTGTGAATGTTTTTTTATAGGTTTCTGTAAAAGTCTGATCGTTTAAAAACTGTTTTTGTATGGCCTTGCAACTAAATAGCACTGCCTGTTTTTTTTTTCAAATTGAGTGATTCCTGCAAGCCAAAAAAATGACACTTTTAAGTAGGAGATGGCTACAACGAATATTTAACACTTTTTTTATATATACGTGTATAATATAATATATAAATGAATCTGTGCTCGTTCACCTTACCTTACCTTACCAGTCCTCACTGCTGAGGTTCGTGGCCATCATGCACTCTGTTGTGGACCATTGCTCGCCAGGATGTTCTGTCGGCTGCCAGATGGACGGCTCTATGCTCGCTCAATGTGAATACTAGGGTGCTTCTTAAAATTTAAGTTTTAAAATGTCAAAGGGTCACCCTGTCATTCAGTTCTACTATGTAAAAAATGTAACTACGATTTTTTCAGAATTTTAAAACATAGTTTAGGGGTTGCTACCGGCTGTTGAAAATTTGTATAGAAAATGTATGGAGACGGAATCTAAATTGGAAAATTTCCTTACAGTTATTGTTATAATAGCTACATATCTAATATCAATATTTTTTTATTTTAAAATGTCTGTAGGATTTAAAATTCTGAAATGAAAAATATTTTTTTTTAATTTTTTGTACCGACTTATGATATTTTCTTCTAGAGGTAGCGACCCCTAAAAGTTGTTTAAAAATTCTAAAAAAAATCTGTAGCAATAAATTATAGCATAGAATAAAATACAGGGATGCCCTCTAAAAAAATAGAATTTTTTTTTAACCATATAAGAAGCACCCTAGTGAATACAAATACACTTTTTTACTATTTCATAAGCTTGTGTCGTGAAAGAGGAAGATGGTCGGCACCTGGGATCGAACCCACGACCTCCAGTACGAAAGCTGACATCGTAAACGCCAGGCTACCAACCACTTCTAATGATTCTAACTCATTTAAATGGTTAATGCAAATTTTACTTATTTTAACATCGTTCGCCAATAAATTGTAGTCCCTCAAATCCCATTTTGGGAATTTTCGTCATTTTGACGAAAGGCACGATATAACCTATAATAGTATTACAACGATTCTAACAATAATGTATAAGTATAGGTACATTTACGTGAATGGGTTGATCCATAAGTTAGATTCGAGCCCTAACACCGCGGCGTTGCTGTCGGGAATAACAAAAAAGCAATAATGATTATAGTGTTGCCATTTTATCCCGCTCCCTCCTCCATACTTTATTCTTTTATTGCGATTAATGAATTTCTCTTACGGGCTATTTGTTATACTCCAGCCCGTAATAGGATAAGAAATTCCCTTCCACACAGATCCCCCCAACTCCTTCCCATAAGCAAACATACTTACACTTTTTCAACTGCCCTTATTCACTTTTTTTTATTTTCCTTTTTTCAGATTGTTGAACGATTCGCGGGGATTTTGTGAAACCACCACTCCAATTTCGGTGAGTCTTATTTTTAATTTATCGCTAGATTATTGAATAAATTTAATTTATATTTGTGTTGATTCTTGCTATAATTACAGGCTTTGATCTACATAAATATATGAGTTATTTTTTTATAATAAGGACGAGGGACAAGATAATAATATGCCTCTTGTTTAACCAAATTAGGTTTATTTTGACATCCTTCAATTCGTTAATTGAGTACAGCCTCTTATTATTGAGCCTCGTCTCCTCGACACAGCAGTCGCAGTCTTTAAATTTGGTTGCCCTCTTGTTCTCAATAATTTCCAACATTTATATATTTCAATAGTTATTAAAATATATCTACTTGTTGTATCCATAGGAGTTTTGGAGACTTAGGCCCAACGCATCAATCAGTAGATAAATAAATTTATCTTACAGAAAAGTCTTTCTTTGAGATGTTTGCCACATCAATGTGTAGATATCGCTTATCTTTAAGATATACGACGCCATTTTTAAAAGGAGGTTCCCAGTGTTGGATAACGATTTATCTCTAGGATGGCTGTCAAAATAGCGTTCACTGACGTTTAGATTGTTGAATGTGAACAACTATCGACTTGTTTTTTCATAAACCAAAATGATAATTATATATATCTTCGTACACAGCGAGAAAATGTACATATTATAAAGAATTATCATTTTGAAGCTTCGAACAAATCGTATTTTTCTTCAATTTCGATCGACAAAAGACACCAATTTGCCGGTTCTCAAACAAACGATGTGGAAGAAATAATCTAAATTGTGATCGAAATGTTGTTATATTCTTGAACTTTCTGTTAAATCATTGTAGGTACACTTACTTACTTAGAAATAGTATTACAAAATATTATAATATGCGAAACAAAAAAAAACATTGGAACCTAACCTAAAAATTTGATTGAATTCGCATTAATTGTCAAAAAAGACTTCATCTGGCATCAAATCTGGCGCGAAAAAACAAATCCATAGAAATTTTCATGGAATCCACAGAAATTGCCATAGAAATAAATAGATTTCAGCATAGCAACACTGTTATCTTCTAGATATCTATCTATTGGATAGTTTTCAATTGATGCGGCTGGCAGATTCTTTCCATCACTTTATCAACTACATAACTTTATCTTATAGATGGCTACCAAGAACTTTTATCTACATATTGATGCGTTGGGCCTCAAACATACCACCTTAATGGCGAACGTTGTTAACGTAAAGTGATCACACTAAGCCAGACTTCGAAATAACAGTAGAAGACGGTCGTAAGCCCGTAGTGGTCTGTTCCATTTAAAAATCGAACATTGTAATGAATTGTTAGTCATTTGTTGTTACATATTCGCTTCTTGCAGAGTCATCAGTGCCTTTTTCCAGCACCTTTCGCAAAAAGTCTCCGAACTTTTTTCGATGCTTCCGAAAGATATGTGCTAACTTCTTCTGCGGTTTCAATCGTGTTGATTGGCTTGAAGCAAATGTGATCATCTCCTTCACCACTCCTCCCGGTTCTCCGCTGTTCTCTTCAGTTCAGAGTTTGAAATGCACTCCATGTCCCGGCATATCTGCTGCAAATACTCCTGATACGGGCATCCTATACCGATTGAATCCTCGACAGGATTTCCATATTGCGGTTGCTGCAGCTTTGTTGGTTATGTGACCTAACCTTATAATTTCCCACTGATATGAAGGTACTAGGAACACGCTTCCACTTCCTTATACACTCTAGAGAGGTGCCAGGTGCATCATCATCCATTACCAGAGCTTTAGAAACAATATAGGTAGAACTTATTTTAAATAAAATATCAACCGATCAATCAATACTCCCTGTCTAACCCGCGCTTGATCCTGCACGGCTTCAATGACCTCCTCTCACATCATGTCCAAATCCCTCAGCTCTGCTTCGAAAGAACGAATCACGGTGTAGGAAGGTCTTCCTCGTCTGTCGAGACACTGATGGGTGGACGTACAGCGCTCTCCTCGGCCAACTGTCATTAAGATGTCCCAGCCAAGTCCATCTCCTCTTCATAATAATTATAGAAGTGATAGGCCTCCGCTGGGTGCGCCGGCGTATAGCGTCACTCTTGATGCGGTGGTACCACCTTCTACCCAGAATTCTCATGAGGCACTTTATTTCAAATTCGGAGAATTTTTGTGCCCGGGCTTTGCTCAGGTGCCAGGACTCACACTCATAATATAGGAGAATGGGCAACATACACGCATCAAACAATTTACATTTCGTCTCGACACTAAACGCCGACGCTTTCCAAATCTTGTTCATGTTGTTAAAGGCGCCACTTGCCATACCGATACGTACCGGGAGCTCAGCCCCGAGGTCACCAGAGGTGGTAATGGTTGCTCCCAGTTATTTAAATTTATCCACCCGGGAGACCTGGTGACCGTCGATGGTTATCGGTAGCTGTTTATCGGGGCAGGCATTATTCGCCATGCATGAGCTCCGTTTTACTGGCATTGTCTCGAAGGCTAAGGTGAAAAAAAGAAAAAATAAAGAATATTTTTTTTAAATAATAAATCCATTTAGTACAGTTTTACAAGCTGTGACCCTAATGCGAAATTAAATTTTAGTTTCAGACTCTAATTCTGACGTATATTGCTAATTATTATTTTCAAAATAACTTCTCCTTCTCAAATTGCAAAGATTCTTTGAGTTTCATAGCGTACGAGGGTGGAAAATAACAACATCCCCTTAAAATAATTGTATCAGTTGAAAACTATCGATAGAAGGTAATAATAATTATATCGCAACCCACCCTTTCACGGGGGTAGTTTTTGTTTTATGTGATATTCTTTTAACTCGAAATTAATCCACTACTTCCTATAAGGTATGTTTACAGCTGAAAAAGTGTACACTAATGTTCATAATAGAAAAGAATAATGATATTTATGTTTTTATCCTATATTATAATTGGTAAGTTCGACCGTAACCGCGAAATATTTTTCATACACATGACAACACCAATTCAACTACGGGAAATGTTTTTTTTTTTATATTAGGTATATTATTATTTTGAGGTGGTTGGTGGCCCAGCCCAGCGGTTCAGTTTACGGCTTTCATAGGTACAGCGTAGTACGGATCTTGGAAGTACATACTACTTACAATGTTTTTTTTTTAATATATAATTACTTGTCCGATATGTGGAGTTGAAATGTGAGATTTTAACTGTTCTCTAATGAAATCGAAACCTTTGATAAGAATGGAAACATGAATGTATGTAGGTACAAATATGAGAATCCTTATAGTGGGCTCCTACATACTCACTTTACATGTTAAAATGTGATACTCTTCCGAAAACTCAATATTTTTTTTTACCCATCACGCCGTGTCCACTGTCCAGTAAGGGGTAGGCAGAGAGAATGGACCTCTTTTCTTTTCTATCCAAGCACACTTCTTTCGCTTCTTCGACCGACATATCATTTCTCATATAGGTACCTCCTATTTCTCTCACTTCTTACCTGGCCTTCCTTGAGTATGGAATCGATGAGTTCGATCCACATCATTCCCGGTAGGCCACGCTTTCTGAAAAAATAACAACTAATGACTCTAACAATTCATTACTAATGTTCGATTTTTAAATGGAACAAACCACTACGGGCTTACGACCGTCTTCTACTGTTATTTCGAAGGCTGGCTTAGTGTGATCACTTTACGTTAACAACGTTCGCCATTAGGTGGTAATGTTTGTCTCCGAAACTCCTAATCATGAGAATTCTCAACATGTTCAACATGTCGAAAAATCTCATGTAGGCAACAATTAGAAATTTAATAATAAAATGAAAAATAGAGATAAAAGTTGGAAATTGTTGAGAACAACAGAGCAACCAAATTTAAAAACTGCGACTGCTGTCATGTATCTGGCGCCAGGATATGACTAGGTATATCCATTTTATGTTAATGTCTCATATTTAACGCTTTCTTACACCTTTCATTTCAGCCTTATGAATTCTCTTTGTCATTCTGTTTGCATCCATTCTTTTCACATGCCCAAACTCTCTCAACTTATTATCTTTCATCTTGCTCACAACACTTACTTCCATACCACATTCCTTTCTAATATTTTCATTCCTTATTTACATAGGTACCCCATAAAGTGTTTCCACATATTCTTCGTAGAGATAATAATATATTCCTTACTGCATTTATATTACATTCTTCTTTTCTCGTCCATATCCACGTTTCACAACCATACATCATCGATGGTAACAGAATTGCGTTATGAACTAGTTCCTTTTGCGTGTAGTGAGACGTTGTTGCTTCTCCATATAGGTCTTAGTGCACCGCCCACCCTGTAACGAGCAACTTTTTTTTTTTAGGTACGTTCAATTTCTTTTTCACACTTTCCATCCCGACTAAACATGCTTCCTAAAAATACACATACTCATTCACTTGCTCAAGACTACATTTTCTACGGTTATTTTTACATATTCGTTCTTGCCTTTGTTTTGCCGACATTCATTTTTAGAGCGTTTTTTGCACAATTATCAAACACACTTGTCACAAGTTCTTGCAAATCATTTTCACACTCAGTATTATGGAATGATGGTATATAAGTAAAATATCGAAGTTTCTATTGTAAAACAAATGAATTCACTAATCTGCAGAGTTCTATACAAAACCTTTTGAACCCGACTCGCATTAAAATAAGATGCACATATATTTCAACATTTGACAGTTTGGTTGGCAAAAAGTAGTAAGATTTCTTTGTGGAATGTACTCTAAAGATGTTCTATGTTGATTTTTAGGTAATTTGAACCAAGTGTATCCCTCTATGAAAACCTAAATTTACGTGTTTGAATACGATTTACGTGATTATGTGATAAAAAAAAACAATTAAATCCGGATTTAAAATTCAATTTATTTCCTCGTCATTAAAACCTACAATAAAAAGACCAACTTTAGTCAAAAATTGACGCTCAAAAGCTTTCAAAATGGCAATATAGAGGGAGAAGGGAATGCAATCAGTGTTGGAATAAACCTGTTATGTGACAACAATTGATGTCAAATTGAATTTTTTCATACGACAATTAAATTCAATTAAAAACGAAAGCTTTGTCTCAACGCCAGCCTGTCACCGGAAGCTGACGATAATAATATTATATATACATACATATCTATCTACATGCATCAAGCTATTAATATAAACTTCATAAAATGTAGATATAATGAATTGTATTGGTTCTTTAGGGAGCGGTTAGATATAAGCGGAAATTTGAATGGTGAAAAAACCTTTGAGCACTCAAAGCTGCCTTAGAGTCGCCTCCATGGGTTAAAGCTACGGCTACATTATGGACAAAGCTGGACCATGCTGGTCAAATAGGGGCTCTGGCAAATCGTGGGCAAGTAGCAACATTTACAAAGTATATTTGTATAAGTACCTGGCTACGCTACTGATCCAACGCATGTCCAACGTTGACAGCTGGCGCGCTTCAATTATAAAATAGGTTATCTAGAACGCGTTTTGTGTTTTAATAAAACAAGTAGAGCTCTTGTTGCCTCCCTATGCCCCTAAGTGGGACCTTAAGAGAGTTTGGATTGGATCGGATATAGGTATTTCCAACTTCCATTCCAATTATAGGTATTTTATCAATTTAAAAAACAATATGAGTATGAAAATAATAACCTAGAAGACGTGACAGCTGTCAACGTTGAACCAGTATTGGCGATATATGCTTGATCGACATAACAAGTAATGGCCAATGTCAAATATTGGGTGATATTGGTAATTGGTGAAGCGGCCACACTACTTGCCCGTGATGACCAGAGGCTATATTTGGCCAGCATTTATTTATTTATTTTCTGTCAAAATTAAGCATGGCTCACCATTACAGAGTAATCCTTTGCGGTGAGAATTGTCATAGTGAAGCCGTGACTTTAGCCATGCTATGCAATTTCTCGTGTTGAATGCAACGTTTCCAAGCAATGAGCACTTGTACTCACTTGAGCCGCGAGCGTGAGTCGTTGCATCAATATTGTTAAAATAATTGATACAAGGGATCGTGCTTGCGGCTCAAGTGTGTACCCGGCCTTAAGGCATTCATTTCTGCTGATTTTTTTTTCTCTTTTGGGGGTGTTTTGCGCTCCGATCTGTAAGTTATAGTGGTATATTGTGCTTCCCCTGCTTGGTCATGGTGTCTCCCAATTAGAGTTTACCTACTAATCCCAGACGCTTCAGGAAATCCAGCGGCGAAGTCCTCCACATCTATCCTGTGCTTACCAAAACTTCTTGCTCTAACTACTACATCGCAGTCTGTAATGCGGTGTTCAGACGAGGCGAATATCGCCAGGACACTAAAATATCGCCAGCCAATTGAACCGTGTGAAGAGATTGTCGATAAATCTGAAGCGATAAAAATGGTTGAAAGCGATATCGTCTCAAGTTGAACGCCTTTCAACTTTTGTATCTGGTGGAACGATGCACGCATGCGCAGATATGCGCGGCGTCCGTATGTTCTGTTTCTTGACAGTTGACAGCACTGCTCTAAATTTATTTCTCCTTAGAATCCAATTCCGCGCCCAATATCTGCGTTTTTTTTATTTTTCCTCAATTAGGAGTCTTTTTATATCGTCTAAAACAATATTTTCAACTAACTCCAATTAGGTATCCGCGACTTCTACCTCGACGTCCGCCATTTTTAAAACAATCAGCGCACCTGACAGATTGAATGTATGTCGGTGGACTCGTGTGAACACATCAGACGATCAATGAGCGACCGAACGATATTTTTTTTTATGCAAGCGATATCGTCTGGCCTTATATCGCCCCGTCTGAACACCGCATAAGGAGGTGGTGAGGAGTTTCTACTCCTTCTTCGCAGAATCTACATGTATGCATCCTTCTGCACAATGAAAGCAGTCCCGTCCAATCTCAGATATTCTGCCAAATTATTTGGTAAACTGACCGGGAGTCAAACCCGTGATCAGAAGTTGGATAATAGAGCACTAGGCTACCAAGGTCTGTCTGTAGGGAACAAACAAGCTAATAATAATAATATGCGTTGTTAACCGGCCACGACCTAAGGGAGTCCATACTTGGTAACCTCCAAGAACAGACCTGAAACATATAGGTAGTCACCAGTGGCACCAGCAGAGGACCTGATCCGCCACAAAGTGAAAAATAATCCCATTTCCGGTTTTCTGGTTGAATCATTGCTTTACTGAGAATATCTAAGTAAAATTGTTGCTATTTTTTACACTTTCTCTATGCAAAGATGTCAGTATAGGCGGCGGAACTTATTGCCTGAGGCAATTTTTTAGTCAACCGGTCCCGTCCAATCTGATACAGGCCTCCTCTTGATCTGTAGCCACTGGGAAAAGGGGGTCGGTAGCCTATTGGTCGATAATTTTTATATGACATAATAAATAGGTAGCTGAAGAAATTGCAGGAGTTCTGAATAAAAATTTGTAATAAAAGTTAAAATTTATATTATTATTAATTTAATATGCTTTGAGAATGTTATAAGAATCACCAGTATCAGAAGAGAGAAGGCAGGTGATTCAAGGAATAATAAAAAGAAAGATATTTTTAAATGCATATTTTATTTAGGTATCCATTTACATATGACTCTTACAAGTTAAACATTGTGGTGAATTAAAAATTCAACAATTTTATAAAAAATATGCACAATTACAATCATTAATAGTAATACTGCAGAGACTTCTTCCGATTTAAATTCGTATAATAACTAAATATTACAAAGTTACAAAAACAATGTGTTTGAATACAATTACAATATTTTATGACACCTACTTTTTTTATCTAATTAACAGTAGGTACCTATATAATTTGAAATTCTTAGTATTTAAAATCTCAATATGTGTCAAAATTCAAAATGACGCAACAGTTTATGCACTTTCACACAATCCATCCACGAATCTCGAGTGCTTTCGTTCACCTCACCTCACTGTCAACGCGAGTCAAACGAAAGCGTATGAGATTCCATTGAATTGTGCAAAACTGCAACTAATGTGTTTCGTTAAAATCATCATGATGAACATTCAGTAAAAGTCAAATAAAAGCAAAAAAAATTTTTTTTTCATCAATCATATCATTGAAAATTCGAAGTTTTCTTGATGTGTTATACGTTGTGTCTCCCCCGAAAATGGGAAGGCATCCCTTTCTGATCTCGGAAAGTACAAGTCCTGGTAGAACTCGTAGTACCCTGGGAGATCTCTGGCGATGCCTGTGACCGGATCCCGGATGTAGAGCAGCAACTGGTAGGATGCGCAAATAAACTTTATGGAGAAGAGGACGATCAGCACTGCCAACAATCCGAATACTGAAGTCATGATGATGAGTGAAGATTTCAATTCAACAAAGTTCAAGATTCAATCTTTGGTTTAAACGCTAATGAAAACCGTAATTATTATTATCTTCACACTAGAAATTTGGAATGTTCTTTAGTATTGAATTTTAAAATTCAACAAACTGGTAGAAATTTTATTATTATTGATATCGATCTATCCAAGTCCTTTTCGTTTTACACTTCAAACATTAAATTCCTTACACTCCCAGTTTTTCAAACGAATTTTCAGATGAAGAATTAAATCCACAATAAAACATGTAGGTACAGTTTTTTTATAAAGAGTTCACAACCTCTTGGTCTTGATATGTTATCTTTTAATTATGACAATGTTAACGAAAAATTCGTAACAATTTTTTGATTGAAATGCACTTAATCAAATTTAGAATGTTTTTCTGTTCAACTCAAAATCACACTTTTGAATGCTTCACGTTTCTTCACTCACACTTATTAAAATTAGTTTACGTAACTGGTAATTTGTAATTTGAAAACTTTTTAACTTTAAACACTTAGCGAGAAGAGATGTTGATATTCGGACAACTTTCTAACAAATAAACAGAAAAGATAAAACAACATAATTTTATATTTTCTAATGCATTTCTTTTACATGGATACCATTGGTCAGTGTACCTATGAAACAATGCACTTCTTCCCGATTGGCTATTCATTGTCATTAGAAATATCTTTGAATGGCTTATTACTGCCCATAATAAACAATGTGACTCTCGGATTATCCCAAAAGTAGCTTGCGCGTAGAACAGTGGCTCTTAAACGGTGAGGCATGTGGAAAAATATTATAAACACAATTTATTCAAAAAAAAACTAAAAACACATTTTTAAACAAGACGTTCCTTTTTTGAAAACTTTACTACTTAAAAAACTTACCTAAGTACATTTATTTATTTATTTAACCAAATATGTTCTTCAGACAGCTTGAAGATGGTATAAGGAGAAATAGGTACAATGTTTACATAGATAATTACAATCAATCAAGTACAAATACAAAAAGATCAGAATGAATTAAACAAATCAAAGAAAATTCAAACACCGTGATGTATCCAGCAAAAGCATGCACGCAATTAAATTAAGAAAAATAATACATAAGACTCAACACGTCAATAAAATTAAAATCAGTAATATAAATTAAAATAAAGATCATCATGGTAAATTAAATTCCAAAACAGTAAACAAGACGAGTAACATGCACACAAAATATGTCATTTAAAAAATAGTCGACAGTGACATGAGCCACAATACACATCCGATTCGTCAAGCAAGTTTAGTCTTGAAAAACAAAAATAGATAAGTACGGAAAAAACAAAATAATAAAAATTTGAGTAATACGTTTATACCTACCTTCTCTAGAAGAGAAGAGAGTTAGAATTAGGTATATTTGACAGTTATTGCGTACCTATCAATGAAATTGGCTATGCTCATACGTGATGTATTTATTTTTCGAACATTTTTTTATAATACATAATAGTCTATTGAACGATTAAATAAATAAAAACACACATTCTCAAAGTTATTTATCGTTGTTTTATTAATTAATTATTAATTAAATTACCTATGAGTATGAAATTGACCTGAAAGTTTACCATCAACTAAGTAGGTACATACGTAAATTTTTTATGGATAAATACACTTTTGTACTATCTATTTTAAAGTAAGCTTCTAAAATATTGTGATAATAAATTTTAGTGAAATGAAGTTCGATCGCTAATTAAGTATGATATCATATTATGAAATGAATTCGAAAAATATAATATAATACCTACTTTGTAAATATAAATGAAAAATGTAATAATTTCTAATACAATGGCTAAAAACTGATTCTAGGTAGGTGCTATTTGAAAATTAGAAAATAAACTAGGTTTTATAGTTGATGCATTAAAAATTATAGGTATACCTACTTACTTACATATTATTGTTTCGGATTTCTACCTTGTTTTTTTCATTACTGATGTAAATCTGCTTTTATAATCCGAACTTTTCATTAAAAAGATTGAGAATCACTTTTTTGCAATAATGCCTGTGAACGGTCCCGCTTTGTCCGTGCTAAATTGTTGTGTTTTAGCATCCCCTATATTTCCAGGAAGTGTTATACAATAGATGTATATTATTATTAGCATAATAGGGTTGTTTGTTTCTCAATGCTTAGAAAGCAACCGTCAAAATGATAATAATATGACCAATTCCTGGTTTTCGCTGAATTCTTTGAGATTTTAACAAAAAATTATATTTTTATAACAAAATTCTATTATTCTTATTTCACCATAATAATTTACAACTTCGAGCGTTTACGTGCTGAACGCAACGTTCCAAATATTTTTGGAAGTAGTTGTGCCATTTTCTGGGACATTCTCTATATTGTGTTCAATATTGAATGTTATTTTTTTCCTGTTTATTTTTCAAACTTAAACCGCTACGGGCTGATGTCCGTATTCTACTGCTTTCTAGGCCAGAAACGGCATTGATTCAAATTTGAAAGAAAATACTAGTTTGAATCGAATTTAAGGTGGGATAAGATTAAAAAGGAGTACGTGGTGCAGTAATTATTGTTAGTGAAGTGACTAGTATGAAAATAAATAAATTGAGGTATGGACGTTTAGAAAGAACGAGTGTAGACAGGATGACAAAAAGAGTTTATAAAGCTGAAAGTCAATAATTGGTCTACCTGTAATTAAATGGATTAATCATAATATAGTTATGTGTCCTCCTAAAGGAGGGTCATATCAGGAGTAAAGGAATCGGAGACAATGTATGATTGAAGCGAAAGAAGTTTGTCTGGATAAGAAAGAATGGAAGGTCGTACTCTTTGCCTACTCTTTCCGAGAAACGGTGTAATGGGTTTAAAAAAAGCTGTTATGATTAAAGGTACAGTGGTACACCTTTAAGATAAAAAGTTTTTTTACCTATCACGTCGGATCTTTTTGGGGAAGGCATAAAGTATGGACCTCCACTACAAACAGTAGGCATGTATATTATAATACCTCTAGCTGACTATAATATAGGAACTTCTTTTCAAATTATGAAAAAAGTAATAAGTACCTACCTACCTACCTATATAGTTATTGTCTAAGGCAGTTTAGAATAGAGTGACATATTGTCAATATCGGGTAGAAATTTTGCGAAGAACTCTTTATGGTCGAACCCAGAATCTCTTTATAAGAAAGAATTCTGATAGTACTTACCTTAAAAAAAAACAATGTCTCAGATATCTTTATTGTAGGTATGGAGAGTTGGTATAGATATTTTTTTTTCTCCGAGTGGTATAATTTGAAGATCATTTTGAATAAAACCAAAATTCTATTAACTTTCAGTTTCGTTACATTTTCCAATGAATCAGCAATCCAGCAAGGAATAAAGTACTTACCGAAGTACCTACATAAAAAAACTACCTCTTAAACTACCACCCGACACATATTAATTTTTATCTAAGTATTTTCCACCTAAATACATTCTTTGACTCTTTCACAGTAAGCTACTCAAAGCTTGTGTCGTGAAAGAGGAAGATGGTCGGCACCTGGGATCGAACCACGACGTCCGCACGAAACAGTACGAAAGCCGGCGTTGTAACCGCTAGTCTACCAACCACTTCCTGTATGTATTCCACTTTGAATGTATGTAATTTTTTCTCATGCAGCTTCTCCTATTTCTTTTATCACTGACTCAGTTTTCGTTGAGGGTGGAATTTCAATGAATAAATGTTATTTTTTTACAAAAATAATTTATTGAATAAAGACATTAAAACTTACGAATATATTATAAAAATAATATACCTAATAATAGGTTGCTTATGATGATATATTTGTCAATTCTAGAGCTTAAAAATTAATAGGTACCTACATATTCATTTATATAGATAGTTTAACTTTCCATCTCAATATTTATTTATTTTTAACATGCATAAAAATAGCAAAATTCTTTCTATTTTGAATATTTGACTCCATTGATTTCGATGACTGTAGCGATTTGGATGACTGTTCCTATTTGGAACAATATGTAACTTGCTTGATTTGGATGGCTTTAGCGTAATGTTCCTACTTTGAATCCAGTGTAAATCGATTGATTTGGATGGCTTTAGCCTAATGTTCCTATTTTGAATCCAGTGCATGTAAATTGCATGATTTGGATGGCTTTAGCGTAATGTTCCTAATTTGAAAATATAACTCGATTGATTTGGATGGCTTTAGCGTAATGTTCCTAATTTGAAAATATAACTCGATTGATTTGGATGGCTTTAGCGTAATGTTCCTAATTTGAAAACGTAACTCGATTGATTTGGATGGCTTTAGCGTAATGTTCCTAATTTGAAAACGTAACTCGGTTGATTTGGATGGCTTTAGCGTAATGTTCCTAATTTGAAAACGTAACTCGATTGATTTGGATGGCTTTAGCGTAATGTTCCTAATTTGAAAACGTAACTCGATTGTTTTTGATGGCATTAACGTAATGTTTCTTCTTTGGTCATGTAACTCGCTTAGTTTGGACGGCTATAGCGTATTTTCCCTATTATATTTACATGTAGCTTTCATGGGTTGGGCTCGGATGACGATGCCGATGTTCCGAGTCTGTTCTAGGAGCATCCGACATGTCGTCGTAGAACTCATAATCTTCAGGCGCATGACGTTCGCTCGTCACTGATGGATCCCGTCTATAAAGGAACCAAAAGTAAAAAACGAAAAAAATCTTCATCATGAACAATGTGATCAGCATTCCCAGTACGCTATATAAGTAAAGCATGGTGCTAAGGTACAAGTATTTAATTCGGTGAAAGTTTAAAGTAAAGACTGCACAATTATATAATGTCAACAAACACTGCTATTTTATAAGTTGATGATTAATCGTTCAAAAATTACAGTTTTTGAAAAGACATCCAAATTCACTGCTGTTTTATAGTTGTAGATTAATCGTTCAAAAACACTACTACAAAAATTACACTTTTTTTGAAAGTCCAAAAACACAGTTGCTGTTTTATAGTTGTAGATTAATAGTTCAGAACATTACAGTTTTTTTTAATTAATTGTCTGGTGAAAAAACACTGGTGTTTTACAGATTTTGTTTAATCGTCAGATATTATTCATATAATTTTTATTTGTCGTCCACAAATAATTGTCTTTTTTAATAAATTTCGCTAGCAGAATATTATTAGTCGCTTTACAGTTTTTGATAATCGAAACACAAACACAAATTTAAATTCTTTTTGATATGTAGATAATTAAAACGTTGTTGATCACAGTAATAAACTTAATAGTTTAAAAACAAAAATATGTATCTTCTATTGCAAAGAAATACAAATATTATTATTCCAGTATTTTTACATTGAATTTAATACAGAACTTGCACAAACGAGATGTTGATGTTTAGAAAATTTTGAAAAGACTAAACAGCACAAATCATAAAATGTTACAGCAACGTGGTGATATCTTTACCTGGATAACAACTTTAGACTCTCTACACAAAAAAATATGTTTTTGTCAACCGTGTTTGAATGTATTATTCAACGATTTTGTTTATTACCTTTACCCAAAGTAAAAGGCATGTCTTGGATTATGCTAAAGAAGTCTGCGTTTGAAGTTGAGGCCCTCAATCGGTGAGGCACAAAATTAATAAATTATCAAGTACAAAATATAAACAATTTTGTATTTTTTTTTTAAACACTACGCCAGGTCCCTTACGGTGTAGGCAGAGAGAACGGACCTCCGCTCTTTTCTATCCGAGTTTCTTTTGCTTCTGTCCTAGGCCGGCTAGTCTTGATATACAATTCCGATTTCAATTTTGACTAATCGTGCTTTGAAATAGTCGAGATGTCAGAATACTCAATCGCGAATTATTTATGTGGTAAGATTTTTCGTTTTGTAAAATGTTACAAAAATTCAAAGAGATATCTGAATATACTCAAAAAAAATTTTTTTTTATAAATCTGGACGCGTGAACCAAAGTGAACACAAAATAAACAAACATGCGATATTTTTCACTTAAAGCAAAGCTTGGGTGTTGTGAAAGTGGAAATGGTCGGCACCGGGATTTAAACCCACGTCTCTCAGTATGATATAAGTAGGTATGAAAGCCATCGACATTACCACTAGGCTACCGACCACCAGCACTAGCTGGTATTGGGGCCAACCCATCAATCAGTGGATAGATAAATAATATACATATCTTACAGAAAAGCCTTTCTTTGAGATATTTGCCGCATCAATGACGTGTAGATATCGCTAATGTTTAGGATATCCGACGCCATTTTTAACAAGAGGTACCTTCTGTTGGATAAAGATTTATCTCTAGGATGGCTGTCAAAATAACGTTCACTGACGTTTATAAACTCCCGTAACGCCGTGAATGTGATGAACTTTCGACTTGTTTTTTCCATAAATCAAAATGATAATTAACATCTTCGTTAAACATACAGAGTAAATATAATGAATATTCATTTTGAAGCTTCGAACAAATCATTTTTCTTTTATTTGCCCGTTTTCTATGAAAATCTAAATTCCGATAAAAATGTTGTTTTAATCTCTAACATTCTGTTAAAAGAAAAAATATTACAAAATTATAATATGCGAAACAAAAAACAACATTAGAACCTAGCCTAAATGTTTTATTCAATACGCATTAATAATTGTCAAAACAAGACTTCATCTGACATCAAATCTGGCGCAAAAAAGCAAATCAATAGATTTCAGAATAACAACACTGTTGGATAGTTTTCAATTGATGCGGCCGCCAGATTCATTCCATTATTTTATCCACTAGATAACTTTATCTTATAGATGGCTACCAAGAACATTTATCGCCTACATACATATAGATGCATTGGGCCTCGGTAACGTTATAGCATGATAATCTTATCATCTATTTTTAAACACTATTCATCAAAGTATATAGATAATGTACTAAATAGGGATCCTTGCATAAATTCTTATCATCTATTTTTAAATATCATCAAAGTATATAGATAATGTACTAAATAGGGATCCTTGCATAAATTCTTATCATCTATTTTTAAATATCATCAAAGTATATAGATAATGTACTAAATAGGGATCCTTGCATAAATTCTTATCATCTATTTTTAAATATCATCAAAGTATATAGATAATGTACTAAATAGGGATCCTTGCATAAATTCTTATCATATATTTTTAAACACTATTCATCAAAGTATATAGATAATGTACTAAATAGGGATCCTTGCATAAATTCTTATCATCTATTTTTAAATATCATCAAAGTATATAGATAATGTACTAAATAGGGATCCTTGCATAAATTCTTATCATCTATTTTTAAACACTATTCATCAAAGTATATAGATAATGTACTAAATAGGGATCCTTGCATAAATTCTTATCATCTATTTTTAAATATCATCAAAGTATATAGATAATGTACTAAATAGGGATCCTTGCATAAATTCTTATCATCTATTTTTAAATACTATTCATGAAAGTATATAGATAATGTACTAAATAGGGATCCTTGCATAAATTCTTATCATCTATTTTTAAACACTATTCATCAAAGTATATAGATAATGTACTAAATAGGGATCCTTGCATAAATTCTTATCATCTATTTTTAAATATCATCAAAGTATATAGATAATGTACTAAATAGGGATCCTTGCATAAATTCTTATCATCTATTTTTAAACACTATTCATCAAAGTATATAGATAATGTACTAAATAGGGATCCTTGCATAAATTCTTATCATCTATTTTTAAACACTATTCATCAAAGTATATAGATAATGTACTAAATAGGGATCCTTGCATAAATTCTTATCATCTATTTTTAAATATCATCAAAGTATATAGATAATGTACTAAATAGGGATCCTTGCATAAATTCTTATCATCTATTTTTAAATATCATCAAAGTATATAGATAATGTACTAAATAGGGATCCTTGCATAAAATCTTATCATCTATTTTTAAACACTATTCATCAAAGTATATAGATAATGTACTAAATAGGGATCCTTGCATAAATTCTTATCATCTATTTTTAAATATCATCAAAGTATATAGATAATGTACTAAATAGGGATCCTTGCATAAATTCTTATCATCTATTTTTAAACACTATTCATCAAAGTATATAGATAATGTACTAAATAGGGATCCTTGCATAAATTCTTATCATCTATTTTTAAATATCATCAAAGTATATAGATAATGTACTAAATAGGGATCCTTGCATAAATTCTTATCATCTATTTTTAAATACTATTCATGAAAGTATATAGATAATGTACTAAATAGGGATCCTTGCATAAATTCTTATCATCTATTTTTAAACACTATTCATCAAAGTATATAGATAATGTACTAAATAGGGATCCTTGCATAAATTACTATCATCTATTTTTAAATACTATTCATGAAAGTATATAGATAATGTACTTAATAGGGATCCTTGCATAAATTCCTATCATCTATTTTTAAATACTATTCATGAAAGTATATAAATAATGTACTAAATAGGAATCCTTGCATAAATTCTTATCATCTATTTTTAAATACTATTCATGAAAGTATATAGATAATGTACTAAATAGGGATCCTTGCATAAATTCTTATTCATACCATTTTTTTGCAAGCCGGGTTCAAAATATACCAATTTTGGAAATCTTTTCATGCTTCGCAACCAAAATCTAAATGGCATAAAAACATCGTTATTGAGATTGCAATTGAATCAGAATTGCGATGTAATTGCAGAGTACCTAATCCCCTCGAATCGATACTAGGTCTAGCTATAATAATCCGATAAAATTTGGTTTTGATAGCCGTCTGTTCTTTCAACAACATAATAGAATATCGTATCGTGTATCATATGTGATTTATTTTCTACTAAACCGCCATCTCTTGTTTTTTTTAAGTTACACATCATTCATTCAAACAGAATTCATTGTTTTTATTACAAACTTATGAACTTCATCCCGCATCCGAATCACTAATAATAATTATTACATACATGATGAAATAAATTATTAGCTAAATATTTAATTCAGTTTGTATGTCATAAACTGTATTTAATTCATGTAATAAGTAAAAAAAAAATATTCTGGATTAGGTCGAAGTTCGACGGGCGGGTCAGCTAGTATTTTCATAAATAATAATTTTTGTTTTTGCATTCATTCTTTTAATTCGCCATGATGCATGCACTTTTAAGCTTTTTACCCGTAAGAAACCGTATTCCGGTGGTAAAGTAAATGAACAATGTCTAGATAAAATGGCTGGAGGTCCGTTCTCATTGTCGCACCCTTGAGGGACACGGCGTGATGGAAAAAAAATGAAACGAAGTTTTAGAATCTAAAATTTAGATGCACTGGAGGACTACAGTATCATTCGCATACGAAAGAGATAGCAATTTTGATGGTTTTGGATGAAAGTTGTACTGTTTTGGCGGTTGTGGGTTTTTTTGTTTTGTTTTGAATGAATAGTTGTTCTTGAAAACATTAGAAAGATTGTAAAGTCCAAGAATCCCCAAATAGATAAGGATAATTGTATTATTATTGGCGCTAAAAACGCTATTGTTATTGTTTTTTTTTTGCATTCGAATGTAGGAACAAACGGCAATATACTGCCCAGTTTCAGGTATCGAGACATGTTCCAAAAGGTCTTATACAACAATGTGTTTTCATAATTGTTACACTCCTAACGTTTGAGCCTTTTATAGATCAAGAAATATCGAAAAGCGGAACAAAATAAATGATATTATTTAATTATATGGTAGGTAACTAATTAAAAAAGATATTACCTAATCAATAATAATAGGTAGAGTAGAAGAGTGATGGACTGGAGACCAGAGACTGGCGAAGAAGTGTAGGAAAACAGCCAATGAGGTGGAGCGACGAAATCGTGCAAACCGTTGTTGGGACAGAGTGGATGGACCAATAATAATTATGGTAAAACAAATAAATATCATGGGATTGCAATCCTCTTACCATCAATGACGTATGGATGTAAAACGTGGACATGGATAAAATAAGAAGAATATCGTATAGGTACAATAGAGATGTGAGCTATACGAAGAATATGTGGATATTTATTTATTTATAACTAGTTTTTTAAAGGCGCCCGTGGCGCCCACCTACCTATGGCCTTTTTTATGCAAACTTTACTTTCTCATAGCATAGCTGTGAGCATTCACATGTGAGACTTCAAAATACTTGGTCGATTCAACTCTTTATGAAAACTCAAATACCTACAACTTAAACTTTTAATTACAAACTGTACATTCAAATAGCTTTTAGCATGTGGGTATTTACCGATTTGATTGATTAAACTTTTTCATGTAAACTTTGCAATCGTATTGCCGAATTCTTATATGAGACTTTAAAACACTTGATTAATTGAATTCTTCATGAAAACTCAAAAAACAACGTGAACTTTTTATAACAAACTTAACATGTATGGCTTTTCAACGTTATGAATTCACATGAAAATCTTTAAAAAATTACTCTAGGTGTGTAAACTTTTTATTGAAAACATGACATTCGTATGGTTTTTCTCCGCTATGATCTCGTGTGTGTGGATTAAAGATTCGTGATTTGGTAAACTTTTTCATGGAAACTTTGTTTTCTTATCGCCGAATTCATATGTCAGACTTTAAACCACTTGATAATAGAACTCAATGAAAATTTAAAAAAAAAAACTTGCACTTTTTATAACAAACGTTGCATATGAATGGCTTTTCAACGCTACGAATTCACATGAAAATCTTTAAAAAATTACTCTAGGTGTGTAAACTTTTTATTGAAAACATGACATTCGTATGGTTTTTCTCCGCTATGATCTCGTGTGTGTGGATAAAAGACTCGTGATTTGGTAAACTTTTTCATGGAAACTTTGTTTTCTTATGGCCGAATTCATTTGTGTGACTGTAAAGCACTCGATGATAGATTATAACTATTCATGATAATATAACTATTTATAAAAATGCAAAAAAAAACTTTTTATAACACACATTGCATTAGCAAGGGTTTTCTTGGCAATGAAATCGCGTCTGTGAGTTAAAGATCTGATTTGGTAAACTTTTTCATACAAACTATGGTTTCTTTTGGCCGAATTCATATGTCAGACTTTAAACAAATTTTGAACTTTTTCTAACAAAATATGCATTTAAATGGCTTTTATCATTTGATTGATTAAACTTTTTATCGCAATGGTTGCATTCGTATGGCTTTTCTCCGCTATGAGTTTCAAAACTTTTTATTGCACACATTGCATTAGTAAAGCGAAGTCCGGCTGTGCGTAAAAGTTTCCTGATTTGTCAATTTTTTGGCCGAATTCGCAAGTGATACTTTACAGCACACGGTTGATTGAACTATTTATGCAAGCTTAAAAATGAAATTAAACTTTTTATTGCAAACTTACCATTCAAATAGCTTTTAGCATGTCATTGGTTGTTTAAATTATTTGATTGATTGAACTTTTTATTGCAATTATTGCATTCGTATGGCTTTTCTCCGCTATGAGTTCGCATGTCACTCTTTAAATTACTTGAAACGGCAAACTTTTTATTACACTCATGGCATTAGTACGGCTTTTCTTCACTATGAAGTCCCGCTGTGCGTAAAAGTTTCCTAATTTGGTACACTTTGCTTTCTTATCGCTGACTTGGCATGTGAGTTTTTTAATAACCCAAAAAAATTGTTTTTCTCTACGTCAAGACCTTTAAAAAAATTTGCTCAGCCACCAGGCATAATAATATCATTGTTACTGTCAGTTGTCACTGCTGTGCTGTCAGCCATATTGTATTAGAAGAACAATATTATTATTTGTCTTTAGTTGCGAGTGGCGCGCCATCTAGCGGCGTTAATGACATCAGTCAGTCAGGCAGTCAGTCAGTCAGTCAGTCAGTCAGGCAGTCAGTGTTCAAGACAAATATTATTTATATCACAAACGGCCATTGGCTATTAAAATATGTAAAAAAATGAGAATATTAGAAAGGAATGCGGTACGGAAGTTAGTTCGTGGAAAAAACTCGGAGCCAGGCTTCGAAATAACAGTAGAAGACGGTCGTAAGCCCGTAGTGGTTTGTTCCATTTAAAAATCGAACATCGGTAATGAATTGTTAGAGTCATTATTCTCTAAACTGATGAATTATTTGCATTAGTAATTATTTCTTTAATAAAATTTTATTCCATCAAGAAGTAACGGCAGAAAATAAAATTGATGATTTTATTTTTAGAAATAAAGGAATTATCAATACTTTCATTTTTAATAACAATATGTACGATTAGTTTTGTTTGTATGTATCAATCTTTTGTTTTATATAAATGTATATATCATGGTAGAGTCAGCAATATTGTCTGTATATCTAGTGTGACTATGATAAGATAATCAAACAATCGAAATATGTTTGTATTTTGTAATAATTATGTAAAGAACCTGTTGATTTGTTGCCTTAACAGGACTTGTATTGTTTTTATTATTTTAATGAATAAAGAGTAGGTATATAAAAAAATCAATTCATGGGAGTCAAAGATTACGTTAGGCAGGAGCAAGATTACTTTGTTAATGCAGCATGAATGAGAAACAATAGAACTTCATTTCCGGAGTAAATTTTGTCACATTACTCACTTACCTGATTTCCGATAAATAAGAAAGCTTTAAAAATATTTTTTTATTTATTTAAAAAATAATAATACATAATAAACAATAAGATTCATAATACACACAAAATAAAGAAATATACAACTATACATAGAGAAGAACAATAATTGCAGCAAGTGAAATGGGCCCCATTAATCAGAACTAAATACGCAAGATTATAACATTATTTAGGTATTCTTTATACCTATTATATTTTAAAATTATGTTTATCTATTTTAAACGTAAAAGAGGGTAAATAAAATACATAAATTTAATATAGGGGAAGTACCTACTTGTATAAATCCTTATTTGTGCCATTTTCACAAATCAATACCGGATTTAAAACAGACCATTTGTGGAACTCTTTTCATGTTTAGCAACCAACATCTATAAATGGTCCATTAACATCGTTATTGAGATTGCAATCGCATCGGAATCGCGATGTAAATGCAGACTTACCTCCTTAGTTACAACGGTAGATTAGTGTAAGTTAACACTATCCAAAATCTTCAAATAATTTGGCTACCGATTTGCCATCAAATAGACATCTTCCTCCTTCATTAGAAATATCAACCCATTATCAGCCGTTAGTCTATTAAATGATAATCAACGATGACATTTTTTTAGCAATTTTCCACCCCCTGATTTTTTCAAACTGTATTTTTCCCTCTGCTGATGGTTAGTCAAAGGCACTAATTGAATCCTCCGCTACCCTTTCATTACGTGATTATATCAAGGTTTTAATATTATTTTCTTTGGCCAACTCCTTGTAATTACAACCTGCCCTCATTATAACAAACCCTTATCCCTTTTTCATGCTTCCTCCCGCACCGCACCCCGGCTGGGCCATCGCAGATATCGCACCCTAGAGCAACATTATGACCTACACGATTTACGCACACTAGTTTTCATAATCATACATTATTTACTACAATATGTATATCCCCGTGCGGTAAATAAACTTTTGAATATGCGCACTCTAAAGCTGGTTTATGTTGATGTGGAGATTTTCGTGTCCTTTCATATCTTGGACATTTTTGTCATGAGAATTTCGATTTTGCTGTCTATTATATGTCTAATATATTATACACCTTCGATGTGGTTAACTGGCAATACCTCTAATTACACAATGATTATATTTTCCAAAATCATAAAAAACGTTTTAAACACTTAAAACCGAAAGATAATTGTGGAATTTGCGATGTTGGTACAAAGCGTTTTTGCGGCCATTTAAACCAAACGAACTAAGTGTCAGGGGCCGAAGTCAAGTGTAATAAAATGGCCGCCAACGTTATCGGTCGGTCGGTCTTCCAATGGTTACAATGTAAAAAGCTGTCGTTTGAATGTTATTACTATGGGAATACCGACTGAGCGATGCGGTGTTCCCACGAGGCGAATATCGTCAGGACACCAAAATATCGCCAGCCAATTGAACCGTGTGAACAGATTGTCGATAAATCTGAAGCGATAAAAATGTTTGAAAGCGATATCACCTCAAGTTGACTACCTTTCAACTTTTGTTTCTGGTGGAACGATGCACGCATGCGCAGAAATGAGCGGCGTCCGTATGTTCTGTATATTGACAGTTGACAGCACTACTCTAATTTTATTTCTCCTTAAAATCCAATTCCGCACCCAATATCTGCGTTTTTTTTTTATTTTTCCTTAATTAGGAGTGTCCTTATATCGTCTATAACAACATTTTCAACTATTCCCATACACTTCGTAACTTCTACCTCCACGTCCGCCATTTTTAAAACTACGTCAAAATCAGTGCACTTGACACTAGATTGAATGTAGGTATGTCGGTGGACTCGCGTGAACACATCACACGATCATGGGGCGATCTAGCGTTATTTTTTTTTATGCAAGCGAAATCGTCTGACCTTATATCGCCTCGTGTGAACACCGCATTTGCTTAGGCCCTCAGCTGGAAGTAAAGTATAGGTATATTCTTGGTTGTTGATATGGACACTAATCTGATGTCATCGCTCATTATTTAACTTGTTATTAATTACCGTTTCCATGGTGTCTAATATTGACCATAAAAGAAAGTATGCCCTGTTTCGAAATTCGTCTCTATGTTTATTTGGTGTAAATGCACCCTTACACATTTCCATGTGCGTAACCAATAACCATGCCCGTGCGCAAGACTAGAATGTGCGGCGGTGTGATGGCGTCGTCATGATAATAATGATTATTATCAAAATTGTAGGAAACGATTCCGGTTCACCTGGAATAGTTCCGTTGCGATAATAATACGCAGTTTAATTAATGAAAATATGTTGAGGTTATTTTGTTTTATGCCGATCGTTAAATACACAACGGCTGCTTTATTGCGGGATCCAGAGTTATATTATTATAGTGTGCAATGGGTACCTACCCCGTAGAACAACCCTCGTAATTAGTCGTATTTAATTATTATGATTGCAATTAACATACTTAAATGGGAGACTCAAACATTTCCACCTAATGGCGAACGTTGTTAGCGTAAAGTGATCACACTAAGCCAGCCTTCGAAACAACAGTAGAAGACGGTCGTAAGCCCGTGGTGGTTTGTTCCATTCAAAAATCGAACATCAGTAATGAGTTTTTAACCAACAAAAATCATTATATTATTATGATTTCGTTGAGTTAGGTATATATTTTTTTTGTATTTGAACGAGTAATTTAAATCTATGTATGTACCTATGTATATAGTAACTAGGTATTTTTTTTTCTTTTGAAGATCAAAAAGTTGAAAATACTTGAACACACATCTTCTTCTAAGAGTGGCGAATCAAGTCACCCTTTGGCGACCACGCATAGGACAGAATCCTTGCTATTGTGATTTCCTGGGAACCTTTCTGGGGGGATTGCCTGGCTGCAAATAGTTTCTGGTTTTAACATACTCATATAATCTCTATATAATAATTTAGAAATGTTTTTTTATTTGCCTTTGACAATACTTTAACCGTATATGTGAACATCACGCTCAAAATACAAATGCTAAGATAGATATTAATATGCCCAGAGCAGTATAAAATGCTGGAGAAGGTTCTTAAATACAATTTGCTGCATTAACTTTAATATATTTAGAGCTATTTAAAAAAACTGTACTTTTTAGGATCTTCATACAAATTTCTCAAAAAGACTTTTGGAAACAAAATTACTCATGTAAACGTTGAATGGGATCTTGGTATTACGGTATGAAAATGTAATAAAATAATTGTAGATTGATTTGTTATACATATAAATGTTATTAAAAGCTTATTATTCTCAATAAATAAAGATTTAATGAAAAAAATTGCAGTTTGACAGATACAAATCACCCTCTATGGGTGGGTTGCCCAATTAATATCAAAGCAGGCAATGTATGTAGCTAAGATTCAAACCACAGAGCTATCTCTCTCTGTATGAAAACTTGCAAATTATGTCGGTAGGTTCGTATAATATTTTTTTTATTATTATAGACCTCCAAAAAAAATAAAATATTATACGAACCTACCGACATAATCAGTATATTTATATTATCTGTGGACATAATTTGCAAGTTTTCATAGAGAGAGCTCTGTGGTTTGAATAGGTTCGTATAATATTATGAGGTCGGTAAAACAAAAATTGTAAAAGTGTCATTCTTCTTTTTCTGTGCTTATGTCAGTTAAAGTGGTATGTTAAGCAATGGGATGCTAGACTAGAATCTGTTTAATTACCTACCGATCAAGCCTGACAATCGGAATCAAAAACGTAAAGCAAGACGGGTATAAGCTAGTATATAATAATACTATGAAAATGTTCTCATGCAGCACATAAAAAATATAATGGAGAAACTGTTGGAAGGTACGGTTTTTCCAGCTTGGGAATAATTATTTGGGAATAAATATTTATTTTGTTCTTTCATTATCAATGAGCGAACAATGATTCAGCCATTGAATTAAATTTCCATTGTTTAGCCAATACAAAAATCATTAACATTCATCTGTTCCTGGAAATAAAATAATGGCATTCAAAATATACCCAAGCAGGTACTTTAGATAGAATCATTAAAATATTATAAATAGGAAGAAATGGTTTATGCATATTCTAGATTATTATTTGTTTCTTTCATAGAAAGCAAAATGGCAACACTGAACGCCGACGCTTTCTTTATTATGGTCATGTTGTTGAATGTTGAAGGCGTGACCTTCCGAGTCGAAAACTCAGTCCGGAACTTGTCCACCCGGAATAACTGAATCGGTGGTTATCGTTAACCTTTTTATCGGGTTTATTGGGCATGAGCTCTTCTCCATTGAATTGTTTTATATTTTTAAAAGGTAAGTAGGCACCTACTTAATATATTTTTTAACCCATCGCCCAGTGTCCATTAAGCCCTTAAAGAGTAGGAAGAGTAAACAGACCTTCACTCTTTTCGATCCAAGCACATTTCGTTCGCTTCTTTCACAGAAACAACATTTCTCATACATTATATCCTATTTATTTTGCTTCTGACCTGGCTTCACGCTTTACTTTAACTTTGATCTCTTTGTTATCCTATTATCCTATTTGCATCCATTTTTTCAACATGCCCAAGCTATCTCGACATTACACTTACAACACTCATTCCTAATATTTTTATTCCTTCCCAAGCCTGTCTCACAGAATCTTTCATCACAGAATCTTTCATACCTATATTTTGTCTAGACCTCTCTATACTGTATTTTATACTAGGTACTTTTTTTTCGTCCATTTCGACGTATCACAACCATACATCATTGATGGTAATAAAATTGCATTTCCAGTGCACTATATTTTTCAACATTTAGGTCAGCCGTTGTTTCTTATAATAGGTCTTAGTGCAGGGTACACTCTGCTACCAGCCATTTCCCTACGTTCGATTTATTTTTTACACTTTCCATCCCTAATAATTATTAACACACGTGCCTATAATAGTAATAATTATAGGTGTTTTTAAACTAAATATTTTTATATCGACTTCCTAAATTAAAAAACAGCGATACATAAACCGCGTGCATGTACACACTTTTATGCTTTTAAATTTCCGCGTAGGGAGGACTTTCTCACGTTTTACAGTAAATTGTCCCAAATTCTCATTTTCCATTTTAGACTGGGTTAAACACAGAGCTTTTATATTGCTGCTTCCTCGTGTACTCCGCGTCTTGTAAGAAGCCCAACTTTCTCGCATTAAAGACTGGAAACGCCGGCGCTGGCTGTAACTTTGGTATCACGTCTCCCTAGAATAGACCCTGACAGACATTACTTTATACTATTATTACCCAGCGTGAGAAAACATGCTGTTTACTAAATTATTATTAAAGTTATCATAATACAAGTAAGTATGAGTTCTTTATTTCAATTTTTAACAATTTTTTTTCTAGATAGGTATCATCAGGCGTACTAATAGAACGTAATTCTTCGAATATACCTGGAATATACACAGAATACGCAAAAATGCTCCAAATAAAACAAGGAATAAGCTATAACAAGAATAATTTCCATGCCAACTTTATTCCTGGCTAAACCCAGGTAAAAAGAAGGAATAGCAACATTTAATGAGACAGACTGCCACTGCTCTCTTCATATTATTATTTTGACACTTACGAAAACAATCTCGAAGTTGCAACAAATCCGAGCTGTCAATGAACAATCGAATCGACCTTCGAAATTATTCGTACCGATTCGTACTTTCCCGAGGGTCCAATCGTGTTCGTACGAAATCCTTAGAAACCAACCCTGTAGTATGGAAGATCCACAAAACAACATCAATGATAAATGCGATGTCGTCAAAGTTTTCTGCGGTATAGTTATGGCATGGTGTAGGGTCGAGTATTAGTAGCGCGTGTTATAAGCTATTTTTTTATGCCAGAATAACTATTCCCGTCATAACGGTAGTATATCGCAGATTCTATTAGTATACCACTGAAGGTTAAAATGGTTCAAACAATATGATAACTAACACATCTGGATCTAATATTCAGAAAGGTTTCCAAGGAAATACTTACGGTGAAGAGTGAAATAATTACCTACCTACTTATTACAGGCACCCCAGGGGGAATTGCTGAGATATTCGCAAACCCCCTACCAAGAAGGTACTTACTTACGAGCACATAAAGAGATTTGAATTATATATTTCAATTAGATAATTAGCAAGACAATGTAATATTATAATGTTATTTGGTTATATGATAACTTATCTCAAACACGAGTATCTCTCGACTCATACATAGCTTAATTTAAACTCAAATGGCAAGATACGTTTATTGTATTTTATTGAGAAGTAGTTTCTGGAAATATTCTTGTTGCATCAATAATTTAAATGTCAAGCTAAGTCAAGGAATGGGAATATGTGTAAAAAATGTGCGCTTACACCATAATATTATAGAGCCGAATCTAGAAGTAGACAATAACAAGCGAGAACGAATTAATGGGCGATGACACGCCAAATTAGTGTCCTTATCAACGATCAACAAAACATACTCAAATTTCAGCTCTGGCTCTGTCTTCGTTTGGTTTAAATACACCCTTAAGTGTATTGGGTTCTTCTCTACGAAGCTGGAACGTAGATTCTCAAGACAAATACGATGAAGAATATAATAATATATTATAGAAGCTTTTGAGATGTAGGTTTATCGAGTAATGATACGTCGTATCCTTTTGATGGATATGGTCAGCAATTTAAAGGTCCTGATAGAGAATCGTTGACAAACATTCAGTTTCGTAAGATCACATTCCTTGGCCACGTTCTCAAAGACGATAAGTACTCGCTTCTGCAGCTGATATTTGAGGACAAGATCGAGGGAAGAAATGGTGTGCGTAGAAAACAGGTATCATGGCTCCGCAATATAAGGCTGTGGATTGGAATCCAAACCGTCGGGAAACTGATTCACATAGCTGGAGACAGGGATGCCTTTTCTCAAGTGATAGCCAACTTCAGGGGGACCTGACTGGGCATTCAAAGAAGAAGTAGATTCTGGAATAGATATAATATTTAGGTACTAAGAATTATTTTAATCTCTTCTCTGCCTTGTAATCTTTATCGTCTAGGTGCCTTAAAGAAGTCTGACTATGGGCTTAGATTCTACATACATCCCAAAAATAATTTGAATTAGGTATAATTATTATGTAAGTCATTAAGATATTATGGTGTTTAAAAGTATCTACTACACCCAATTAAAATAATATAGGACATGGTTAGGTTACGTTTGGCACGTGATCCATAATACTCGGTTGTCTCTGACAATGTTTTCGTATTTAGTACGTCGTTATTATTAAAAGTGGATGGTGCATGTGGCACGCATAATGCTTGTTCATTACCCCTGCCACCAGAACTTCGTCTCGTCTCAATTGAGCCTCCCGGGCCTATACTCGGGGTAGCAGATCTACTTCACACTGTACGGGGAAGTTTCTACCCTAAACGAGACAGAGCTGATCAGAATTACAGGATCACGTACAATATTTATTTATTTTCAACCGCACGTTAAATTCATAATTAAAAAAGGCGAACCCTGAAAGAAACGTGAATTTATTATTTCGGCTAATTTGGCTACTCAAATCAAATAAGGAACATTAAGAAAAAAAATTAGCGTAATTTTAACGTCAAAATCGCTCGGTAAAAAGCTTGTATTTAAATTACGTTTGGCGGCCTCTTATGTTCAAGTTCAAAGTGTTGTGCACAGCAGGAATAATACCTACATCAGGAACAGGAGTGAAGAAAGGAATCAGAAAACAATCGGTAAGTGATAATATACCCTTTCCATTACAATTCTTCTGCGTACGCCCTGTTTAAAAGTGGGAGACATAGTAAACATATTTTGCTAAACGCATTTTTTATTATTTTAACGGGCTTCTAAATTTTAGCGGAATCGTTAGAGAATAGTCCACATATTGAGTGACGAGTTCCTTATCGGAAATATTGGACCCTATTAATTCTCGAATTTCGATCAATGGGTTTTCTATATACTAGAATTTTTATGACATTCATATTAATTCGTTTTATGTATCTGCAGGATCTAGTGAATAATATGGTCATATACTGTACAAGTAGTGTACAAAGTGCATAAAAATGTACTCCATGAGTCTGTCTGGGCTCAAGTGCAGCGGCTCTCAATGCCGTGTGGCAGCATATCATGCTATTTTTGGTCATGAATTTTTAATTCAGATGAATATTTGAGATGCAAGCAAAATAAAAAAAAGATAAAAGATCTGCAATGGTAATACAATTATAAACATACCTATTACTGTATTATAGAAAATATGACTCATGTGTGAATGTGAGTCCGTGTAAAATAAGTGTTATGGGCAAATTTTAACAATGTTAGGTTCCTGATGTGATTTACCGTTCTTTTATCACAAATTCATTCTATAGGAAAAAAAATGGAAAATCATAACATGAGGTGTATTTTATAAAAGACTGATTTTTGATACCTAAAAATATACCTACGTGGTTATATACTATTTTTATAGGATAATTATTTTTTAAGTTGGTCGACTTCGGTTGTTATTGTCAGTGATATGATCACATGTCTCTGGTTATTGTAGAGTTCTTTTTAACTTTCTTCGCACATTTAGAATTCTAAAATTTAACTATTGAGAAATTGTACAATACTAGGGGTACAATACCCCTAGCATAAGTTTTCGATGATCGAATATCGAAACGATCATCAAAAGAGTTTCGAATAAATTTCCATACAAAATGATCGAATGATTCGATCGTGTAATTTTTGAACACTATTTGCTATGTATAAATTAAGAAGTGGTTGGTGACCCAGCGGTTACAACGCCGGCTTTCGTACTGCGGACGTCGTGGTTCGATCCCAGGTGCCGACCATCTTCCTCTTTCACGACACAAGCTTTCAGTAGCTTACTGTGAAAGAGTCAAAGAGTGTATTTGTGTTCACTTTGAGTGAGCACAGATTCATTTAAAAAAAAATCTCGTACTAGCCCCATAGTGGGGCATCTTATAATGGCAACTAAAATTATTATTATTTTATTAAACGGATTTCTATGTAGGTACCTATTTCTACTTTTTTCCTATTCTTAACTGGTTGAACAAAAAAGTAAATAAACATTCTATTTCGTTACACAAAAAGCAGAATAATTAAAATTTGAATTAAGAACGTTTTGACGAAACGGTCGCATTTCACAAATCACCCTCTATGGGTGGAATGCCTAATTAATTATAAAAAAATATTCGTTTTCTCTTTCTCTCCAAGAATTTTGTGATATTAAGGTAAAGAGCACGAGTCAAATTTTTAATCTTATGGCGTTCTTCCTCTGCTTGATATTATGGCAGTGTAGGTACCTATTGATTATTTTAGTATTCAAACTGGTACTTCTCCCGTCTACTCTGACCTTTTTTTCTAATACCTCATCGTACCACACCATTGACTTTGTAGATCTTTCGAATTTCGAAGTTTCCTATCTTGGTACCTTGGATGGTTTTACCGCGATGAGGCGGATAATTTTCGTCTCGGTAGTTCTTCGGTCAATCTTCGGTATCATTGTTTAGACTTATGCGTACGCAAAAATTTGCTACAATATGAGTCACCACTGCTCCATGCTCATTGATTCGTATATTGATCTCTTGTCTCAATTTCATGCAATTTATGTAAAAATAAAACGTTTGATTCATGAGATGCTTTACGCAGGAGCAGTAAGCACTCTACTTCAACCATTATGGAGAGTAGATGGACACGGCGGAGGCATAAGTCGCATGGATTAAATAGACATGTAAAGCTATGTCCACACTGTGCCCCTTTCATCTTCAACTTTCCCTTCATCATTCTATTCAACTTTCCTTTAGGGCAAGCAACTGTTGAATGCATCATGTCCGTGCGTCATCCGACCGGAGTCGTTAATAATTATCGTCCAGTATAACAACATGTGCGACGAATGATTCTACCATGTGCGGCCTACTTGATGATCTAGAAAACAAAAGAGAACCAAGCGCAAGTTGTGGGCTCGAAGATATTTTATGGATGGAAATAATGTAATTATGCGTGAACTGCGAGAAGATAAAGATATTCTTTTTAAGCCAACCAGGGAGAATGATAATAATCTCGTAAGTTCCAGCCCCACTCTTCTTTTTGAGTACCTTCTCGCGCTCTTTCGACAAATATGACCGAAGACTTTTGATCTTCTTTTTAACTCCATCACAGTTGTACTTCGTAGCCAAAACTTGCAGACCATCATTTATTTTTATTTTATTTGTGTAAAGTTTGTTATTTTGGTCCCAAAGTTGTGGAAAATTTCTGTAGTCTTCAATAAACTGTAAAGTTATATGTATCATCCGCCACCTTGATGTTGCACAGAGATCCACGGACCGCGGGAACACGTGCGTCGCAGCACGCGCTATGCTTTCAACCGATGCGTCAAGGGCATGCCTCACGGGCGCTGTTGACTGCGTTATGACGCGTACCCTTGTTGAACGAAAAAGGCATAGTGTGGACATAGCTTATGAATAAATGTCGTGAACTTAGAGTAAGAGAATACTATGGAGGGAGCGATAGGTATATTTCCTATTGTTCTGGCATGAAGCCGATTTTTAGACCTGCACGAACTTCACTCTTGTACTTTTTATGGCAGTCTGTGGAGCGATATTTGAATAGTGCGTTGTGTCAAAGTGACTTGTTCATGATAAAAGCTGTTTTTTTTCTCCAAAACATAAATTTGTTTGCATTATTTTGTGAATTAGTATTCAAAATTAAACATCATGTGGAAATGTAGTGTTTTTGGGTGAACAAACGGCGATAAAGATAAAAAAATGGGTATTTCCATGCAAGGGTGAGTATCGAAGTTTATTTGTAATATATTATCATATATAACAACTTTTCTCTAATATTTCATAAACCTGATATATAAAGATGTATTCTTTTATTGTTATACGTCATTTATTATTGAAAAATTGAATTAAAAATAGTATTTTACTTAAAATAATGATTTGTTGTGTGTATGAGATTTTATGTGTAGTGACGCCAAAACGGCTCATCGATGTTATAATCGAATAATTATTTTTGATATTTTTTTGACCTGTAAATCTTTACTTATCGATATTTTTATTTTATTTTTTTTTTTTTATTCAAAGATTTACGGCTTTAGAGCCTTTTACATTGGATAATTATTTTTTAAACATACAAAAAAAAAACTACAACAAAAAAAACAATAAAACAAAAAACAATAATAGCAACACTTGACAGTTTGTTATGAATTACAAAAACTTAACCTAAAATCTATGTGGTTTATAACTTCCATTGCATGACACACACATGAATTACATTTGTATATTTAAAATAAAATATGTATATGTATATTATATTTATCTTTCTGTGAAAAAATAGTAATTTCGTACGACATAATGAGCTATTTGTTAGCTTGATTCTGTGTAAACATTTTAGTATATCATGACAGAAAACAATATTGAATGTGAATTTAAATGATACACTTGTCTTATTTTCTAACTGTTTGTATGTTTTAAGATTTTCCAAAGATGATGGGCAAAGGCAATGGATTGCAGCAGTAAAAAGGGACACCTAAACATACTTCATGTATATCGTCGGGTCCGTACACTTCCATCCATCAAATATCCACCCTAGTCCTAGTGGATATATTATACAAAAATTGGCATTGTAACAATAAAATGATTTTTCTTGTAACATTAATTATCAAAGGAATATAAACATTTCCATAAAATGACATCTTTTTTTTTATTTTTCATAACCTTATAATTAATGACAACCATTACGCATTTCAGTTTTCTAAACTAAGTACATAATATGTGTACGTTTCGACAAGCACTCATCATCTTCATTACTGCCTTGGTGTGAAGCCTGCTTTCACTTGAGCTTGTCAAAGCATCGTGAGATTTTTGATAACACACACACACACACACACGCTGTGAAGTAATTCTTAACAAAATTAACATCATATCATAACCTACGTGAAAACAAAAAAAAATTACTTATGCACTTTATTTCAAAAACAATTTATGATATAAGCGTTCTCATACGATGGTTTTTAATGGGCTATGAAATTCGATGTAATTGTGTCATACATTGATCATCTGTAGCATTGGCATCCATATGGAGCCAACTTCACTTTATCACTTTTTATGGCCCTGTCCGCCATTTTTAGGCTTCATTTTTTCGCAATTGTGCTCCCTCCATAGTATTCTCTTACTCTAAGGTCGTGAATAGCTAAAGAGTAGTGATAAGCATAGATTAATAATGTGAGTGTTGTAGAAATGTGACGTCTAAATCTGTATAATATAAGTGGAATAATATTGTTATTTTCAAGTTATAAAAAATTTCATTTTTGTAACTTCATAGGTAATCTGAATAAATAAATAAATAAGCTAGTTAGCCGAGGAGAGCTGTAGTTCCTCTCGTTAGGGTTTTGAAGACGAGGAAGATCATCTAACACCATCGAAGCAGAAGTGAGGGATTTACATATGGTGTAAAAAGGTCTGCGAAATCGAGTGCAGCGAAGTTTTTTTATCGTATCTCTTGCCCTTTAGTCGAAAGAGGTAGAATTGAGTGATTGATTATTTACTTAATACAAAAACAACCGAAAAAGTAAAAAGTGGACTCAAATCCTTTTACCCAACATCCATCTCTTTCTTTTCACCCTTTACGACTGATAATGAAACAGAAAATGGATTTTCTTATTTATTATTATTATTGGAATGGACCCTAAACTAGGGGGTGGTAAGTGCGAAATTACTAGGTACGCTTAATCCGACTAAGTGGCGGATCGCCGGAAATAAAAACATGTTTGTTTATCTTCGCGTACGTTATCATCATAATGAATATTTTAGGTTCGTAATAAGGGTGGCTGGGTGAATTGTTATACAATAATAATATGTACCTTACCCATCCCTTGCTTTTTGGAATTTATGGAAACAAAATTATACATACTACAATCATATTATTATTATCAAAACACACAACATAAATTTTAGTGTCTTTTTATCGGTACAAGATCTTAACAATACTACAATTATCGTCCATAGCTGTCTTGGGCAGAGAGGCTAACCATTGATTCGAGTTCTATGGGCAGTAGGTATTCAAATTGTTTCAATGGATATAGGTGCTATTTACGAGTAGGACGATTGAAAATATTTGATAGGTCCTTATGAGTCTGCCTTTGTCAAGTGTCTAATCCGTAAGCCACACATACGTACAACCATGTAGTTGTGCTTTATTTATGTTGTTTGAAGCGGGCGGATACATACATACAACCCAGGTGGCAGTAGGTAAAGTAATACAGGAATTTGAATTATGAGTTATTGATGCATACTTGAAGTGGTTAGTGGACTAGCGGTTACGATGCCGGCTTACGCACTGTTTCGTGCGGTGCCGAATATCTTCCAAGTAGCCTACTATGAAATAGTCAAAGAGTGTATTTTGTGTTCACTTTGAGTGAATATCGATTAATTTTTCGAAAATAAACTGATTATTAAAATAATAATTTTGTTAACAATAATGGAAGAAATTTGTTTTGCGGCAAAATATTTTTCTTCCTGTATAATGATGACCTGTCTGATAAATTATGAACTGAATTATTCAACTCAACATTTTGTCTATACAGTATTAAGTTATTCTCAAATAAAATTCATTATTTACCTATATAAAAAAAAAGTTAGGTAATCTTTCTTCTTCTTTCTAATGTGTTTAATCGGAATTCAAACATTATTATACTGTTAACCGAGTTGGGGATTGTTATAAAATATTTAGATATAGAGAATGCAATATCTCATAGAAAATCAATAGTCGGAAATCTCTCTACAGTAGGTACCAGCAACTACCACTCTAGTACAAATAATAGTTATTGAAAATAGCCCGTTGTATACCTACAATATACATATAAGATGATCGATAATAATGTTCTTCCAATAATTTGCGCCAATGCGAAGCAATATATTGTGGCAAGGATCTACTCCTAAATTATTAAGTCTTCATGAAGTCTGCTTTACCTGTGTGAAACCATCTTTGTGCAATCGATCAGACTCTTTTTTTACACGATGACTTTTAAAGAATCTGTTAAAGTCTATTGATATTCTTGGTGAGATTTACATTTCTATTGCGCACCTAGGAGCAGGCCCATCACTTCCTATATTATTCTGGAGAGGAGATTTTTTTATATTTTTTCTCTCAGGGGATGTTTTGCGCTCCGACCTGTAGTGGTCTATTGTGCTTCCCATACTTGCTCATGGTGTTACCCAAATAGAGCTTCCCCACTAATCCCAGACGCTTCAGATAGTCCAGCATTAGGAGGGGATCCAAGGTGGTGAGGTCCTAAACCTCTATCTTGTGTTTCAGGAGAGGAGATAGATGTGCATGTGTTATGAATGCCGAATTACAGTTGGCCAAGAAAAGCGCAGTGTCTCGAAGTCGAGAAAGTGCCATTGATACTGTGTTACGTTCATCCTGGGTTGGCTGGAAGATATCCTTCGGGATAAGTCCGCCCTTTGACTCTTTCAATGTTTCTATAAAAATTGTTTATTATTTCACAATAAAGCTATATTTATTTTATTTATTTATTCATTCGAGAGGCGGGATTGAGGGAGCTGGATATGGTGTCAGAGGAAGACATCGAAGCTGCGCGAGATCGAGCAAAGTGGTAAGCTTTTGCTGCCTCCTTATACTCCAAAGTATGTATTGGTGAGATTAGACATAGTCTATCTATTTGTTTCAAAACGTTGGCGTTGGCGGGGTGCGCGTTCTTTTCAACATGTTTTTCAAGGTCTTTTATTTAAAAATTCTTGACAAAATGACTGATTGAAGCTGGCGTAGAATAAAGCCATGATTTTCTAAGATGCCTGCGCCATCACATAGCGTGCGTAATATAACGTAAAGCTTTACATTTGATTTACATACACAGACATCTTTCAAAGTGACATATAAAATGAAAATATAAGGGGGTAAAATGTATATAAAAAAAATGTATAAATTTTATTATTGTGTATATGTAATTAGAATGTTTTTTATTCTCTCAATAATTTTTTTTTAATTTGAATATTAATTAATTTACTGCTGTATTAAGGCCGTTGTAATATGGCGCCACTTATGCACTGGTTTCCTAGGGAACGGTCCGTCTTCTGACAAGACGCCGTCTTTCAAAATTGTATGACAATGTTTTTTGTTACTACGGAAACAATATTGACAATGTTCTCAACTGACATATTCACCGCTGTTTATAGTAGCGGCGTATCCGTAGAAAAAACAGACCATTACTGTAAACATAAAAACACCGATACGTAATTCTCATCCGAAAGTTTCAAAGTTTTTTTTAATGTTTGTGGTAATCGTGTCGATCATCGTCGATGCATATTTAAAATGACAACTGACGTGAATTTTTTCTTCTGAAATTGAATGATTTATACCTACCATTTGATAGTGGAAATGAAATTAAATCGAATGGCACATGCGTCAATCCAATGGTATGCTTTGCCACACGTTTCATTGTAAATATGCAATGATGCCATGTCAAAAAACTAGTCGCAGTAGCACACGTGGGTATCTGATGAACCGTGTAACTTCGTAACCGCATAAGAAAAATCCGTGTAAAAAGATAATTGGTTGTGTTATGATACCTTCTTAGTTGATGCAATGTAGTGTGAAGTTACGTGCGTAGTTCTCATTTCCCAGAAGGCTCGTATTAATTAGGTAGCTACCCCTAAACAGGACGGAGGATAGTTAAATAATTATAACCTCACTCTATTTTGTCAGTTAACGACGTGTCGTGAGGGGCGCGCTTAATCACTGCAGGATCCTTACACCGGAGGTTGTAGCAAAGTTTGAGAATCTGCTCGTTTGCTATCTACCTTGATAAAACGTAAGTATGCTTGAGCATGGTGCATTAAATCGAAAAAGAGCCAAAACTATAAGAAAATAGGCCATCCTTCGCACAAAAGGGATGAAGACTCTCCGCTATTCCATTTTTTAACTTTATAATCGATCAATCAAATCTTCCTGATGGCATAGGGATGCAACAAGAGCTCTCCTTTGCGCTCTATCTTGCGCAATGTTTATAACCTAACTTATCAACAATCTCTTATTTGAAGTTTTGCGACGCAACCTCATAAAAATATTATTATTAGTGCATCCTAACTTTGGCCTGATTCTCTACATATAAATATACGTTATTCCGGCCAAAGTGGGACGCGGAAGCGAATGATTAAGTGTTCAGATTGTAAAATAAAAATCATGATTGTGTTATATACGGCATTCAGGCCAAAGTTGCGACTTAAACAGGCGAATATCTAGCTATCGCTCAAAATGACGGATTATTATGTAGTTATTACATGAATCTCATTACCACTGGATTCTCCCATGATGTCATTGATATGGCATTCAGGCCAAAGTTGAGACGTATGCAGTTGACTATTTAGAAATAATATTTATCAAAATGACCCTTTTTATATGAACTATGTGACTGGATTTTTCTACCACGGCCAAATTTGGGACGTAAACAGGGGACTATGTGTAGCCATCGCTCTAAAATAAATTATGGATTTTAAAATTTACCTTGTTGTCACTGGATTCTTCCATCATGTCATTGAAATGGCATTCAGGCCAAAGTTGGCACGTAAGCAGTTGACTATCTTGCGGCATATTTGTTCAAAATTACCCTTTTTAACATGAACTATGTAACTGGATTTTTCAACCATGACCAAATTTGGAACGTAAACAGGTACAAATCTAGTAATTTTTCAATACGACGGATTACAACACGAACGTTATCACTGTATTGTTCTGACATGGCTGTGTTTATAGTATTATTATTATTTGGATTATGATGATGACAACGACGCAAGGACACCACGTATATGTAAAACGACGCCACAGGACCTCCTTAAATTTAAATATTAGATTACATCGTAACTAATTTTGGAAAACTAATATTAACTGAACCACTAATAACGATGTAACTGTAGACCGTCACACACAGAGTATAGTGTACCGGACAACTTTATATTGTTGTCATTCATTTTAAAATAATAATTAATAATATGTATTCTCTGACCAGGGTCAGATCTAGAAGTGTCAAGTTTTTGCCAATTATTGGACAAAGCTCTTCCATCGGAATTTATAATTACGTAAGTAAATACAAAATTAACGTTTTATTAAATATATAGTATTCGAATATAATATCACCAACTGATGACTGACTAATATTGTTCGTTCGAAGGCTGGCTTAGTGTGATCACTTAACGTTAACAAGGTTCGCCATTAGGTGATTATGTTCAAATCCCCGATAATTATGAGAATTTTCAACGTGTTGACATAAAAACCAAATTTAATATAAAGCAAAATAATTGCCATCCAAGCGAATGGAATAATAACTTCGTTTCGTTTCCGATGGTTCAGCGCCTCTGGCTGCAGACCGTGTCCGCAATAAAAGTCCTCGCCAACATATTATTGTTTTATTCATTTGCAAAAAAAGATAGCGACTTAAATTAAATTACTTATTTCTCAAAAAATGCTTAAATGTTTTTGCAAAAGTATGCTCAAGTGAAATTTGAACAAAATTTTAGTTATATTTTCTAACCTAATTTTCCTGAATGAATTTTTGTTGAAATTTTTACACTGTTAAGCTAGGACCTGCCCCCGTAGACAAATTTAAATTGGCGTTCGACTACAAACGAAGATTTCGTCAATGTAGAGTGCGAAAAAAAATATGAGCTGTCCACTGGAATGCGTAAACATTTATTTAAACCAAACAAAGACACTTTATAAAAATATAAAGAATTTTCTTCCTACTCTACATTGTCAAATAATTCGTTTGTAGTCGTTCACCAATTTGATTTTGTCTAGGCCCCCTGACGATGAAAGGTCCTTAAGAAATCAGTAGATTTTTAAATTTTATACTTATTCAATAATTTTTATAACAAATTTAAAAAGTGTTAAGTGGCAAGTTTAGTTCAGGTAATATGTGATAAGTACCTATAAAGTGTCCACTAATGTTACTGAAGCAACAAAAAATGTTACCCGCTTCTCAGCGTTGAGTTCATCTGCACTTGTTTACTCGACTTTCGAAGTTGCCGTACACACTTTTTTATTAGTTGTTACTTGATACCTGCACTTGATACTAATTACAAAATGTGCAAAAAGCCATGATTCTCTATTTGATTCTATTTGGGAATGGCTATGGGAGAGCGTTGTGGTAAAATTTCTAAATGGATTGCAACATGATACGTTAGCTGGTAAATAATGTATTATTTGCTTTGTTTTTGTTCTGTAGTCGTATTGGTAAAATAAAGCGGAGTCGTAATTATACACAATTAAATTAAACCTAAAAACCTAATTAAATTATGTAATTTTGTAGATTAAATATTGTGTAGACTGTAGATAAACCGATGGAGAGATAAAATATGTTTGTAAAATACAATAATTTTTAACACAAACATAAAACTACTAGCTGCAAAATCGATCGGTTTATCCTTTTTAATTAAATACCCTTTTTCTTCATTGATTCTCCCATACATCAGTTATATCGTCCCTAGAAGGTTTCCAATTTTACTTCAACACCTTGAGAACTGCGAACAATTTGAAATTTATTCCCGAAGAAACAGTTGTGTGTAGGAACCTCTGATCAAGTATTTTTTTTTAAATGAATCTGTGCCCACTCAAAGTGAAAAATAATACACTTTTTGACTCTTTCACAGTAAGCTACGCCATGAAAGAGGAAGACGCATAGTCGGGAAAGAGGAAAATCAGGTATTTGTTCAGTATCTTTCTCCCGTGGACACCCGTTATTATCGATTGTTAGGTATATAAACTATCAACTGACAGACGAGTACTCATGTACTAGATTTCCTAATCCTAGGGAGCAGTACATCGTCTGACAAAGACATCGTCATTAAGACTGATGCTGTTATATAGACATGTTCTACACTGATACATTCATTGCTGTTTTATAGCGGTACCTACCGTATTCCTAGGAAAACAGACCATCACCACTTAAGAATAATTATTATGAAAGACATCACGAAGTTTGATTGGCTTTAGAATGTATGAAAAATATTTCGCATGAGGTTAGACTGGTAAGCGTTAGTGTAGTATTATACAGGTATTATCAAATAAAGTCTCATTTTGCCAGTAAGTAGGTAATAGTACGTCTTTGAATTCCGTGTACCTGTACATGATCCGGTCACATTCTGTATTATTCAATCGGTCCAGACAGAATAAACAATTCGATGTCACACGTCACCACCCTAGCTAAATTTCCCTCAGGAGTAATCAATATTGAAACCAACTTCCAGGTGCCTGCCAACCTGCAATAGCATTCGATATTGTGGTCTTTCGATATCGCCGGATGTGTGTGTCAAATTGTAAAATTACTGGCAACGCGTTTGTCAAACGGTTTCCTTATCCCTTCTTATTGGAATTTCGTAATATTATTATTATGTTGCTTATAAGAATTTCATAGCGCAAGATCGAGCCCAATGAAGAGCTCTTGTTGCTTCCCTATGCCCCTGAGTGGGGTTCAAAAGGAGATTGTTATTATTTTTATTATTACGCCCCTTATCCGCTTCTAATAGATCAAAAGGACACACAAATGGATTTTGAAATTTGTTTAATGGATAAGCAAGAGTTTAGAGGTGGCTTAGACTAGTTAGAGTGTGCTCATCGGGTCGAGTATTCGGTTCGTTCCAAATTGTCCCGATCTGTAGATCTTTCGGGTCAATAATATGATTGCAATATTTGTATGAGCCGTAATGATTTTACATTGCTGTTGGTAATAAAAGAACATTGACTTTCAAATATTTGTTTGCTTTTTTCTCATTCTTTATTCTTATAATTTGATATAAATATAATTAGGCTGGGCCGTTCTAGTATGGAAGTTTAAAAAGTGCTTCTAATCTTAATGTAATAGTGATAATTTGTTGCCTTAGGACGTATTATAACTATCTACAAAATTTCGTGACAAAAAAATAAGATTTTCTGTCTCCGAATCGACCTTGAAGTTTTGTATGGGACGAAAATATCCCATACTAGCTGATATTTTTATAATAATCATGTAAAATGATTCCGGTCTCGTTTTTTATTCATTTTTTCTATTATACCACAGATAATTCAAGTACATACTTCTATTTATTTAATTACACAAAAATAATAAATAAAACTTTTACATTTTTTATGTAAAGCAAGTATATGAAATAATGTTATTTTGCAGTGATTGTTTTTGATAAATTGGGTTTGATATCTTTTTTACTCGTTGCTTTCTAAGCCTTTATATAATCTTTTATTGATAAATTTCTCCGTAAAGTTGGTGAGGCTTCTTTGACAATTTCACAGATCGTCAAACTCCTTGGATATGACAAGGAAAATTCAGGAAACTGTATTTATTCATCTTCGCCATTGTATGTAATGAATGCCGTAAGATCTTCGTCGGATACTTGTCGATTGGTGCTTCTGTTACATTTTGCTGTCTGTCTATAACGTATTTCTTGTAAAAGATGCTTCAAAATTTACTTTCGGTACATCAAGGATCAAAGGTGTGTGTTTTTGGGTGATTCGAGCTTTCACTATCCGGCGAGCGGTTCATTCTCTTACTACATAGTGTATTTTGAGCCAAATAGCCTTTTCTTTTAGTAATTACAGTTTATATAACAGATTATTTGATCATCTGATAAATATATGGATAAGAAATCAAACTTCCATTGGTAACGGGATCAGTTGCGAGGTAACTTGGTGCACAAACATTAACAATAAAGGTAAGTTATCCATGAGAAGGGCTGTAACGTGGTCCTTGGGTGGGTCCCAGGACATGCTGGTATAAGGGGAAACGAAACTGCCGACTGCTTGGCCAGAGAGGCATCAGAGCTTCCTAGCTCCTCTGCGCATCAACATTTGCCCTTTTCGGATATATTTTTCATTTGCAAAGAACACTTACTAGAAAGCTGGCAAACAAGATGGAATGCCTCACCCTCAAAATATAAACAGATCCAACCCACAATAAATCGTGTTCCGTGGTATAATAAAATAACTCTGGGTAGACAAAATACATCAGTCATATGCCGGATCAAATTCGGTCATGTGTGCACCAAACAGTTTCTATTTAAAATTGGAGTCATCACGACGGATATATGTGACTGTGGAGAGGAGGAAGAATCTGTCAACCACATATTCTTTTCCTGTAAGGATAGGAATAACTATCCGGGTTTTATTTCTGACTTGACAAAACTCAAAGTACCATTTCCAACATCTATAAATGCAATGCTTTCAGAATTCAACCCTAGTATCTATAATTTAATATCAAAGTTTATAACAAAAAATAACGTTAAAATCTAGATGGTGGTAGATAGAGCGACTTAACTATTTCTCACCTCTAATCTTCTTTAATTCTTTTCTTAACATTTTAGAGGAAAAATAATATATACCTAAATAAAAAAAAAATAAAAAAAATAAAAAATAAATAAAAAAAAATAATAATAAAAAAATAAAAAAAATTATATATGTAAATATTAAAATTTGAAATGTTTTTTTTTTTTCCATAGTCCAATTAGGGATAATAATTATTCTTATATTTTGTTATTTTATAAATTCATTCGCTCAGATATTTTGTAACTCTCCGCCACTGGTAGACTTGATATACATAGTTTGTTTCTATTTTGTTCCAATGCAGGCGCAAAGTGACCGTCTCATTGACACACTGTAGAGTGTAGATAGTATTGTTGTAGTGTCGAAGGGCCTTATCTCCGATGTCTGCTTTATAAGTTTTTTTTGTTGTTGATGTAGGAGCTTGTAAATAATATAAAATGTATGTTGTTTCTCCTTTTTACATTACGGTGCTGAATGATACACCCTTAAAATGCGGTTTGAATATACAAATATGAGTGGTTGAGTGGTTAATTGAATTTATATTTTTTGTTTGTTATTTGTAAGATAAAACTACTAATTTTCACATACTTGGGAATGGCAGGAAACTATTATATAAAATAGTTCTGCCAATTAAAAAAAAAAAAAAAGGTAAGTTAAGGTCATCAAACTTTCTGAAAGAAACGCAGTCGCAGAATCCTATTAGCTTAGTTTAGCGATCTAACATGGAATATTTTTCCTGGAGCTCAGTTGCCTAAATCATTAAAAAATGTTTCTGTTGGTATGACTGTGCCAATTTGGAATAAATATAATTGATCTTTTCGTAGATCTTGAAATGATAAAATAGTAGTTTTTGTTGTAATCACCTGGAGCATATCAATTGTTTTTTTTTTTTATTTTTCCAGTTTTTTCCAATTTGGTCAGAATGCGTATGATGATTTGAGAAAGCACTATCAACATATTATACAAAAACCTAAATAATTGTTACTTGTCGTTTTTTTTCTAGATTACTGGCGACTCATTCGAGCGAAAAATTCATTCTAATGGTTTTATTAGTCTTATCTCCTGCAAACTAATTATTCAATCATGTTGTCCGGTATTTACCTACACTTTTTTCATCACATCAGACGACAAGTAAAAGATCAAATGAAATATTGCTTTTTGAAAAGAAATCCGTAATCGATCTCTCTATCGGTTTCGGTTTTCCAAATTTTCCATCAATTTAGAATCAGTTTCCTTTAACACTCTCTTAATTATTGTTCATCTGTATTTTGACCACTTTTTCTAATCACTAGCCTAAAATTTTGGCTTTACGGCCATCAAAATACAATACTAGTATTTTTAACCCTTTACTCATTTCATGAGATTTTCTCTGGTTTTCCGCGGCGCTTTATATACTTTGCTGCTATCTTAAATTGTATTTTTATGCTTTATATTATACAGAACTGATTATTCCGTCATTTTTATGACGTACAATCTTAAAAAATAGTAAGTTAAAGATATTTTTAATTTATTTATACCTGCTTCAAAATACGATAAATTTAACAATTTTTTGAAACTTTGAGTTCAATTCGGAGACAGAAGATATATTTCAAATTGAAAAATATTTTGCATACCTATTTTAAACAGCATTTAGCACTAAAATATAACTATTACGTTAGCAATATTAGAAGAAATCCAAATCGACCCGCCCTAACTACATCCAGTAAACAAGTAGGTACCTAATTAATCTATATTAGAATAACCTAGAAAACCACCGACTTACCGATCGACTGCCACCTGTCGGTCCACACACACACTTCTTTGTAATTGTTCGTGAGCTCTGTTGTTTGAAACGGGCTGATACTCACAAATACCCCATACAAGTACCGAGTCAGTTCAGTTGACACTAAATTGTGTGGACAAGAACCTTAGGTAGGTACCTACTTATAACCAATTCTTACACATTCAATCAAAATTAGATTTTCGTCACATTGCGACGGGTGACCAAAAGTAATTAAAAATGTGCCTGAATCTGAAAAAGAGCGAGTGCAAGTGGAAATTTCGCTTTAGACAAGTAGTGTTCTTGTTTTCTGTGATCTTTCTGATAAACCTTTCAAGTAGTTACCTACCATTTGACTGGCTGGCCAAAACTCTAAATAACAATCTTTCACAGTAGGTATGGTATACTTACAACGAAAACCTTTATCGCAGATATGCCAATAAACAAAAATAATATTCTTGGAAAAAAATATTGTCGAATATTTTCATACAGCTTGATTCTATAAATAAAGGGTAGGTAATCATCGATTAAACATGAGTGACTTTGGACATTTCAAAAAAAAAAATTGTGGGTATAGGTACCTACTTATTTTTATTTCCATTCATACTTCCTTTGTAATCCCACTAAGGGACATAGGGAGGCAACAAGTGCTCTCCATTGTGTTCGATCTTGTGTAGCTTCAATGACCTCCTCCTACACCATCTCCAAGTACCTACTTATAAATAGTAGAAAGACAACAATATATGTAACTATATTGTCTATGCTGGCTATTTATAACCTTACATTTATGCTTTTACTAGCTTTCCCGACAGACGTTGTCCTGTTGTCCTAACCAGAGGTGGCCCGTTTATAATATGTGCATAATGTGCACTGCACCCCCAGAAACAAACATACATAATTATTTCGATTGAGTTAAACTAATAAAATACCTAATATCTAACATTAATGTAGATACTTCATTCGTAAGTATTCAAAGCTCAGGCGGGAGCCACGCGAGAATATATTATGCGCGCGCACACATTCTTCCTCACCCTTGGATTACCGATTCTGCGTGTGCACATGCATTTATTTTTAATGTGCCCAATGATTTTGTTGACTTTGTATGAAAATTTTCTAAAACGCTCGAAACGGTGGAGTAAGTGGCATAGGCTACTGTAAGAGTGATTATTACGTATGCGAGAATGAGAGGGAACTACCATCAGGTGCAGTATAAACAATAATTTTGTTGTTATAGATTTTTTCATAGATGGCGTTAGCTCGTCGCAGGATATACGTTTAATACACAATTTTATATTATATTTTTTATCCATTTTTCAACTTTTTATTAGATATTCTGTTATCCAGAGCGGGGAAGAATCCAATAAATCAAATATCGGAAGAATCTGTGCAGCCGAGCTCGAGTAATAAGTGTTCGCACTAACCCGACTTTCATTTATATTATAAGATTTCTACAAACATGTTAACAATTTTTTTTGGGGGATCGAACCCCTTACCCCCCAAGCAACGGCCCTGATTCTAATATGATTCCATTTGGTAGGTATGCATTTTATATAACCATCAACCGGTTTTCTGGTTCTGATTTTGTTACCTGATATACCACGTTCCTACTTGATAGTAAAATGCGGACAATTTCACATTTCTTCGCATATCTTTTTTAAATCACCAGTTGTATGTAGGAACCTCTGATTAAGTAGTAGGTATCACAATTATATCTTTTGTCGAAATAATATTTCCATCGGACAACTGTAGGTAATTATTAATTGTCATAGCAACTAGCCATTTACAGATGGATTATTGACGGCTCAATCCGCAAACAAGATAACTCCACTTTTTTAACAAATCATACTCCACACAAAAACAAGATAGGTAAATACTTTCAAACATGTGAAAATTTTGTTAAAATGATAACGCCATACGATTCCCACCATTTGTATGGTGACGATTGATAAAAAATATAATTCTTTCAGAACTCGTGAGTTAAATGGAGTGTTTATAGTGAAAAATTGGTTTTCGAATTTAAATACAAACAAAAAGAGTTAACAAATCATCATTATATGTGCATACTTACAAGTAACTAATGTCTAACAAATCCACGCCATTCTTGGCACGATACACGCGCGCCATGAGATTATTCAATCGGATAATTGGATTCGTGGAATGGGCTTAAAATGCTACCTCTATTTTTTTTAAATATTCATAAAAATAATTCACGCGTGTACCATGCCAGGCATGGCGTGGACTGGGTCCAATATGCGACGGGAGTAAAATTATATTGGATTTGCTTTATACACCTATAGCCCGTTTTGATTATTACAAGAACCATCAAAATGTAATACATAAAATATATCAAACAAAATCCTTTAAGTTTTGTAATGCGATAGCTACTTCAAACGATGTCACATCCGATAATTAATGCTATTTTCTCGAGAGAGTGACAAACTCTTCAAAGTCCACAGCAGGATCAACTTCCACTTCAAAAACAACTAACTCCTCTGGAATATCCTTCAGGATATTCAACAAAACAAACACAAGTGTTATTGTTTGAAGATTAACAGCTGTAGTTGCTCCCATCCAGACACTTGGATATAATATCTCCTAAGATTAACTGAACTACTTAATATCTCCCCGTATCATGTGTTTGCTAAGATGCAGCGTGTGCATTCAGGGTCAGGCAAGGGGATGGCATGGAAGAGCTTGAAGAGCGTCATATAAGGATCGAATCATCAGTTTATTGGAGTTCGAATCATCGCAGAAGCTCTACCACTATGTAGGACCTTTCTAGTATCAAAAACTTTCATTTCTATAGTATGTAGACTATGGCAACTCGTTCAGAAGAATTCATAAAAATATCGACGAACCCAATTTATACATTCAATAATAATTTATTTCCCAATCCATGGGCCCTTAAGGGCACTTGATGGGGTCAAAATTTCATTATATTGACATGAAAAAACTACATATCAGATACTTAAAATTGTACTTCAAGATAATAGAAGCGAAGAAGACAAAATTTCCTAAAAATGAGAAGGTATATCAATGCTGATAAGTGTTGATTAGAAAGAATCTGAAAAAAAGTACCCGATGAATAAAATCGAACATAGCAGATACGATAGCATTCTACTCTCTACTTTCTGGAGAGTATATTAAAAAAAGAATACGAGTTTGAGCATATCGCACACCCATCATTGAAATCTGACTGCCAAGCGTTTTTATTGGACGACATTATAAGTACGAGTAATTACGAAGTTAACCATCGGAAGTGGTAGATTCGACACACTTTAGAACTGTCCCAACGAATACTATCGAAACTGGTAAATTCGATATACCTACTCTCCTAAAATTAACCCGATTCAAACAACTATCAGCTGTGTATTTTCTTGAAAACTGAGTAAAATGAGATTATCTGAAATAAAACAAATTTGAACTTTCATTTCCTTCTTTACAAACTTTGTCAAATAATACTGTACCAAGATTCAATTTTATACGTTCACAAGCAGATACTTGGCTACTACAATAATTATTTGATATGATTGACGCCATAACCATATTTTCTGAACACAAATACACTTTGGACATCTTTCACATAAAGCAAAGCTTGTATTGTGAAAGTGGAAATGGTCGGCACCGGGATTCGAACCCACGACCTCCAATACGCTGTACGTACGAAAGTCGTCGACTGATACCACTTTTCAAACTTTTTTTATGAAAATGACAGATCAATATTGGTTTTTGTGTTAAAATAATTCTTTTACAATAATAATGCTGTCAATTAATGTTTTAGTACCTATTTTAAAATCAATATCGCTTTATTTTCTTTAAAATTATACCGGCTTTTGCTACGTCGGTTGGGTGGTGTCAAGGTAGAAACATTTTTTTTTGTGTTTTCTATAAACGGAAAGTGGTCTTAAACCATCTTCGATTTATTACCGTTCTAATGAAACTAGTTTAGAGCAAATCCCTTGGATGGTTTCCCAGTCTATAACCGTTATAAAAACATTATTTTGTGTTTCTATAAATGGATAGTGGTCTTAAACCATCATTGATTTATTACCATTCTAATGAATCAGAGCGAATCCCCTGGATAGTTTCCCAGTTTACATATAACCGAAATATAAACATTTTTTGTATTTTTTAGATATTTATAGGTAAGATTTGTTGTATACCCTACTATGATGTAATAATAATAATTATTATCATAAAGATAAATAATATATTTCCGCAGAATTTATCTTAAGGGAAGTATTCGTATAATATTCTTTAAAATGGATTATCTACATAATAACAGAGTATTGTTTTCCTTTCAATTATCGATAACTGTGCTTTATTCCCACAAAACTGTCAAAATTCTGTTGTGAATAATAATAATTATTATTATACGCGCTTCATCCAAAAGTGAGTCTCAACTAAATACCGCTACCATTAAATTCACAAGTCAAACAACCAAGTTAATGTTTAAATTTCGTTTATACAAAACGGAAGACAAGCGAAACTTTTAAAATATACAAACAAAAAGTGAAATAATAATAATAATAATGAATTAAGAAATAGAATCTCACTTGTCCCAGCCAGCGACTGACTGAAAGAGATGAATTACTTTAAAACAACCAGAAGAGGTTTTGTCAAAAATCTTTTTATTTTGTAACTAATGACTGACAATTATTCACTAATGATGTTCAATTTTAAACGATATGAACAAACAACATTACATGCTTACGACCGTCTTCTATTGTTGTTTCGAAGGATGGCTTAGTGTGATTACTTTACGTCAACAGCGTTCGCCATTAGGGGGTAATGTTAAAATCCCTGAAACTCCTATTATAATAATCATGAGAATAGTTATTTTCAACATGTGGAAATACGCCTACCCCCGGCAGGATTCGAACCTGCATCCCTTGTCATCCCACTCAGAAACGGTAGCCACTGGGCCAACTGGTCGAACGCTAATTCATCCATAATACGTGTACATAACAACTAGATCTGAGGTGGTGGTATAAATCGGCGACATTCATGGAATGCCTAGTTAAAAAAAAATCGGAAACTTTCGTACGCACGGCGTACTTTCGACTTTCGTGGGTTCGAATCCCGGTGCCGACCATTTCCACATTCATTACACAAGCCTTTGTTTAGTGTGAACGATGTCAAAAGTGTATTCTGCCCACTTCAAGTGAGGATAGAGACAAAAAAATATTTTTTAAAGTAATTAATGAGAGCCATCAGGAGCCTTATTCCCGTAATCAATTGCATTTAAAAATCACTTAACGATAAGATTAAGACATGATCGCAATCAGGTCGCCCTTGAATTTGACGTTGGTAAGATAGTTACGGGAATGCCGATTACATAGAATTTCATACTAATATTTCAAACATAACGAATTTTTAAGATATCTGCTAGATGCCGGAAATTTTGAGAACAACTAGAGAAAAAAACTTTTTTATAGATAGCGACTGTTATCATGTAGTAGGTGCCAGGTTATGAATCTATCCATTTTGTTGATATTATTATCTTTCTCATATTTATTTCCTATTGACTTGATTATTTTATTTTATTTTTTTTTATTTTATTAACAACTAAAAAAAGTCATAATTCAGCATAACAGGTTTGCACCCTTTTCGCTGAATAATGAGAAACAATACAAAATATATAGGCATATAAAAAAAAAAATACAGGCAATGAAACATTGGTAAAAATAATATGAAAAAAAAAACAATATTATTATAACATTATAAAAAGTTACCAAGTATGTAGTTAAAAGTACATTACTATGTCTATGATACAAACAATAATTGTTTATTATTATACATAAACGTTCTAAGTAAGTCTAAAATAGATTCCTGTATCAATTTTAAGAACTAGATTAGGACATTAGTGAATTTTCAGAGTCATCAGTTAATATTCGTTAAGGTCGGACACAAGAATCTATTATAGACTTACTTAGAACGTTGTGTGCCTTTTTTTGTTAGTTATCCATCACTAAATTACTCGGTAACACAGTATCATACTATACAGCCTAAGCACTATTCAATATTCATTTCCAGTGACTCGCTTACTTCTTCAAATTTTATATTATTTTATGCCACATACTTACATACCTAAAAGACATTGTTTTTTTTTCTTTTTTTTCAGAACCAAGGAGCAAAAACTGTCACCTACAAAAAAAGAGGTATTTTTTCTTTCAATTTGCATTTTTTTTAATCTAGCATTTAAGCATATTCTTCTTTAGGGAATCCTGCAGTCCATACAAATTTCGCGTTAATTTCTCACTGACTCAAGTGAGGAACATTATTTAGAATATGCGTAGAGTGCGTTTATGCTCTGTGTGAGAAATGCATACGTATATTATGAAAATTTAGCTTATACCGATTATAGTCACCGATTTACCATTTGCATGCTCAGCATTTTGAAACAAACTGACACCCATTATACTACTAAGAAATTGATCTCTATCGACAGTGCTTCGAAATACCCCTACAGATACAATATGACTATGAATGTATAGTGTCTAACACATCACCAATACAAAAGTGATTCTTGTCGAGACTATAAACCCACTCTACAGGTATTTTAGAGTCGAGTGTTTGATGGTATGGAAAAGTTTTGATGCAACTTTTTGGAAAAGCATGGGTATAGAATTTTGATAAAGTACATATATTGAAAATATGATTTGAACTGTGACCCATCCCTTCACAGGTACGTAATCTAAGTAAGTACCTATAATCTATACGTTATGTAATAATATAACGGCAGGTTTTCCGTTCACCAGCTACCATGCCCCGTCATCTGTAACAGATTAATCGGCTGGCAAATAATTTGATTTGATCAAACCGAGTGGTTTCTTTGAAAACAAAAATAATCCTCCGCCTGTCAGTGCAGGCACCAGCTAAAACAACCTCGAAATGATTTCATATTTTTTGATAATCTTCTTATGTAAGTACTAGGTATCAAATTTCGCAATGATATTAACACACGTTTATGTATGTTATTAGCTTGCAGAATCCACCTAGACTACTCTAAACTATGTATAGACTGCAGAGTTGTTTTTCTCTTACTAAAGCAACCTTAAATAATGTCTACCTAGATTTTTGAATAAGCTGACCGAGTGTACACAACACGCAACTAAGTATATTATTAAATAGTGTGCTCAAGCGAGAGTGAAGAAAACATCTCGCACGTTCTAGCTAGATCAACTCAAGTTTGTTTGAGTTTAGAAGTATTAACAGCATTTAACGCTTAAGCATAAATCCCTCAATCTCTAAGTAGAGAGTTCAAGCTGTAGCGGTATAATGCAGTCGACACGTTGTTTCTTTCACTTTCGATAGAACCCCCTACAACTGTGCGAACTTGGTTAGTTCATTCCAAACTCTCTAGGTAGATTTCTAGGCTCTAGCTAGAGAAACAGTTCCGTAGTGTCATATTGTACTAATCTTTTATTTTTCTCTGGTCACAATTCTAGGATTGGTTTTCAGCAATTTCTACACCCCGGCCTATATGAAGCAGTCCTTTTTAGTTACTCATTGAAGAAACAGCACCATGTCTGAATACATGTCTTTTAGATACTCTTGACGTGATCGTTCTCGGGAGTTTTCCCTTGGCCATCCTTTCATCCAATCATTGAGGGGAAGTATGTATGTACATATTTATATTATGCAGTTCTGTTCTAGAGTAATTTATATTATGCAGTTCTGTTCTATAGTAAATAGTGTCTACTCTAGCTAGATAATTCTCTCTCTCTCTCTCTATAGTGTATTTACATCACGATATATCCATACTCCATACTTTAAGGATCTCCGCGTATGTTGCAACTGAAGATGTGAATGTCTAGAACAGCTATTTCGATTGTAAAATGTTTCTAAAGTTTTGGCGGAGATGAAAGCAATTTTCAGCTCATACATTACTATAGTAAAAAATCTCATATGTTGGTTTTTGTGATCATTGAATCGGGGTTGAAATATACCGGTTCACTGAAAACCTAAACAAATTAACGACATCGTTGACCTCATTTGATTTTCATCCCTTTTAATGTGAACATCCCCTAATCAGCTCATTAGGTTGTAAATAATGTGATTAACATGTTAGAAGGTTCGTGTGGGGTGGCTCACTAAATAAACTAAAATATTTATAAAACAATATTTCGCTCTACTCGTCGCAGACTCCCTCTTTGTCACACCCTAGAGACATTTGGAATAAGTTGTATCGCTTCAGAACATATTATGCATGCAAAAACATATAAGGTACTTATTATATCGTAGTTGTCAGGTCGATGAACACAAAGTGCGACTCACGTGTAAATTTTTTCTGCATAAAAAAGTTGCTCAGTTTTGTTCAAATTTGTTCTTACATAAATCGTATTTTGCAAAACCAAAAATATACCCATGAGTGAAACGAACACCTTAAAACCTTAGGTATGCATAGATTTATTTGAGTTCTCCAATAGTGTTGACTGTTTTGATTCAATAAAATTTTATAGTGTTCTTAATTTCTCATTTTTATAGTTCTCTTTTTATAGTTAGGTATTTTTCATCTCTCGCTAAAACCCAAGAACGGCCGGACCGATTTGGATAATTTTGATTTTGAAACGTTGGTGAAAGTCCGGGCAAGTTTTAACGGGGAGAAAACATGGAAAAATTGCGAGAAAATATTTTTTTTAATTTATTGACGTGTTGAGTCTTATGTATTGTTTTTCTTAATTTAATTGCGTGCATGCTTTGTATGTTTAATTCATTCTGATCTTTTTGTATTTGTACTTGATTTATTGTAATTATCTATGAAAACATTGTACCCATTTCTCCTTTTACCAGCATAAAGCTGTCTGGAGAGCATAATAAATAAAAATTCAAAGGATCGCTATTTTTTTCAGTGTCTGGAAATGAGGATTTAAGATGAAGACAGAACGAAGTTCACCATCTGGTTAATTAAATGTCACAAGTTTATTAAAATTTTTAGACAAAAATTTTGTAGGTACTTAAGGACATCAAACTCGTGTATTTTTTTCAAAGGAAAGTCAATCTATAAAACTGAATAATTGTAACATCCTGAGCTCATAAATCTTCAAGGTGCGCGATACATTTATCAAGCTACCACTGGAGAATGGAAGAGGTCTTAGCTTAAGTAAGCAATCTATCATGTAACACCACTATTCAATTTGTTGGATTTCACTTTAGGTATTGGAGTATTTTTTTTAAATTTGTTTCTCAAATTTCAATGATTTGATCAACTTATGAAGTCCTCAGTAGATAAATGGTAAAAATATATAATATAGATAAAAAAAATGAGGTTCACCACTCATAATTTTTTGCCTGTCCGTCATTTTTTGCGTATACTTTTCACTGGTTACCTCACTTCATGTGATTCGCTTCCATTCTTTGAATGGATGTACTTACATGGCACTTAATAAGCTGTGTGAATTATGTTCTCGCCTAGAAACAAACTTGATGTTGAAATTGTGAATCAGCCTTTACATGGTTCAATTCCAATTCAAGCATCGATTCAAAGAAATGATCGTGTCAATTTATGACAAATAGCTCAACAAATCTTTTACAAAGTAAAACATGAATTAAGCTTATACTTAAAATGAATATCGTCAATTTCGCTACTTTTTCTAAGAGCAGGACAAGGAAGAAAGAAAATAAGATTTGCTATGTAATGGTTGATATGACCCAAGTAGGGAGGCTTGTAGGTGATAAAAATTCATTACTGCAAAAGTGATTAGATTTGTCTAGTAAGGAACAATGTGTGGGGTCTGCCAAGAGACCGAACGTGGGAACCGGAAACAGCTTCGCAAAATACCGGGTTCGGAGGGACATTAATAACAATTAGTGCCATTTTTAATAGATTTTGAAACCCAATAGTTGAATTTTTTTTGTAGGGATTTGGAACTCTGATTTTGAGACTCATAAATAAAAGCTTAAATAAACACCCGAGTTAGCCTGAAATTTAAAAAGCAAGACAAAAGACGTTCGGAGAATTCTGATGGGTCGTAGAAATGTCACACGTGTGACCCAAGCCATCAAATAGTCAGTGGCGTCCGTTTTCACGACTCTGTAGAAAATTGGGGGGAGTTTAGACGAAACATACAAAACAATACAAAACTACCAATTTAAAGATCGTCTAATGAGGGTTCCTTACAAACGCGGGACGCCTAAGATCCATAGTTGTTCACAGTCACCAGCAGGAGGGAGAATAATGCGATTTACTCGGTTGAATTGCAAAATTCGGTTAATCACTAGAAAATGTAGAATCGAACTCAAATAATGCACGTATAGAGGTAAGAAATTAATGTAATACGGAATTAACAAAGGAATTAAACTGGAAATTTTGTAACATTTTGCGCGAAAGTTTTGATTGAAAAATAATATAAATATAGCGAAACAGACTACCATTCCACGCCACTGGCGGGGTGTGGTCACTTAACGACCCAGGGCTATTGATCAATTGATTTATAGATCTTTCTGTGAATCGTAGAGTGGATCGTAAGGTGAATCTCGAGAAAATCGTAAGGTGAATCTCGGGTGAATCTCGAAGGTGAACCGTAGAGTGAATCTCGGACGGAATCGTGAGGTGGATCGTAGAGTGAATCGTGAAGGTGAATCGTGTGAGGAGAATCGTGTGTGAATCTCGCGAGTGAGCATCCTTATCGAGTTGATTGTTATCGGGAAATTGAACGGGCGAGTCATAGTTATGAACCCTTGTTGTACGAAAGAATTAGTTACGTAAAAAATTATTTCACGCGAACTTACGAACCTGTCGTGCGGCGAGAGTTTAAAAGTGACTTTTCTGGAGGGAATCAGGTTATATCTCCGACGTGGAGAGGAGATAAATTCTCCGTGAGTAGTGCGCGTAAGACATAGTTCGCGAGTAAAGTGAGAAAAAGAAAATAATCAGGGCATCTACACATAGCCATATTCAGTGGGCGAATTTGTTTCACCATCTCCACTAAATTCTAAATTTACTTATTAATATCTATTCAAAGTTTTCAACAAGACAATATATTTTGGTGGCTAAAGAATTTCAACCAGACAGACATATTATTTTTATTTTTGGCATTATAATTAGTGAACGGGATCATCTCGATAAATAAACGACTAAGTAAACAGTTTCTGATAATAATAAAGTGTGTACTGTGTGTGTGATAATCCAAGGGAATTACTCGACGGGAATACTCAGCTGTGAGGCACACGCCGAGGGGGGCGTAGGAGGCCAATTTAATGTATGTACCTTTTTTTTTAAATCTTCATCAACGGCCTGGGAATTCACTTCAAGAGATTTAGGGAAGTCAGGGCTGCAGAAACCAACGATTCCGAGCGAATCGATCAAAACCAATATATATTGGTTTACTAAAATGTACAATGTCCTATGTATGATTGTTTATGTAAATGTTATGTTCTGAAAACCCGTATGCAACCCTTTGATCGGGTTCAAATGTCTCTAGTTTTTTTTGCCAATTATTTTTCTCTATATAATAGGTATATTGTTCATTGCCTTTTAATGTAGGTTCTCTCGGTTAATGTAATTTTCTTTAATTTTTTTTGTGTTTTTTGTATGTGTTCTTTCACATTTTCTTTATTGTTTCTGTACATTTTTTTTTTGTTTTTATATTTATGAATTAAATTGAGTCATACCTAAATTAGAGTTTTGAGTTTGAGTAGATTAGTAACCCTACCCCTGGGCTCTGTTTGGTAAACCTTAAGTACCTAGACTGGTGGAGCCAGAGAGAGATACCTCCGAAGACCTGATGGAATTTGTAGATACCCGACCCCTGACCTCGCTGGCCAGGTAAGTGAGCTAGCCGAGGCCTGAAGGATTTGAGATAGCCAGCGAGGCGAAAGGGGCGGCGTATTATGGTGTATAATTAAACCATAATAATGCCTGAAAAATACACTTTGATACGGTACTCTTAAGAGTTTTGCTTATCTAGTAAGTATGTAAATCCAGTTTAGGAGCTTGCTATTTCATTCTTATTGGAAACATATATGTTTCGAGTAAATTTCTTAATATAAATATTTATCTGCTCGAGAGAACCCTGAAGGGGAAAAGGGCTTTCCTCGGTCAACTGCCATTAAATGTTATTAATTACAGAAATGGCTCTAATAATTCACGACTAATGTTCGATTTTTAAATGGAACAAACCACTACGGGCTTACGTCCGTCTTCTACTGTTGTTTCGAAGGCTGGCTTAGTGTGATCACTTTACGTTAACAACGTTCGTCATTAGGTGGTAATGTTTGTCTCCGAAACTCTTAATCATGAGAATTCTCAACATGTTCAACAATGACATGTCGAAAAATCTAATGTATGAAACAAGTAGAAATTTAATAATTGATGAAACATAGAGAAAAAGTTGGAAATTATTGAGAACAAGAGAGCAACCAAATTTAAAGACTGCGACTGCTGTCATATATTTGGCGCCAGGATAAGACTATATCCATTTTTGTTACTGTCTTCTTCTCTGTTCATAATCCTAGGATTCCTCTTCTTCGGAATGTGGCAATCCACTCTCTCGAGAGTAATCCATGAATTCTAGGATTGCTTGGCAACAATTTCACTCAGCCCTATCTGAAGCAGTTCAACACCTCATTTCTGACTATACATCTTGTAGATACTCTTAACGTGGTTTGCCCCGGGAGTTTATCCCCTCGATCATCCACTCAATGATGGTATATAGAAAGCCTCCATTCCGTATATTCTCATATCTTTGCCATATCAACCTCCTCTCTGCGCTAGCTAGGTATATAGACTTGTTCGTTGGAGGGTGTTGAAAGTGTGTGAAGTGAGTGAAGTGTTCGCTTCGAGTGAGCGTAATTATCAATCACTGATACTAATAGAAACTGCGTTATAATACCGTAATAACAGGAATAGTTATTACGGCTAAAATCAATTATACCACGCGCTACTAATAATCAACCCTGTACCGTGTCTTAACTATACCGCAGAATACTTTGGCAACCTCGCATTTATCAATGATGTTTGTGGTTCTTCCATACTACGGGGTTGGTTTCTAAGCATTCCGTACGAACCCGATTGGACTATCAGGAATGTTCGTACGCGGAATCGGTAAGAATATTTCCGAAGGTCGTTTCGATTCATTGACAACTCGGACTTGTTGCAACTTCGAGTTTGTTTTCGTAAGTCAAGTGTCAAAATATGAAGACTGCAGTGGTAGTCGGGTAGCCATGAATAAAGTTGGCATGGAAATTATTCTTATTATAGCTTATTCCTTGTTTTATTAGTAGCTGTTTTGCTTATTCTGCACGTTTTCAAAGAATAAACGTTCTATTAGTACGGCTGAATAAGTTTTTCAAAGATAAATTTGACAAATATGGACATGATCTATTCTTGCAACGATGCATTCAGAATTTTGGATACATCACATTGTGTGCTATGAACGTTGCTAACGAATATACAAATGCTCGCGTTCATTTCTAAAACAGAACCTGAACATCGCCCTCTACAGACCCCCTGGCACCTATTATTAGTGATAATAATTTACCTTTCATGTGAAGAGCTTTGATGTTGCGCCCAGGCCCACACGTGCACTGCCGCAGAATATGATAAAGAATACCTCTCCTTTGACATTATAGGACAGATCAATTTCCGACTCAATGAATCGGAAACAAGACCTCGTTTATACACCCAACGTTTTTACCCTCTATTAGAGGCTGTGGCATATTACCTATTTATCACATGACAATTAAATATTACAAGCAACAAAAACCATCAGAAAAGGAACATTCATAGTTTGATTGTTATAGGTATCTCATGGGTTTTATATTTTTCTTTACCACGCTCGGAGTGGCGGACAATTTGACATTTCTTCTTATAGCAACATGTATGAAAATCTGATCATGTATCATAAAATATTTTCCGTGGATATGTGTTATTATTTTCTAATCAAATTTCGACTTCAATCAATCAAATTACGCTCCACTTAGGAGCATAGGGAGGCAACAAGAGCTCTCCATTGTGCTCTATCTTGCGCAATGTTTATAATTTTATCCACTCACAAACGATTAATACACATAGGTAATTATAATCATGAAAAATATTTCAGTACATAAGGGATTTGGCGAGTTCTAGTTTTACGAAAGTTGTATACCTACTTAATTGTTTTTTTCTGAATTAAGAAATTAACAATGGTTTTAGTAAATAAGTTGGTCGTACGCACGTGTCGTCATTTTATACACCGCACACAATTTATGTACCTACACATGTACATATTATGTACAAAATATTGCAAATTATCATAATATTATGCATATTTAGAGTTCTGAAAATTCAGTGTTCTTTATGAGTATAGAATATTATACACAAAGTTTACCTATATGACTATTAGTAATAATTATTATTATCAACACTTATGTACACTTATGTTGAATGCCACGATCATATGCTGGGATTCAGTCGAATACGAAAGTAACTTTTTTTAATGCTATCATTATGTTCGATTTTTAAATTGTAAATTTTGACCACTGTACCTATAGGCCCTCCGGCATAAAAGTGGACAAATTTTGACCACTGTACCTATAGGCCCTCCGGCATAAAAGTGGACAAATTTTGACCACTGTACCTATAGGCCCTCCGGCATAAAAGTGGACAAATTTTGACCACTGTACCTATAGGCCCTCCGGCATAAAAGTGGACAAATTCGTCGAATTCCGTAACCATGAGAATATTTGAAATTTTCAGAAAAAAATATATCGATATTTTCACAAACATATCGATGCATGTAGACTAAAAAATATCTATTATGAAATAAACAAATACCTATTAAGATATTCAGAAATAAATATAGAATATCGACATTTGCATAATAAAAAATGTTGACGATTTATAGGTATCGATTATTTTAAAAAAATTATAATGTATATTATATCGATATTAACATATTTTATTCGTAAATAATTCCGCCAATCATTTGGATCCTCTTGTAAATACCTACTATTTTTATTAAACAACAATTTTTCCCCACATTGTTCGTTTACGCCTTGTTATATATATGTGTCCGTGAGAAATAGCTCTTGTCGGCAGCCGATATTGTTTTTCTTATATTTTCTATCAGATCCTCATTTCTTCACAGAAAGTCAAATGCTTTTTCACAAATCTTACACAAAAAAAGAACTTGATAATTCGAATTAGATTCGACAAATTTTATTACACAGTGATTCCCACAAAGTATTCATCGGGTCTTTTGACCGCAACCTGTTGTTCTGTTGCCACCCCCTCCTAAGTACATTACCTCCTCCTGCAGGGGGGCATATTGCGGCCAGCACTGACGCTGTTTTGATACAACACCCATCACCTATTAATTCCATTAGTGGCTTGTTGCATCAACTTATCTCTCTGGGAACTTTGTCCTGCAGTTTGACTTTTATCACTCGCATAATAATTTATTTGATTTATGATGGTCTAGGTTCCTTTTAGCAACTTGAATATGTGTAGGTATTATTGAATGTATATAATTAACTAACCACAAAGAAGCTTTTTTGAAAACATCATCTCTCTTATGCGCAAGACTATTTCTGATGTCTAATATCTTTGTAGAAGTTCAATAATCCTGTACTCTTGACAGAATTGGCCACTTTAAAATTGTTGAGCCGACCACTAAAATTACAGTCTTTATATACAAACTGGCATTCCCCACAGACGTTGTCCTGTCAGTACTTACATAGTACTTACTATGAATATTGATTTAAAATTTGTAATTTATACAAAAATACGTTTAAAATGTGTTTGATTGTCAAAAGATATCTCAGAATGCTCGAAAAAAATTCCTAAAAATAATCTGCGTACCTTACCTACCTATCAATATTTTAATGTCAATGTTGGTTTTCAGTTAAAAAATAATTTTGTTGTTATTGAAGTTTTCATGGATGGCATTGGTTTCGCAGGAAATCCGTTCCATACTAACTTTAGTATTATATTTTATGTATTTCTTATGCATTTTCACCTTTTTTAAGTTATCCGGAGCGGAGAAGAATCTAATCAATCAAACATCGGAAGAATATTATGTTCAGCCGATCTCGAGGTATAAGTGTTCGCACGATAACTAGACTTTCTTTTATAGCAATCAGCACCCTGGACATTACAGGTTCTCCTTATAATAAAATTTCTAACCCTTTACCCGAGTATTGTTTCTGCAATAGGGCGGAGTCTTCATCTCTTTTGTGCGTAGGGTGCTCTTTATCCTTGCTATATCGGCACTCGAATCTCTACCACTATAATTAAATATCCTGACATATGTATAGTGGGAGAGATTCAGGTGCTGATACAGCAGAGTCCTAGCACCCGGTATCCACTAGACTACTCCACTCCAATACCTACTCAGCAGCTGTAACAGTATTGTTAAAACTCATAATTATTGAGTCTTCTATATCCCACCTCACATCAGGCATGTTTCGGCAAGTGAGGAGATGTTCGTCACTTCGAGTCTCAGCGCAGCTACAGGAGACATCCTCTTCAACACTAAAACCCCACCTGTGCATGTTTTTCTTGCATCTGGTGACATCCACTCGTATAGTCTGTTGAGTGTCTTCCTAGTTAGGTAAGATAGTTTGATGTCCCGGTCCTAAGCTTTCCGACAGTTCTATCGGGCTTCCATTATATTCGAAAATGCAACAACTATAACGTCTCTAAAAATTCGTTACTGATGTTCGATTCCATTATTTCCATATTCCATTATACATATCTATATATTGTGTGTGCCATGAAATCGTTCCTCGTATAATTTCAGGGTGAGTAGGTATGGTATTCTTACCTGCATATTATTCTTTTCAAAATTTTCTTTCACACTCAATTAGGCTGATTTGGAGTAAAGACACACCTGATGTTTTGCCCAAAATACTTCGGAAAATCTTCATTTCCGTGGTTTTCAATTTCGATGCTATAGTGAGTATGTTGTTTTCGTTTGGCGGAGTTGTATATCTATAATAATAATAATTTAGAAATGTTTTTTAATTTGCCTTTTGTCATTGCTTTACGGTATGTCGGAGCATCACGCTCAAAATACAAATGCTACGTCAGATATTAATATGCCCAGAGCCGCACAAAATGCTGGAGAAGGTTCTTAAATACAATTTGCTGCATTAACTTTAATATATTTAGAGCTATTTAAAAAAATCTATTTTTTAGGATCTTCATACAAATTTCTCAAAAAGACTTTTGGAAACAAAATTACTCATGTAAACGTTGAATGGAATCTTGGTATTACGGTATGAAAATGTAATAAAATAATTGTAGTTTGATTTGTTATACATATAAATGTTATTCAAATCTTATTATTCTCAATAAATAAAGATTTAATGAAAAAATTTGCAGTTTGATTTTGAAGTTTGACAGGTACAAATCACCCTCTAAGGGTGGAATGCCCAATTAATTATCAAAGTAGGGAATGTAGCTAAGATTCAAACCACAGAGCTCTCTATGAAAACTTGCAAATTATGTCGGTAGGTTCGTATAATATTATGAGGTCGGTAAAAAAGTCATTCTTCATTTTCTGTGCTTATGTCAGTTATAGAGGAAAGTTAAGCAATGGGAAGCTAGACTAGAACCTGTTTAATTACCTACCGATCAAGCCTGACAATCGGAATCAAAAACGTAAAGCAAAACGGGTATAAGCTAGTTAATAATAATCGTAGTGAAACAACTAATATGGAATAATTTCGAAGCCCGAGTTGTAGAGGGAATTATGAAGTGCATGCACTTCCAGCAAAGTACAAAGTATAATATTTTGAGTAATTATAAAGTTTTGTTTACGTACGTTGGAGAGAACATGATGTCAAACTAATTACCCCGTTGTTGTTAGCTCGACAACATAGGTTGTTTACTTCAAGACCTTTATCAAACCTCATTACTGCAATATAAACGCAATGCAAATAAGTTCGACTTATACTGTCATACTCATAGGTAGTTAGTAACCTCTCTAATTAGCCCGACTTTCTAGTGTCCTTCTAAAGGACCCTGTATAACTTTAAAGATGGAAAGAAAAAAATACACCATTGAATTATAATTTACTATTTTGTACTAGAAGCGGCATATCTTCCTAAAATGTGATCAGGAAAAGGAGGAGTTGTTTCTTATCTATAAGAAATACAAATTCTTTGGCTGTTATAGACTCGGAAACGATTTATCCAGTGTGCCTTTAATCGGTTTTTCGGATCGGAGTACAAATATTATTAGAGAACTTTTTTGGATGCGCAGTACCGAAAAATGGTTCCTCTATTCAACAGTCACGTGACTGAAGATAAATTATCGATAATAATTATTCATTTTACTTTCATCCACAAGCACAATACAACACAATAAAGCCCATAGGTACTTCCTTTAACTAATTATATGATTAAAACAAAAAATTAATCTGTGTTAACGCCAAAATTTTAATAATAAAAAATATAATGTCACACACCACTACTGACAAGCGTCACAGTTTTTATGAGTTTAACAGCAGTCACGTGGTAGTTGTTGGAACCATGCGCAGTAGCACATTATTTCTCTAATATTATTTCTTCTCAAAGGTCTGTAGCCTTTTTGATGATTGTTCAGTTCTTTTTAGGTACCTACCTACGTAGTTTTACTTTATAGAAATATATATTTTTTATTCGTTTGAAAACCAAAATGTAACCACGTGATACAAATAAAAAAAAGATTCGAATGAACGGATCGGAGCTTAATAAATGAATCGTAAAATTCAGTTTTTAAAATCTCATTCACTCGAAAGAACCTTTGATGGTTGAGTACACCTCTAATTTGAACTGTGCGAAGAGAGCGGATAATGAAGAAACGAGAGTGAAAGATAAGATATCTGTATAATATTATGCTGATGTATCTAGGTGTGTATGTGCGAGTAATGCGGCTTCCGAGTTCGTCTACTTGAGATGAATTTGGTAATTGACTTTGTCTGGAAAGTAATTAAATTATTATGTAATTTCTATAGAACATAATCTACAAACACACCCTTATACATACACGAACATGTTCTGACACGTGTATATATTGCTTTATAAGAAGAAGCTAGCGAAGATTTTAATTATTTCTTGTAGAGTTTTTTTTTTTTTTTTTTTGTTTATGGCATTGCATCCATGCTTGGATGATATCATGCCACTGACGAATCATTGATTTATAAAAAATGTGTTGTTTATTCATTCAGATTACATCTGACGTTTATGATATATTTTAATATACAATATAATTATCTGCATTGTTTCTGTCTGTAAACATATTGTGATGTACATATGACCATACGATAAATAAATAAATTCATATAACAAAAAGTAAACAAAATATGCAAGTCAAAACAATCAGGGGTCAATTTTGTTTACTAGATAATCACAATGTTCTTCTCAATAAACCTATACAACAATCGATATATATCCACAGATCCCAGACTCAATAAATACTCCACACTCAGTGGGTACTCAACGTCTGGGATTCTGTGGTAGAGCTGGAATCTATCTCTCAAGGGGCAACCGAAAAGGACGTGGTTCAGCGTTTCATCATCGAAGCCGCACTCACAAATTGGAGAATCGACGAGTCCCAACTTAAACAAGTGGGCGTCCAGCCTGTGATGTCCAAACCTCATTCTGCATATTGTGGAGATTAGTGATCTGCTCATGTTTTTTCTTTTGTACCATGGATCGGCACGAATTTTGCCTTGAATACTCTCATAATACGAGCCTTTGTTTAAAGATATTTGTTTCCATTTATTAGTCCATTGGCTTATGGCATCATCATTCAATATACGCAGAGTATCACTTTCAGGGAGAATAAATTTGGACGGGGTCTGGCCCGAAGAGGTGGCTAACTTTGCCAACCCATCGACCTTCTCGTTGCCCCTTATTCCGCAGTGTGAAGGAATCCATGTTATTAAAACATGTTTATCATTTCTTTTAAGTTCAAATAGTAGTTTTTTAATTTCTAAAATCAGAGTATTTCGGCCAAACCACGAGGTGGGAGAAGAAAGCGTTTTTACTAAGGAAAGAGAATCAGAAAGTATTAAATATTTATTTGGGGTGTGAAGTTTCAAAATAATCTGTAGTGCTTCCCTTATGGCGAAGCATTCAGCCGTATAGACTGATGCCTCTGGAGGAAGCATAAACAATTTTTGCAATTTTAGTTCCGGGATGAAAACGGCGGAACCACTGTTGCCGTTCTTGTGAAGTTTTGAACCATCGGTAAATATCTTAATATGTGATGGCCATTTCTGATCGATTAGTGCATTGAACTCCTGGTTGATCTGCGTCTCAGAGACTTTGTTATTTTTATCAAATCCAATGTTTTCAATAATGTTCGGTTGGGACTGGAGGGCTTCTAGAGGTACGCTGTATGTTGGACAAGGATACGGATATCTGATATCCTTAAAATTAGACAAAACAAAAGAAAATCCCCTACACAACATAGGCGCTGCCTTTCGAGCCCAAAATGCATTGTTTTTGCAGATGTTATTTAGATTAATTATATTACGGAATAACGGGTGGTCGAAATAGGAAATACGTTTAAGAATAAATCTTTTAGCGAGATAGAGTCTTCTTATCGACAGGGGCATCTCTCCGCTTTCCACCTGTAGTGAGTTTATCGGAGTGGAGGGAAAAGCACCTAAGATCAATCTTAAGCACTTTGACTGTATACGCTCCAACTTTTCTTCCAAGTATTGGGGAAGCGGGTCAATGAGAAAACTCGCATAATCTAAGTGGCTTCTTACCATAGCATTATATATATTTGTCATCGTAGAGGGATGTGAACCCCAAGCCACTGATGATATTGCGCGCAGCATGTTTATACTCTTCTCGCATTTGCTGATTGTATAGTTGATGTGAGAGTGCCATGATAGTTTACGGTCTATTAAAGCTCCCAGGAATTTGATTTCATTGGTTTGAGGAATGGGAGTGCCCTCTAAGAAGACAGAAACTGTTGGGTTGATGTGTTTTCTGGAGAAGACCATTATGTTTGATTTGGAAGGAGACAACTCCAAATGGTTAGTCCTAAGCCATTTGTTCAATGCATCAAGGGATTCTGATAACTGCTTTTCTGCTATTTCAATGTTTTTGTGTGAAGTATATATAGCTAAGTCGTCAGCGAATTGAATTATTTTACAAGTTTTGTTGATTTTTCTATCTAGATCAGAGCAATAGACATTAAACAAGATCGGACTCAAGACCGAGCCCTGGGGAAGACCCCTCCATATGTTTCGTTTATTCTCTTCATGACCGTCCATTATTACAACTGTCCTTTTAGCAAAAAGGTGATAAATAAGTTTGGCTATTACGGTTGGCACAGATAATTTAAGAAGTTTCAGGTAAAGAGTATGAATATCCACATTATCATATGCAGCTGTTATGTCCAAAAAGGCTGCAATAGTAAATTCCTTATTTGAGTATGAGGTTAATACATCAGTTACTAATATAGATAGGTTATCTATACAACATAAAGACTTTCTAAAACCAAACTGAGAATTTGGGAGCAGCTGGTAATGTTCAAGAAACCATTCCAATCTATTTTTGATAAGATGTTCAAATATTTTTGATATGCAGGAGGACAATGCTATTGGTCTATAAGATGAACCAAGAGAAGGATCTCTACCGGGCTTAGGAATTGGTATGATCAACTGTTCACTCCACTCAAGGGGAGTTACACCCTCCCCTAAGATCTGGTTAAACAGCTGTACCAAATATAGTAAAAGAGCATCAGGAGATTTTTTGAGAAACAGATAAGGGATCCTATCCAAACCAGGAGCCGAATTCTTGACCTTGTGCAGACATATCTTAAGTTCGTCAATTGAAAAGGAGGAGTCCAAGCCGCAAGAGATAGGCACGTATGGACGGACCGTCTCTTGAAGCAATTGGGGTTCATTAGGGACGTAAGGAGGAGCGATCATTCTCGAGAATTCCGAAAGCCAGAGCTCGGTCGGAGCCCGACTACGCGAAGCAGTCATAGAACCCTTGAAACATCGAATCATTCGCCATACGTATGAGGGGTGCGAATTTGGGGATAATGAAGAACAGAACTTTTGCCAACCTTCACGCTTTTTCTTTCTCAAAAGTTTTTTGGCTTTGGCTTGGAATTTTTTCGCGTTTAGAAAGTTTTCATCCGTTCTATATTTCCTGTATGCCCGCATTGCTTCACCACGCTTCTTTATTGCCTCATCACACTCTGAATCCCACCAAGGACGAGATTTTTTTGGTTTTTTAGAAGATTTTTTAAGGGGAATGCTTGCATCAGCTGCAAGGTACAAAATGTTGGTAATTTCATCATAATTTTGTTGAATATTGCCTTTACATATATCAGTGTAGTCACTGGATAACATAGTTTCAATAGTTGATTTGAATTTTTCCCAATCAGCTTTATGGATATTATATCTCTTTCCGCAATTGGCAGAATATTGTGGAGGGAGTTTTATGTGAATAGTAAGAAATATGGGATAATGATCGCTGGAATATGCATCTTGAGATACGCTCCAGTCAATCATACATGCTAAATCGCTAGTACATAGTGAAATATCTAAAGCATTAGAATTTTGTCCAGGTGGGGCTAACCTTGTAGGCGAACCATCATTCAATATAAAGAGGTTGTGATCATCTATGAAGGATTGTAATTTCTTTCCAGCTCTATCAGATGATGAGCATCCACATGCAATATTATGAGCATTGAAGTCGCCCATCAATATGTAAGATTCAGGTAGAAGCGATATTACAGTATTCCAATATCCATTGTCAAAGCCTGCATTAGGTGGGATATAAATTGAGACATAGCCGACATTATTTATCTTTACTGCTACCACTTCCACAAATGGGTTGTATGGAATATCGATACGTGTGAATGCCAAAGAGTTTTTTATTATCAAACAAGAGCCACCTCCTCTGCCCTCTTGTCGGTCACAGCGGATACACTGGTACCCAGGGATATTGAATGAGTAGTGAGGCTTAATCCAAGTCTCACAAATTGAGGCTAAATCGCAATTAAATTGTGTTAACATGAAGCAAATATCGGTTTTATTGCTTACTGCGCTTCGAGCATTCCACTGAAGAGCAGATATTTGTGAGTTTTTAACTTGATTATTATCCATTTTTATTTCAAGTAGTTAATAAATTGATCAGGGGAATTATAATATGTTTTACGGAAGAGATTGATTTTCGTTTTCTGTGCTTTGTGTAGGAAGATTTAAGGTATGTGTGGTGTTAGCAACGTTGGACGGTTTATCATTGATGTTTGGCATTAAGGAAATTATAATTTGGAGTAGAGTTTGGAGTAGAGAGTTAAGTTCGTTGTCTTTAGGAACAGTTGTTTTATCCGGAATATCATCCGACAATTCTTTGTTTAAAGCAAAGCCGTCGGATAAATTTCCAACTTGTCCATTTACAAAGTATAATAAGGAATCTATCGCCTTTTTATCTATATAGTTGGTTTTGGGGGTAATTTCTCTGGATTTTTTCAGCGGAGCTGCCACTTTTGGTTGGTTTTTGTCAGAGGCGGTAGTGACTTGGCTATAAGTTTTAGTGTTTCTTTGGATAGTTTTACTGGCATGAGCGTACGAGACACTTTCAGAGGCCATGTATTTTTTAATATTTTTCTGCCTGTGTAATTCAGGACAGTGTGAACTGAAAGCAGGATGATCACCGCTGCAGTTGAGGCACTTTCTTTCATTCGAGTCTTTGGGACATGTTTCGCTTGAGTGATTACCTGTGCACAAAGTGCATCGAGGTTCTGATCTACAATTAGCCTTAACATGGCCAAATCTGCCACACTTGTGACATAAAATCGTTGGGTAGTTGTAAATTTCAACTCTTAGTGAGTTGTAACAAAGATAAACGTATTCTGGCAAATTTTGTCCAAGAAATGTAAGAACTATTGTGGTTGATGCCTTCCACTCAGTTTTGTCTCCATCAGTGTACTTTCTATTTAAACGACGGGCTTTGATTACTTTCCCATAGTTTAAGGGGACTTCGGCTAGGGTTATAATTTCTTCTTCCGTCATATCTACCGGGACGCCTCTGACGACACCCATTTTTGTTAGATTATATCTGGGGATGAATGCCTTGAGTCCATTGGACTCCATTATTTTATTGTTTAAAAAGTCGTTGGCTATTTTAGGGGTCTTGAAAGTAATTCCTATCCTAGAACGGCCTTCGGCTCTTACTCCACCTGGAGTAATACCTTCAATATTATTCTTGGCCAAAATTTGGCCAAATTTCATGGGATGAATAGGCGGAGTTTTCCCATCCTGGGAGATACTCTCCACCAGGACCAAGTATGGAGCGGGGGCATTTGGGGGATACATAATGTTAAGGTCCCTATTATCTGTAGTTATATTATTTGGAGCGGGCAAAATTTCCATATCGTCGGAACTACTTCTCGCTTTTTTTGCTGGTGGTGTCAGGGAGTCTTTCCCCTTATCAGGGGGATCACCCTTCATCTTAATTTAACCAAAAAAAAATATTTTTTACATAAAAACGACAAAAAAAGAGAAAAAAAAAAATCTAAGCGATAAATATAAAAACTTGTAAAAATAAATCCGTTAATTAAAGTAATTTCTTATATCTAGTAATAATAACGAAAGAAAGAAAAAAAAATAAAACAATAATAGCTACCATATAGGTAACCAAAAAGAAAAACAAAAAGAAGAGAAAAAAAAAACGTAATATAAGTTATAAACCTAGTTATGGAAATATAACGTTATGACAAAAATGATTTAACGCAGATACAGCGCGGGGTAGCGATGTAGGCTTGTCTGCCGTACCGCCACCCACGACAATAATTATTATTTACCGCCGTACGTAACGTAAAATAAACAATTTTGAACGATAATTGTTAGAAAAATATATGATTTACTGTTAAGTATTTATGGTTTAGTACAAAAGAAAAAAAAAATAAGGTATTTAGAGTAGTTAGTAGAAATTAAATATGAAAATAATAAACGAATATTTGGCTTAGCTGATTGCACCGTATGTCACAACACAGAACACGTCCACACTATGCAGCGCTCACGAACCCTTCTTGTAGAGTTGAAGACGTGTAACTTTGCATGTTGGATGTGTTAGTAACTTACCAATATTACATATCTAAAATGCATATCGTAGTATCCCATTTTGTACGAAACGCCATGCCACCATTTCTCAAGTGATAAGCTTATAATTAAGTAAAATATTTGCCTTGAACACTGACTGACTGACTGACTGAATGACTGACTGCCTGACTGACTGATGTCATTAACGCCGCTAGATGGCGGGCCACTCGCAACTAAAGACAAATAATATTGTTCTTCTAATACAATATGGCTGACAGCAGTGACAACTGACAGTAACATAATGATATTATTATGCCTGGTGGCTGAGCACTTTTTTTAAAGGTCTTGACGTAGAGAAAAACAATTTTTTGGGTTATTAAAAAGCTCACATGCGAAGTCAGCCATAAGAAAGCAAAGTGTACCAAATTAGGAAACTTTTACGCACAGCGGGACTTCATAGTGAAGAAAAGCCTTTCTAATGCCATGAGTGCAATAAAAAGTTTGCGGTTTCAAGTAATTTAAAGAATGACATGCGAACTCATATCGGAGAAAAGCCATACGAATGCAATAAAAAGTTCAATCAATCAAATAATTTAAACAACCAATGACATGCTAAAAGCTATTTGAATGGTAAGTTTGCAATAAAAGGTTTAATTTCATTTTTAAGTTTGCATAAATAGTTCAATCAACCGTGTGCTGTAAAGTATCACTTGCGAATTCGGCCAAAAAATTGACAAATCAGGAAACTTTTACGCACAGCCGGACTTCGCTTTACTAATGCAATGTGTGCAATAAAAAGTTTTGAAACTCATAGCTGAGAAAAGCCATACGAATGCAACCATTGCCATAAAAAGTTTAATCAATCAAATGATAAAAGCCATTTAAATGCATATTTTGTTAGAAAAAGTTCAAAATTTGTTTAAAGTCTGACATATGAATTCGGCCAAAAGAAGCATAGTTTGTATGAAAAAGTTTACCAAATCAGATCTTTAACTCACAGACGCGATTTCATTGCCAAGAAAACCCTTGCTAATGCAATGTGTGTTATAAAAAGTTTTTTTTGCATTTTTATAAATAGTTATATTATCATGAATAGTTATAATCTATCATCGAGTGCTTTACAGTCACACAAATGAATTCGGCCATAAGAAAACAAAGTTTCCATGAAAAAGTTTACCAAATCACGAATCTTTAATCCACACACACGAGATCATAGCGGAGAAAAACCATACGAACGTCATGTTTTCAATAAAAAGTTTACACACCTAGAGTAATTTTTTAAAGATTTTCATGTGAATTCATAACGTTGAATAGCCATACATATGTAAAGTTTGTTATAAAAAGTTCATGTTGTTTTTTGAGTTTTCATGAAGAATTCAATTAATCAAGTGCTTTAAAGTCTGACATATGAATTCGGCGATAAGAAAACAAAGTTTCCATGAAAAAGTTTACCAAATCACGAATCTTTAATCCACACACACGAGATCATAGCGGAGAAAAACCATACGAATGTCATGTTTTCAATAAAAAGTTTACACACCTAAAGTAATTTTTTAAAGATTTTCATGTGAATTCATAACGTTAAAAGCCATACATATGTTAAGTTTGTTATAAAAAGTTCACGATGTTTTTTGAGTTTTCATGAAGAATTCAATTAATCAAGTGTTTTAAAGTCTCATATAAGAATTCGGCAATACGAATGCAAATTTTACATGAAAAAGTTTAATCAATCAAATCGGTAAATACCCACATGCCAAAAGCTATTTGAATGTACAGTTTGTAATTAAAAGTTTAAGTTGTAGGTATTTGAGTTTTCATAAAGAGTTGAATCAACCAAGTATTTTGAAGTCTCACATGTGAATGCTCACAGCTATGCTATGAGAAAGTAAAGTTTGCATAAAAAAGGCCATAGGTGGGCGCCACGGGCGCCTTTAAAAATCTAGTCATATTATAATAGAATTAAGTAGAATGGACCTCCACTCAATTTATTCTAGCGATATTCTCATGCAGCTTGTCAACTTTCATTTGTTTTTGGAATTGCTATCCCCGAGACTATTTCATGTTATTAAAAATATATTTGGCATATATTTTATTTATATATTTATTCATACTTTACTGTAGGATAACATATACACATAAAAACTTAACATAACAAAGACATCACAGAATCAACATACAGAGGGCGAGCTTACCACAAAAAAGTTGTGGTTTCTAACAACTAACCTCATATATTATCTTTAACTTAGCCAGTTGTTCGTAACAAAATTAAAAATCCATTACAATACACATAATCAGAAACACTTTTATATAATAGGTAGGTACACAGTAAAAACAATTCAAAGGATTGGAACGAAGGGAAAATTTTTCTGCTTGTCAGATGGTCAAATCTAGCTCTCAAGTGTAGTCCATTGCTCTCAATTCTTAACAAATCATAATACTGTATAATATAATAGTACCTACATTAAATATAATATTTTGTTAATTACCAAACTCGTTTGCTTATACGAGCTGCACGCCACTGATATGTAGATAATTCCATCAAAGATCCGTGACGACAACTTTACAAGACACCAAGAAATCTGACGCGAATTGTAGTTGATGCAATTTTGATGGTGTTCTTAATCATATTCTGTTTTCATTTATCTTCCATACCACCATGAGAAGGAAATCCACCTAGATACCTAGCTGTTAAATATATAAATTGTTTGTCTTTAATAAAAAAAACTTTGTAGATAATATAAACATTTCAAATTGATATATATGTCTATTGAAATTTGTGAGAGTGCCAATTTGCTGGTTGAATAAGAACATAAGAACGAGGCCGACCTCGAATGACATGGTCCGATCATATCAGTTCAGTCTTAGAGGAGGGCCAAGTCAGGATCAAAAGGAATAGAAGAGCATGTATGCGGAATGTTATGCGTTTGGAAGAAGCGAAAGAGGTATGTTTGGATAGGAAGGAATGGAAGTCCGTACTCTGCCTACCCCCTTCGGGAAACGGCGTGATGGGTAAAAAAAAGCTAACTGAGTAAAAATTATTTATATTGTAACTTTGTAAAAGTGTTAACAATTGAGTATAAAATAAAGCACGACCGGTTTCGGGAGGATCAGACCTCTCATCATCAGGTGCAAACTTAATAAAATAAAAACAATTTTTACTCAGTTAAAATGAAGTGTTATAAAGTTACTGCAAAAACCCTTAGTGATATAAAAAAAGCTACGCTACGCGAATACACAATCACTTCAACAAGTTGAATATTTTTTTTTTTTATAAAAGTAAATGTCAATACCTAGTCGAAACAGAGATAAAAGAAAGTAAAGAAAACACACGGTGGTAAAAGAAAAATAAAAATAAATAGCCATTTAATAATAATTCTATACTACCTAGTCGTTGAGCATCTTGCTTTTTATAGGATAGCGACATTGCTTTTGAGTAACTCAAAAAGATAAAAACGAATTTTCGAGTGATGACCGCAACGCTTCTCCGTCTACCAACAAACCTCTGTGAAATAATTCTGTAAATGTTGCTTGGAGGGACGTCTTTCCATAAAACAGCGGTGCACCTTGAAATTGCCACTTCAATGCGAAAATCCACCTAAAGATTGTTAAATTTGAAAAAAAAATGTTATAAAATTAAAATGAGTTTTCTATCGTGAATGAGCCAAAAATATTTTTGTTGGAGCAAGTGGACTGTACGGAGTGGGTGAAAAACTAGGAATATTTGGATACAATAATATAATATGAAGTGATGCACACATGTATATCACCGAATATGTAACAACTAATAACGAGATATCTCACGATTAGGGGTTTCGGAGACTTAAACATTAACACCTAATGGCGAACGTTGTTAACGTAAAGTGATCACACTAAGATAGCCTTCGAAATAACAGTAGAAGACGGTCGTAAGCCCGTAGTGGTATGTTCCATTTAAAAATCGAACATCAGTAATGAATTGTTAGGGTAGTTGTTACATATTTGACAGTTAGAAATAAACATTTCCGACGGTTTGTGTAGGTTAAATTTATTTATTTCTATTAGTTTTTGACTCATGTCTATAATAAAAATATATTTCTTAAATCTCAGTTACGATTGTTTCTCAGCAAACCGACGATGTTGTATGTTTTTAAAAGATGATGCTATTTAGGAACAAACAAGTTATGAAACTCTAAGTCGATGTAGCTCCAACTCTGGATCCCAAAGGATAATTTTATGTCTTTCCTCGGTGTGGGAAAATCGTAAACTTCTCGCCCGTATACTATGGCTTTGAACTTTATCACAGCAAACTCTTGTTGCATAGTGTGTAATAATTTAACCCATACATACACCTCACCTTACAAAGGAACATATTTTAGTCCATTCATCTCATCTTAACATAATAATTCAAAAAAGTTGGTAAACCAAAATTTAAAAATGGGTTCAATTCTTGCGACGTATGTATACAATAGGTAAACATACATCACATGTGATGTACTACCTACTACACCGCCATCTTTTGAATTTTTTAAAAAGTAAAGCACAACACTAACATCCACTCCACATTCCTGATAGTATTAGAAAGGAATGTGGAGTGGATGTTAGTGTTGTGACTAGAATGAAAGTGAATAAATTAAGGTGGTTTGGGCATGTAGAGAGAATGAACGAAGATAGAATGACTAAAAGGATATATAAATCTGAAAGAATGGGTGCACGCAGACGAGGCCGACCTCGAATGACATGGTCCGATCATATCGGTGCCGTCTTAGAGGAGGGCCAAGTCAGGAGTAAAAGGAATAGAAGAGCATGTATGCGGAATGTTATGCGTTTGGAAGAAGCGAAAGAGGTTTGTTTGGATAGGAAAGAGTGGAAATCCGTACTCTCTGCCTACCCCCTTCGGGAAGCGGCGTGATGGGAAAAAAAAAAAAAAATTATAGAGGAATTGTTTTGATTTCAAATTTATGACCCTTCGAACTTCATCCTGCATCCGAATCAACGATAACTATTACATAATGCAATGAATTATTAGCTAAAAATTAATTAAGTTTTTACATCGTAAATTGCATTTTATTCATGTAATAAGCCAAAATTATTTTTTTAATTGGGTTAGGTCGAAGGTCGACGGGCGGGACAGCTAGTAATTAATATATTTTATATTTTAAATTAATGGAATATCTAACAAATAAAATAGACAAAAAATAAGCATATTTATGTCACGTGTCTCTTTGATTCCTGCAATTCAATAAATTTCCAAATACCAAATAGCAATTCCTCGGTACTGCTTCCAAGAAACGGAACATGGTGTGAGAGGGTCTTCCTCGCCTTCAGAACTGGGAGGAAGAACAGCGCTTTCCTCAGCCAACTGTCATTCGGCATCCTTTAGACATATTAAACTTTATTAAACTTTATTAAAACAAAATAACATGCACAAAATATATACAAGATAAAAACTTCAAACAAAGCTTAAACAAATAATACATTATTAATGCAGCAGCCTCACTAGGTTTCCCTGTGTCGAGGCGTGCTGCGAATAATAAAAAATATATATAAATGACAAAAATATGATGAAAAACAATGAAATAAAATCATGAGCTGATGTGACAATAAAATTTTACAATATAATGAAATACATCATACACATTATAAAATATATAAAAAGGAAATCCCAAGATAATGAAATAAAAATTACAAATATACACACTATAAATATACAAGACATACATTGCAAATAAAAGGAAAATCTTAAGATATTTCAATAAAAATCATAAAACATATTAACAGACAAGTGAACACACTATAAATATAAGAGTGAGATCCAAATAAATACTATAATAATAAAATATTCATTAGAGGACAATGAAATAAGAAACATGAGATAGGTATACTAGGTAAAAAATATAATTATAAAGTCTATTACGAGACCTAAATGAACATATTATAATAACAAATAAAAAATTAAATGGAAGATAATGAACATAAATTAAAAATATACACACTATAAAATTATAAATATACACATTATAAGTATACAAGACATATACATTACAAATAAAAGGGAA